>NC_069481.1:24179408-24263383 GCF_026875155.1 Cherax quadricarinatus | reverse complement strand
GAGGAACAGGTAACTCTTGCTTTTGGATAGGGATGGAAGGTTGAAGATTCCACAGACATGTTAAATAGACTTGCAATAATGGGTGACAGCACATGAGGTGCTTTTTTATACTTTGGTGGTAAGTTATTTAGCTCTGCCTTATTTTAAGTGATTTAATGTTATTAACATTCAGTTCGCACACTGTGTGTGTGGTTCGATCCCCAGCATAGGTGAAAACGTTGGGTACGTTTCTATACATCTTCTGTCCCTGTTCACCTAGCAGTAAGTAGGTACCTGGGTGTTAGTGAACCCCAGTGGAAATAAGACAAACAGTCCTCCATGACACACTGACTATAACTGGGTTATAAAATGGGTACCTGGATGCGGAACCGACATGCGGAACATAACAAGGGGCTTTCTATATAGTAATATGTCATTGTTGTCAGCTAGGCCTGTATACCATGTACATGAACCTGTACTGAATAAAGATATTATTATTATTATTATTATCCTGGGTTGCTAACCCTCCCCGGATTAAAAATCCCAACACAATCTTATCTCTGGCTTTCATTCACACCTGCTGCCAACATGGCCGACACGGCTGAACGTGTGGCGGGTTAGCTGCAGGATTTTCAAGGATAGTTCCTGATCCAGGGGCTGACCAGGGCACGACTGAGCAGGACTTCGTGTGAATGCCTTGAGAAGATTTCAGAGCAGTGAGAGGACATCCCAGTGCATCGTTTCAGCGTAAATCGTGGAAGTGTTGTGCAGTTTGTGAGAGTTGGGTGTGGTGAGAGTGCCTCCCCCCACGCTGCCGGGGGGGGAAGGGGCTGAGTATGTGGGTGAAGATGACGCAAACATTGTTGGTTTTGGCGAGTCACATGCCCATATCTTTCATGATGTGCATGGGAAAAGAATGAATGTTGTGTTTGTTGTAGGCAGGACAGTGTGAACAACAGTTCACAATCAGTGTCTAGGGAAGTACCTCTCACCCCCCCCCCCGGGCCATGCCCCGTGTGTAGTAAACAGTGACCCTCTCATAGTCGCTCACCCTCGCGCCTCGACCATTCAACTCCCCCGCCTCACCCACCCAACTCCCAGCGCCACCACAACTGTAGAGGGTACGTTTCCCCTCCCAGCCCACGTCAGCGATGGCACTGCAGGGACAGCGCCGTGGAGTTCGACCGCAAGGCAGCTGTCAGGTGTGCCACAAGCAGTGTGCACTCAGTTCCTCAAGCTTCAACATCCGTGCACACGGTGGGTGTCTGGGCACCCGGAGGGCTCCAGGTGGCAACAATCAACAGCCCCTCCCAGCAGACATACCTGGAGTTTACCTGGAGAGAGTTCCTGGAGTCAACGCCCCCCGCGGCCCGGTCTGTGACCAGGCCTCCTGGTGGATCAGAGCCTGATCAACCAGGCTGTTACTGCTGGCTGCACGCAAACCAACGTACGAGCCACAGCCCGGCTGGTCAGGAACCGACTTTAGGTGCTTGTCCAGTGCCAACTTGAAGACTGCCAGGGGTCTGTTGGTAATCCCCCTTATGTATGCTGGGAGGCAGTTGAACAGTCTCGGGCCCCTGACACTTATTGTATGATCTCTTAACGTGCTAGTGACACCCCTGCTTTTCATTGGGGGGATGTTGCATCGTCTGCCAAGTCTTTTGCTTTCGTAGTGAGTGATTTTCGTGTGCAAGTTTGGTACTAGTCCCTCTAGGATTTTCCAGGTGTATATAATCATGTATCTCTCCCGCCTGCGTTCCAGGGAATACAGTTTAGGAACCTCAAGCGCTCCCAGTAATTGAGGTGTTTTATCTCCGTTATGCGCGCCGTGAAGGTTCTCTGTACATTTTTCTAGGTCAGCAATTTCACCTGCCTTTAAAGGTGCTGTTAGTGTGCAGCAATATTCCAGCCTAGATAGAACAAGTGACCTGAAGAGTGTCATCATGGGCTTGGCCTCCCTAGTTTTGAAGGTTCTCATTATCCATCCTGTCATTTTTCTAGCAGATGCGATTGATACAATGTTATGGTCCTTGAAGGTGAGATCCTCCGACATGATCACTCCCAGGTCTTTGACGTTGGTGTTTCGCTCTATTTTGTGGCCAGAATTTGTTTTGTACTCTGATGAAGATTTAATTTCCTCATGTTTACCATATCTGAGTAATTGAAATTTCTCATCGTTGAACTTCATATTGTTTTCTGCAGCCCACTGAAAGATTTGGTTGATGTCCGCCTGGAGCCTTGCTGCTGTGCCTTCACCTTTACAGAGGGCCTGGGATCTTCAATCAACTTGGCATCTACCAGGACGTTTACACGTACCCAGGGCGGCTCTCCATTGGGCTGCTAGCGGAGTCGCTGGAATCTTCGACCTCTTGGGGAGGGTCGATGGTGCTCCTGCAAACAACAGATCCCGGGGCAACTTGCTGCTGTTTGCAATGGCTGTTCTGCCGAGGAGGGACAGGCACCTAGCAACGTCTGTTGGCAATGGATGAATTCCCTACAATGTTTGTTAACTGATCATTACTTTGAAAATTGTTTATGATTGTAATCATGTGTTCACGATTCATTACCTTTGAAACTTGTTATGATTGTAACCAGCTCTACCTGGAGCTCATTACCTTAGTCAGTTCTCATTATTGTAACTAGATCTAGTTCATTACCTTTGTAATTAGTCATGAGTGTGACCAGCTCTTCCTGGAGCTCATTACCTTTGTACTTGGTCACGATTGTGACCAGATCTAGTTCATTACCTTTGTAACTTGCTCAGCTATCAAAACTTTGGGGGCCCAGTCCCTGGACCCATTATGTACCTCTGTAATCTGTAAATACCTTTGTAACTTGTCATGATTGTGACCAGACCTACCTGTAGTTCATTACCTTTGTAAATTGTGAGTTCATTACCTTTGTAAATTGTGAGTTCATTACCTCTGTAACTTGCTCAGCTATCAAAACTTTGGAGTCCAGTCCCTGGACCCATTATGTACCTCTGTAATCTTTTGACTACCGCCCACAGGATGGGTATGGGGTGCATAATAAATATAAACTAATTGGCTTTCGTTCACGCTCCACCAACTCTCTCCCATATATCTCCTCTCCCAGGAAGTTGATGGCTCTTTCCTGGCTTTAGGGAAGACCTGGGCAGCCAGCCAGTCACTCCGGCAGTACTGGGCACTTGAAGTTGTAGAGATGATGGTGATGGTTGTAGTGATAGTGTGGTGGTGATGGTCATGGTTTTCATAATGGGGGCAGTGATAGTGGTGGTGATGACAGTGAGGATGGTGGTGATGTCTGCCTTACAGACATTTTCCTCCCTCTAGTGGAGGTGATGATGATGGTGGTAATAATGATGGGGGTGGAGGTTGCTGGATTAGTAAGTAAGGCACAGTTAAACATATGTATAATTATCAAATAAATCCACAAAAAGGGTCAAAAGAAGTGAGTTATTTCCACTGGAATCCATTGGATGATGGTGGGGAGAAGTTGGTTGGGTGGCTGAGAGTGTACACTATACGTACTCTGACTCATGGTCAACACCGACTTCTCAAATTCAGACTTCTAAAAGACCTCACAGACCGAGATGTTATTTCCCCAGTTCATGTCTCAGAACTACTACTACTACTATTACTACTACTACTACTATTACTAGTACTACTACTACTATTACTACTATTACTACTACTACTATTACTACTATTACTACTACTACTACTATTGCTACTACTACCACTACCACTACTACTACTACTACCACTACTACTACTACTAATAATAATAATAATAATATCTGGAGTATACCTGGAGATGGTTCCGGGGGTCAACGCCCCCGCGGGCCGGCCTGTGACCAGGCCTCATGGTGGATCAGGACCTGATCAACTGGGCTGTTACAGTTGGCCGCACGCAACCCGAAAATACAAACACCAGCCGGCTGCAAGGTACTTACATAATACGGTTTAAATAGACTTAGCGACACAATACAAAGCCCCTGTCATACAGAGCATTTTGGGGAACAAGATTAATTTTGTCCCCCGGATGCGACCCAAAACAGTCGATTAACACCCAGGTACCTACTAACTTGAAATACCATTTTATTTCTTTGTTCAGTACAAATCGGTGTTTACATGAATAAATATTGTTAAACCTGAAGAAAGGCTAGGTGAACAAGGGACAACAAGATTATAGCAAGTATTTTAAGTTAATTTTAAGCTGCCTATTTCAACCAGGAGTCCAAATGGCCTGTTATCCTGGGTGTAAAGGAGCAAAATAAAACAAGCAGAAAACTTTTGACTTATATTATCCTTCACCAATTTAGAACAGAAGTATGTACACTATATACACTATGTACAGCAATAGGTATTAGTGCACTCCACGGTAAGCAAGGCAGAATAGAAGCCACTAGAGAGCAGACCGTGCTTCAACCAGCTCTAGAATGGGAATGACAAGGGCAGACAGGAGAGTGGTACCCACATAACCTCTGCGATTGCCAAAACCATCTTACTGGCTGGAACCTGGGTACTGGTTGAACGACGGGGCCCCATCGTCAACCCTCAGTTCCCTAGTTCGCTGGTTGGGGGAGATAGCCTGTAAATGAGGGTGTGTACATGCGCCGAATAAAGGTTATGTACTCTTTGCATGCCACACTGCCCATAATGCTCTGCATACAAGGGGCTTTGGCATGTTACACTTAACATTGTATTTCCTTGTACTTCTATGTATCATGTTCAAATTAATAAAAAATGAAAATAAATAAAATTAACCATGCCAACTTTCCACCCGTACCGGGGACCGAACCACAGACACTCAATGTTCATAAATATTTCTGTTAGTGCGTTTGGCCTTGACGAGCACCTGCCAAGTATAGGCCAGTAGGCCTCCTGCAGTGTTCCTCATCTTATTATTAATATATTAATATACTCTCCACATCCTAAGATTAGTTATAAATATAATGTTATGACAAATTTTCCAGTTATAATATCATTACTTCTGCTTGTAGTATTGTAGGATGCAGGTATTGTAGGATGCAGGTATTGTAGGATGCAGGTATTGTAGGATGCAGGTATTGTAGGATGCAGGTATTGTAGGATGCAGGTATTGTAGGATGCAGGTTTGTAGGATGCAGGTATTGTAGGAAATGCAGTATTGTAGGATGCAGGTATTGTAGGATGCAGGTATTGTAGGATGCAGGTATTCTAGGATGCAGGTATTGTAGGATGCAGGTATTGTAGGATGCAGGTATTGTAGGATGCAGGTATTGTAGGATGCGGGTTTATTGTAGGATGCAGGTATTGTAGGATGCAGTTTTGTAGGATGCAGGTATTGTAGGATGCAGGTATTGTAGGATGCAGGTATTGTAGATGCAGGTATTGTAGGATGCAGGTATGTAGATGCAGGTTTTGGGTAGGATGCAGTATTGTAGGATGCAGTATTGTAGGATGCAGGTATTGTAGGATGCAGGTATTGTAGGATGCAGGTATTGTAGGATGCAGGTATTGTAGGATGCAGGTATTGTAGGATGCAGGTATTGTAGGATGCAGGTATTGTAGGATGCAGTATTGTAGGATGCAGTATTGTAGGATGCAGGTATTGTAGGATGCAGGTATTGTAGGATGCAGTATTGTAGGATGCAGGTATTGTAGGATGCAGGTATTGTAGGATGCAGGTATTGTAGGATGCAGGTATTGTAGGATGCAGGTATTGTAGGATGCAGGTATTGTAGGATGCGGGTATTGTGGGATGCAGGTATTGTAGGATGCAGTTTTGTAGGAGGGCAGTATTGTAGGATGCAGGTATTGTAGGATGCAGGTATTGTAGGTTTGCAGTATTGTAGGATGCAGGTATTGTAGGATGCAGGTATTGTAGGATGCAGGTATTGTAGGATGCAGGTATTGTAGGATGCAAGTATTGTAGGATGCAGGTATTGTAGGATGCAGGTATTGTAGGATGCAGGTATTGTAGGATGCAAGTATTGTAGGATGCAGGTATTGTAGGATGCAGGTATTGTAGGATGCAGGTATTGTAGGATGCAGGTATTGTAGGATGCAGTATTGTAGGATGCAGGTATTGTAGGATGCAGTATTGTAGGATGCAGGTATTGTAGGATGCAGGTATTGTAGGATGCAGTATTGTAGGATGCAGTATTGTAGGATGCAGTATTGTAGGATGCAGGTATTGTAGGATGCAGTATTGTAGGATGCAGGTATTGTAGATGCAGGTATTGTAGGAGGGCAGGTATTGTAGGATGCAGTATTGTAGGAGCAGGTATTGAGGATGCAGGTATTGTAGGATGTATTTTGTAGGATCAAGTATTGTAGGATGCAGGTATTGTAGGATGCAGTATTGTAGGATGCAGGTATTGTAGGATGCAGGTATTGTAGGATGCAGGTATTGTAGGATGCAGGTATTGTAGATGCAGTTTTGTAGGATGCAGTATTGTAGGATGCAGTATTGTGGGATGCAGGTATTGTAGGAATGCAGGTATTGTAGGATGCAGGTAATTGTAGGATGCAGGTATTGTAGGATGCAGGTTTGTAGGATGCAGGTATTGTAGGAAGCAGTATTGTAGGATGCAGTATTGTAGGATGCAGGTATTGTAGGATGCAGGTATTGTAGGATGCAGTATTGTAGGATGCAGGTATTGTAGGATGCAGGTATTGTAGGATGCAGGTATTGTAGGATGCAGGTATTGTAGGATGCAGGTATTGTAGGATGCAGTATTGTAGGATGCAGGTATTGTAGGATGCAGGTATTGTAGGATGCAGGTATTGTAGGATGCAGGTATTGTAGGATGCAGGTATTTGGGAGCAGGTATTGTGGGAAATGCAGGTATTGTAGGATGCAAGTATTGTAGGATGCAGTATTGTAGGATGCAGGTATTGTAGGATGCAGGTATTGTGGGATGCAGTATTGTAGGATGCAGGTATTGTAGGATGCAGGTTTTGTAGGATGCAGGTATTGTAGGATGCAGGTATTGTAGGATGCAGTATTGTAGGATGCAGGTATTGTAGGATGCAGGTATTGTAGGATGCAGTATTGTAGGATGCAGGTATTGCAGGATGCAGTATTGTAGGATGCAGGTATTGTAGGATGCAGTATTGTAGGATGCAGTATTGTAGGATGCAGTATTGTAGGATGCAGGTATTGTAGGATGCAGGTATTGTAGGATGCAGTATTGTAGGATGCAGTATTGTAGGATGCAGTATTGTAGGATGCAGGTATTGTAGGATGCAGGTATTGTAGGATGCAGTATTGTAGGATGCAGTATTGTAGGATGCAGTATTGTAGGATGCAGTATTGTAGGATGCAGGTATTGTAGGATGCAGGTATTGTAGGATGCAGTATTGTAGGATGCAGTATTGTAGGATGCAGGTATTGAAGGATGCAGGTATTGTAGGATGCAGTATTGCAGGATGCAGTATTGTAGGATGCAGTATTGTAGGATGCAGTATTGTAGGATGCAGTATTGTAGGATGCAGGTATTGTAGGATGCAGTATTGTAGGATGCAGGTATTGTAGGATGCAGTATTGTAGGATGCAGGTATTGTAGGATGCAGGCATTGTAGGATGCAGTATTGTAGGATGCAGTATTGTAGGATGCAGTATTGTAGGATGCAGGTATTGTAGGATGCAGGTATTGTAGGATGCAGGTATTGTAGGATGCAGTATTGTAGGATGCAGTATTGTAGGATGCAGTATTGTAGGATGCAGGTATTGTAGGATGCAGTATTGTAGGATGCAGTATTGTAGGATGCAGTATTGAGATGCAGTATTGTAGGATGCAGGTATTGTAGGATGCAGGTATTGTAGGATGCAGCATTGTAGGATGCAGTATTGTAGGATGCAGGTATTGTAGGATGCAGGTATTGTAGGATGCAGCATTGTAGGATGCAGTATTGTAGGATGCAGGTATTGTAGGATGCAGGTATTGTAGGATGCAGTATTGCGGATGCAGAAATTGTAGGATGCAGTTTGTAGGATGCAGTATTGTAGGATGCAGTATTGTGGGATGCAGGTATTGGGATCAGTATTGTGGGATGCAGGTATTGTAGGATGCAGTATTGTAGGATGCAGGTATTGTAGGATGCAGGCATTGTAGGATGCAGTATTGTAGGATGCAGTATTGTAGGATGCAGTATTGTAGGATGCAGGTATTGTAGGATGCAGGTATTGTAGGATGCAGGTATTGTAGGATGCAGTATTGAAAGGATGCAGATTGTAGGATGCAGTATTGTAGGATGCAGGTATTGTAGGATGCAGTATTGTAGGATGCAGTATTGTAGGATGCAGTATTGTAGGATGCAGTATTTGTAGGATGCAGTATTGTAGGATGCAGGTATTGTAGGAAATGCGGGTATTGTGGGATGCAGCATTGTGGGATGCGTATTGTAGGATGCAGGTATTGTAGGTATCAGGTATTGTAGGAGGGCAGGTATTGTAGATGCAGGTATTGTAGGATGCAGTATTGTAGGATGCAGTATTGTAGGATGCAGGTATTGTAGGATGCAGTATTGTAGGATGCAGGTATTGTAGGATGCAGTATTGTAGGATGCAGTATTGTAGGATGCAGGTATTGTAGGATGCAGGTATTGTAGGATGCAGTATTGTAGGATGCAGTATTGTAGGATGCGGTATTGTAGGATGCAGGTATTGTAGGATGCAGTATTGTAGGATGCAGGTATTGTAGGATGCAGGTATTGTAGGATGCAGTATTGTAGGATGCAGTATTGTGGGATGCATTTTGTAGGATGCAGTATTGTAGGATGCAGGTATTTGTAGGATGCAGTATTGTGGGATGCAGTATTGTAGGATGCAGGTATTGAGGATGCAGGTATTGTTGGATGCAGTATTGTAGGATGCAGGTATTGTAGGATGCAGTATTGTAGGATGCGTATTGTGGGATACGGGTATTGTGGGGATGCAGGTTTTGTAGGATGCATACTGAAAGGATGCAGGTATTGTAGGATGCAGTATTGTAGGATGCAGTATTGTAGGATGCAGTATTGTAGGATGCAGGTATTGTAGGATGCAGTATTGTAGGATGCAGGTATTGTAGGATGCAGTATTGTAGGATGCAGTATTGTAGGATGCAGTATTGTAGGATTCAGGTATTGTAGGATGCAGTATTGTGGGATGCAGGTATTGTAGAATGCAGTATTGTAGGATGCAGTATTGTAGGATGCAGGTATTGTAGGATGCAGTATTGTAGGATGCAGGTATTGTAGGATGCAGGTATTGTAGGATGCAGCATTGTAGGATGCAGTATTGTAGAATGCAGGTATTGTAGGATGCAGGTATTGTAGGATGCAGGTATTGTAGGATGCAGGTATTGTAGGATGCAGTATTGTAGGATGCAGTATTGTAGGATGCAGGTATTGTAGGATGCAGTATTGTAGGATGCAGGTATTGTAGGATGCAGTATTGTAGGATGCAGTATTGTAGGATGCAGTATTGTAGGATGCAGGTATTGTAGGATGCAGGTATTGTAGGATGCAGTATTGTAGGATGCAGTATTGTAGGATGCAGGTATTGTAGGATGCAGGTATTGTAGGATGCAGGTATTGTAGGATGTAAGTATAGTAGGATGCAGGTATTGTAGAATGCAAGTATTGTAGGATGTAAGTATAGTAGGATGCAGGTATTTTAGGATGCAGGTATTGTAGGATGCATGTATAGTAGGATACAGATATAGTAGGATGTAAGTATAATGGGATGCACGTATTGTAGGATGCAGGTATTGTAGGATGCAAGTATAGTAGGATGCAGGTATTGTAGGATGCAAGTACAATAGCACTCAGATATAGTAGGACGTAAGTATAGTAGGATGCACGTATTGTAGGATGCAGGCATTGTAGAATGCAGGTATAGTAGGATGCAAGTTTTGTAGGATGCAGGTATAGTAGCATACAGATATAGTAGGATGTAAGTATAGTAGGATGCAGGTATTGTAGGATGCAGATATTGTAGGATGCAGGTATTGTAGGATGCAGGTACTGTAGGATGCAGGTATTGTAGGATGCAGGTATAGTAGCATGCAGATATAGTAGGACGTAAGTATAGTAGGATGCAGGTATTGTAGGATGCAGATATTGTAGGATGCAGGTATTGTAGGGTGCAGGTATTGTAGGATGCAGGTATAGTAGGATACAGATATAGTAGGATGTAAGTATAGTAAGATGCAGGTATTGTAGGATGAAGGTATTGTAGGATGCAGGTATAATAGGATACAGATATAGTGGGATGTAAGTATAGTAGGATGCAGGTATTGTAGGATGCAGATATTGTAGGATGCAAGTATAGTAGCATACAGATATAGTAGGACGTAAGTATAGTAGGATGCAGGTATTGTAGGATGCAGGTATTGTAGGATGCAAATATAGTAGCATACAGATATAGTAGGACGCAAGTATAATAGGTTGCAGGTATTGTAGGATGCAGGTGTTGTAGGATGCAGGTATAGTAGGATGCAGGTATTGTAGGATGCACATATTGCAGGATACCGGTATTGCAGGATGCAGGTTTTGTAGGATGCAGGTATAGTAGCATGCAGATATAGTATGTTGTAAGTATAGTCGGATGCAGGTATTGTAGGATGCAGATATTGTAGGATGCAGGTATAGTAGGATACAAGTATAGTAGGATGTAAGTATAGTAGGATGCAGGTAATGTAGGATGCAGGTATTGTAGGATGTGAGTATCTCAGTAGTACCAGTACCAGTAACCAGATACCAGTCTCGTAGTGACTAACTACCAACCGTCTGTGGGGAATCACTTGTTATTCACTGTTACCGCTGACCCTAGCATATTTGAAGACCGCTCGCCCTCTGAGGCACTGTGGAGTCAGCTCAAGTAGAGGCGTTAGACAGGAGGCAGGTCAGGCTTGGTGTTTCCTATATATTCCATCCAATATACGTACTGAACAGCCTACGTCAGTGCTTCTTACCCAATCCACGTTACCAAACCCAACGGGACAAGTATAGTAGGATGCAGGTATTGTAGGATGCAGGTATTGTAGAATGCAGGCATTGTAGGATGTAGGCATTGTAGGAAGCAGGTATTGTATGATGCCGGTACAGTAGGATACAGGTAGAGTTGGATGCAGGTATCTAAGTTTGCAGGTATTTTAGGATATAAATATAATAGAATGCAGGTATAGTAGGATGTAAGTATAGTAGGATGCAGATATAATGTAGGACGCAAGGACAGTGCAGGACGCAAGGACAGTGTAGGACGCAAGGACAGTGTAGGACGCAGGGACAGTGTAGGACGCAGGGACAGTGTAGGACGCAGGGACAATGTAGGATGCAAGGACAGTGTAGGATGTAGGTACCTGGAGTTTATCTGGAGAGAGTTCTGGGGGTCAACGCCCCCGTGGCCTGGTCTGTGACCAGGACTCATGGTGGATCAGGGCCTGATCAACCAGGCTGTTACTGCTGGCTGCACGTAATCCAATGTAAGAACCACAGCTCTGCTGGTCAGGTACCGACTTTAGGTGTTTGTCCAGTGCCTGCTAAAGACAGCTAGGGGTCTATTGGTAATCCCCTTTATGTATGTTGGGAGGCAGTTGAACAGTCTCAGGCCCCTAACACTTATTGTATTGTCTCTTAACGTGCAAGTGGCACCCCTGCTTTTGATTGGGGAGATGTTGCATCGTCTGCCGAGTCTTTTGCTTTCGTAGTGAGTGATTTTCGTGTTCAAGTTTGGTACTAGTCCCTGTACGATTTTCCAGGTGTTTATAATCATGTATCTCTCCCGCCTGCGTTCCAGGAAGTACAGGTTCAGGAACTTCAAGCGCTCCCAGTAATTGAAGTGTTTTATCTCCGTTATGCGCGCCGTGAAGGTTCTCTGCGCATTTTCTAGGTCAGCAATTTCACCTGCCTTGAAAGGTGCTGTTAGTGTGCAGCAGTATTCCAGCCTAGATAGAACATGCGACCTGAAGAGTGTCATCATGGGCTTGGCATCCCTAGTATTGAAGATTCTCATTATTTATCCTGTCATTTTTCTAGCAGGTGCAATTGATACAATGTTATAGTCCTTGAAGGTGCGATCCTCCGACATGATCACTCCCAGGTCTTTGACGTTAGTTTCTCGCTCTATTGTGTGGTTGGAATATGTTTTGTACTCTGATGAAGCTTTAATTTCCTCACGTTTACCATATCGGAGTAATTGAAATTTCTCATTGTTGAACTTCATATTGTTTTCTGCAGCCCATTGAAAGATTTGGTTGATGTCCGCCTGGAGCCTTGCAGTGTCTGCAGTGGAAGACACTGTCATGCAGATTCGGGTGTCATCTGCAGATGGGAGCGAGTACTGTGCCTTGTGGAACAGAGCTTTTCACCGTAGCTGCCTCAGACTTTACTCTGTGTGTGATGAATGGTTTGTGATGAATGGTTTGAAAAAACGACAAGTTGTAGATTGAGACACTTATGCATAAGTGTCTCAATCTACAACTTGTCGGTTTTTCAAACCATTCATCACAACTGTCAGACACTGCAGCATCATGGGATCTTGTTACAAAGAATTCTTCAACACTTGTTCAACCTTTGGACGAAGACCTACTTCGACTAGTGGATGGTACCACTATGACCCCGCCTCCATCTGCTTCACGTCACCTCACTACAGTATATAAGCCACGTCTACGGCCCTATGCTGTACATTCTACAAGATTGATGGACTGAACACATCGACTCCAGGTTGAGGGACTGATTACCTCATTCTCCTCCTCTCCTTACGCCTTCCTCTTTGTATTGGACTGATGAAGCCACTGTGTGGCGAAACGTTTCCTGAATAAAGATTTCCATATGCTGCATAAGTGTCTCAATCTACAACTTGTCGGTTTTTCAAACCATTCATCACAACTGTCAGACACTGCAGCATCATGGGATCTTGTTACAAAGAATTCTTCAACACTTGTTCAACCTTTGGACGAAGACCTACTTCGACTAGTGGATGGTACCACTATGACCCCGCCTCCATCTGCTTCACGTCACCTCACTACAGTATATAAGCCACGTCTACGGCCCTATGCTGTACATTCTACAAGATTGATGGACTGAACACATCGACTCCAGGTTGAGGGACTGATTACCTCATTCTCCTCCTCTCCTTACGCCTTCCTCTTTGTATTGGACTGATGAAGCCACTGTGTGGCGAAACGTTTCCTGAATAAAGATTTCCATATGCTGCATAAGTGTCTCAATCTACAGACTTTACTCTGTTGACTACTACTCTTTGTGTTCTGTTTGTGAGGAAATTATAGATCCATCTACCAACTTTTCCTGTTATTCCTTTAGCACGCATTTTGTGTGCTATTACGCCATGGTCACACTTGTCGAAGGCTTTTGCAAAGTCTGTGTATATTACATCTGCATTCTTTTTGTCTTCTAGTGCATCTAGGACCTTGTCGTAGTGATCCAGTAGTTGGGACAGACAGGAGCGACCTGCTCTAAACCCATGCTGCCATGGGTTGTGTAATTGATGGGTATCTAGATGGGTGGCGATCTTGCATCTTAGGACCCTTTCAAAGATTTTTATGATATAGGATGCTAGCGCTATCGGTCTGTAGTTGTTTGCTATTGCTTTACTGCCCCCTTTGTGGAGTGGGGCTATGTCTGTTGTTTTTAGTAACTGTGGGACGACCCCCGTGTCCATGCTCCCTCTCCATAATATGTTAAAAGCACATGATAGGGGCTTCTTGCAGTTCTTGATGAACACGGAGTTCCATGAGTCTGGCCCTGGGGCAGAGTGCGTGAGCATGTCATTTATCGCCTGTTCGAAGTCATTTGGCGTCAGAATAACATCAGATAGGCTTGTGTTTACCAAATTCTTTGGCTCTCTCACATAATATTCATTTAGATCTTCGACTCTCAGTCTGGTTAGCGGCTTGCTAAAAACTGAATCATATTGGGACTTGAGTAGCTCACTCTTTTCCTTGCTGTCATGTGTGTAGGACCCATCTTGTTTAAGTAGGGGCCCAATACTGGAGGTTGTTCTCGACTTTGATTTGGCATAAGTAAGAAATACTTTGGGTTACTTTCGATTTCCTTTATGGCTTTTAGTTCTTCCCGCGATTCCTGACTCCTATAAGGTATAGTGTAGGATGCAGATATAATGTAGGACGCAGGGACAGTGTACCTGGAGGTTACCTGGAGGTTATTCCGGGGATCAACGCCCCCGCGGCCCGGTCCATGACCAGGCCTCCCGATGGATCAGGGCCTGATCAACTAGGCTGTTACTGCTGGCCGCACGCAGTCCAACGTACGAGCCACAGCCCGGCTGATCCGGCACTGACTTTAGGTATCTGTCCAGCTCTCTCTTGAAGGCAGCCAGGGGTTTATTGGCAATTCCCCTAATGCTTGATGGGAGGCTGTTAATTAAACAGTTTTGGGCCCCGGACACTTATGGTGTTTTCCCTTAGTGTACCAATGGCGCCCCTACTTTTTATTGGGGGCATTTTGCATCGCCTGCCCAGTCTTTTACTTTCGTAGGGAGTGATTTCTGTGTGCAGATTTGGGACCATTCCTTCCAAGATTTTCCAAGTGTAGATTATGATATATCTCTCCCTCCTGCGTTCCAACGAGTACAAGTCAAGTGCTTCCAAGCGTTCCCAATAGTTAAGGTGCTTGACAGAACTTATACGTGCAGTAAAGGATCTCTGTACACTCTCTAGATCTGCGATTTCACCTGCTTTGAATGGAGATGTTAATGTACAGCAGTATTCCAGCCTAGAGAGAACAAGTGATTTGAAAAGGATCATCATGGGCTTGGCATCTCTCGTTTTGAAAGTTCTCATTATCCATCCTATCATTTTCTTTGCACGTGCGATCGTGGCACTGTTGTGATCCTTGAAAGAGAGATCTTCAGACATTACTACTCCCAGGTCCTTTACATTAGTTTTCCGCTCTATTGTATGGCCGGAGTCAGTAGTATACTCTGTTCTAGTTATTATCTCCTCCAGTTTTCCATAACGGAGTAGTTGGAATTTGTCCTCATTGAACATCATATTGTTTACCGTTGCCCACTGGAAAACTCTGTTTATATCTTCTTGGAGGTTAACCGCGTCCTCAGCAGATGACAGCCTCATGCAGATATGTGTAGGATGCAGCTACAGTGTAGGATGCAAGCATAGTTTAGACGGAAGTACAGTGTGGGATGCAGATATAGTGTAAGACGCAGGGACAGTGTAGGATGCAGGGACAGTGTAGGATGCAGGTATAGTGTAGGACGCAGGGACAGTGTAGGATGCAGGTATAGTGTAGGATGCAGGGACAGTGTAGGATGAAGGTATAGTGTAGGACGCAGGGACAGTGTAGGATGCAGGTACAGTGTAGGACGCCTGGATGGTGGCCATGTGGCCTGGTGGCTAAAGCTCCCGCTTCACACACGGAGGGCCCGGGTTCGATTCCCGGCGGGTGGAAACATTCGACACGTTTCCTTACACCTGTTGTCCTGTTCACCTAGCAGCAAATAGGTACCTGGGTGTTAGTCGACTGGTGTGGGTCGCATCCTGGGGGACAAGATTAAGGACCCCAATGGAAATAAGTTAGACAGTCCTCGATGACGCACTGACTTTCTTGGGTTATCCTGGGTGGCTAACCCTCCGGGGTTAAAAGTCCGAACGAAATCTTATCTCTTATCTTATCTGACGCAAGGATAGTGTAGGACCCAGTGACAGTGTAGGATGCAGGTATAGATTATGACGCAGGGACAGCGTAGGATGCAGGTATAGTGTAGGACGCAGGGGCAGTGTAGGATGCAGGTATAGTGTAGTACAGGGGCAGTGTAGGATGCACTCACGAAGGTCGAATTGAGAATAACTTTTTTTTCAAGAAACATAGACTAATGGCCAGTAAGATAGTCGAAGACAATAAAAATGAATTTAACTGAAGAACAACACACTCCAAGGGTTGATTAGCAAGTTTATTTAGGCTCTGGTGGCCTGGTGGTTAACGCTCTCGCTTCACACGGTGAGGGCCTGGGTTCGATTCCCAGCCAGAGTAGAAACATTGGACGTGTTTCTTTCCACCTGTTGTCTATGTTCCCCATCAGTAAAATGGGTACCTGGGTGTTAGTCGACTGGTGTGGGTCGCATCCTGGGACACTGACCTAAGGAGGCCTGGTCACAGACCGGGCCGCGGGGGCGTTGACCCCCGGAACTCTCTCCAGATAAACTCCAGATAAACTCCAGATACACAAATACAGTTACATAGATTGTTATACATAGCAGCATATGTGTAGAGAACCTGGGATAACACAAAGTCAGACAGAGTGACTTATTTCCATTGGGAACCTTTTAATACCTTATTATTATATTATAAAGGAGATATACTAGGAATAAGGTAAAGCGAGTTATTTATATTTACATGTGTGTTAACTAAAAAAATAAAAAACCATTCTGCTCCCTTTCTGTAGCTACATTCATCAGACACCTTTTGGCACTCTTCTTGAACTGGTTCATGCTATGACTGGCTTTGACATGTGTGGGCAGTCTGTTCCATTCTTTTATTGCTGTACAATAAAAGGTGTTTGAAGCCTGGCCAATGACTGTGGGTACTACAAAGTTGTGCTCTCTCCCCCTAGTACTATGATTGCTTTGGTTCCCAACCTTGACAAAATTGACAGCAAGATATTCTGGACACTGTTTGTGAGGAATTTTATAAACATGATTTAACTTCAGTTGCTTTACTCTGTCTTCAATATTTAGCATATACAATTGTTGCAATCCATCCTGGCCTACATGCTCTCTTGGACCCTGGTCCAGGATGAATCATGCCATTTTGTTCTGGGTGATTTGCAGTCTATCTTTCAGTTTTTTTTTTTTTTTTGGTCAAGGCAGAGTACCATGAAGAGCAAGCGTAATCCATATGACACTGTATAAGGGCTAGAAATAGGGTCCTGCTAGCCTCGGTAGGTAGACACTGTGCTTGTTTAAAGAGAAACTTCAGTCTGGCATTCGCTTTCTTTACTACACTGCCCAGATAGGGAGCCAAGGCCGGGACATCACTACTTGGATAAGACCCGGGCCGGGAGAATACCGGCGAATAAAAAAAAAACTGTTCCCTATCAGTTCTCCTGACATGCATGGGTCAAATGGGATTCCCAGATATTTTACTGAGGAAATTGAAGTGATGGGCTCCCCATTACACTGGACATTAAAATTATTTACTCTTCTCAGTTTATGCTTCGTGCCAAAGAGAATGGTTTTCGTTTTCTCGAGGTGTAACAATAGTTTGTTGTCTACTAATCATTTGCTGCAGGACTCCACTTTTAGTGTTATCACATTAGCTATATCTTGTAGGTCTTAACCTGACACTAACAGAGCACTGTCATCCGCATACAGTAGGAGTATGCACTTGACACTGATGAGTATGTAGTTTACATAACACAGAAATAATAAGGGACCCAGAATACTACCTTAGGGAACTCCACAGGCAGGGGTTCTGATTCAGTTTTGTTGATTTTGACAGTTTGTTTCCTATTGGGGTGCTTTACATTTTTAATACTGAATAACGACATATTAAAACATACCTGTGAATTTTTGCAATCTTGATCTTGACAAACGCGCTTAGATCCTTGAAGTTTTTCTTATATAAACCTGGGTCAACACAGTCCTGTAGTGGCGCAAACAGTAATGAAGTCTGGTCCACCATTAACTTGACTACACTCCGATACTCTTTGTTAGGTTTCACCCCATCATCAGGATCTCCTATGAAATTATTAAATGATTATAATTGTAACCATAAATTTTAAAAAGGTGGCCTCGGTCAGATGACCAAAAGCTCCAGCTGTGGGTCATCATATGACTAAGACCCATATGGAAATTAATTGGGAGACCAAATAACTTCCACAGGAAACAGTAAAAAACCAGTACAATCACTTTTAACGTCCTCCCACACACACTTAACGACTGTACATATTATTTGATAGTTACCCTTCTAGGAAGGTTTATACAGTAGTAACTAACCGTAGATATTATTAATGTAGTCCTAGGAACTTAACAATGAGAATGAGAACTCACAGGTAAGGACCCACTAGGGGCGAGGGGCAAGTGGGGACAGGGCGAAGAATAGTCGGTGAGAGGAATGTCTTGAGTCGAAGATAGAGTCGGGACTAGACCCAACAGCTAAGCCTTGGAAGCAGGCGGGAACAGCAACAGAAAAAGCAGGAGAACACTCAGTTGTCTGGCTGGCAAGCTATCTCATCACGCATTCTTGATGTTGATTGGCGGCTGGCAGAAGCTAGAGGCGTGGTCAAGGGAGGCTATCTTCTTGATTGGTCAGGTGTCGTTGAAGTGTGAGTCATGAATTGCTTCATTTCTTCAGTGGTGGTGGCATTCTTTATGTTGTGCAGTTGTTGGGAGGAAACGATGAGTAGTCTTGTAATCTTGGGTCGAAAGGCTGGGTCGGCTTGTAACTGGTGAAAGGTCAGCCTGAGTGCTGTGAAGGAGCAATGGGTTCCTTTACGATTTGTAAACTTGACTGTTCTGTCGACTAAATTCTCGTACAAAGTGTCGACATTCATGGTGGGTTCTTGGTCAGGAGTCGTATAAAAAGTTATATCTTTCCAGTGCAGGTATTGATCTCGGTGTTGGTCTTCTGTATCAATACGTAGAGTGATGACTGTTGAGGTTTTTGTTGGTGGTTGCAGCATGGAAGGTTCATTCAGTGTTGGTGTCTCCGCTACAGAGTGTATAGAAGACTGTGGTGGAATCGTGGCTTCTGATTGGTCCATTTGTGTAATGGTGAGTGGAGGCGAGGAAATGCTATTGGCGCCGCCACGACGAGCCAATCGACGAATAGCAGGCGTAGTGCTGTCTTGGATTTTTACAGATGAATGTTGATTGGAGGATTCAGAAGAGGAGGCGTCGTCGTTATCAATTATTAATTCCTTCAAGTCATCTGGCGCTTCAAAACTGACGATCTTCGGGATTATTTTCAAAATCTCAGCTGATGGTGGACTTGCAGGGAAGTTAAATGATGGCATGTTGTTAAGTGCAAGAAGTTCATTAATAATCGTGTTGAAAGAGCCAGGTTTCGCAGCATTTTGCATGTGAGCAAACATCATGCAGTAATAGAATTTGGTAGAGATATCATCAGGTGGAGGTTGGGTAGTGAGAGGTGGTGGAGACGACTGTTTAGTGGCTTGTAGAATCTTGGATGTTGTTGATTGAATCTTCGCAATTGCAGCGTATGTAGGAGAGGTTCCAGATGACTTCTTAGTTTCTTCCTTCAGTTTCTTAGAGAGGATATCTCTACACACTGGACATTTGGCTGCAAGAGTATGGTGATCACTTACAGTTGATGCAAGTGGGAGCAGCAGTGGAAGTGCAAGAACGAAAACCGTGACCTGCGGACCCACAGGTGGAACATATCTTCTTATTCTTCACGTGGCAGTCGGCAGTAGAGTGACTGTAAGAGTAGCATGTCCAACAAGGTGTTATGTACGTGAAGCGTTCAGGTTCAATCTGACGAGGGTTGATGTAGTAGTAAGAGATGGCCAGGCCTCAGACAGTGCTCTGGTCGCCATGGTAACGTCCAGAAACGTGACCTTCAGCATCGAGGAAGCGTTGGGGATCTTCACAACAGAGTCAATCTTGGCCCAGGTGTTGAGGTCTTCAAGTGATGACGTAATTTCCTCGATGGACATGTTCGTGAACACACAACGTTTTGCAAGCATGTATGGTGACGTGGAGATGGTAAAGCCGCGGTCTTCTAAGGTCTTCATGGCAGTAGGTGTAAGTACTTTGTCAGCTTCAGCATCATCGAGAAGAGTGACGATGAAAGCTTCTTTCAGTGAAGTAATCTTGGAGAACTTGGCGTTAAGACAAGTGTTGAGTGAGGTTGCAAGCTAAAGCTTCGTGGCGTCATCGACGACAGCAGACTTGGGTTTAATTCTCACACGATGAGACATCGTGGAGATGGTAGAGGTTCCCCTCCCCAACGGGGATCGTAGGGAGACTGTGCAAGTAAGGAGATCTGCTATGACCTGCCGAGGCGAGAGTCAAAAGCAGAATGTGTCTCTTCAACTTAACAAAGGTAGGATTAGGCCTTTAATATAGGTGGATATTAACTAGGGAGAACTGGCAACCCAAAAGTCATACGAAGAGGGAGACGTCAACTCTCAGTTGAATTGAAACTCAAAGATGGGAAGACATGCCGTGTCAAACTACCTGGAGAACAGGAATTAATACATTTCACCTGGAGATAATAACATCTTAAGAGGCTTCCCGAAATACTGTGGATATTAGTCTCTTCCAGGCAAACCCGCAATAAGACAAAACCTCGGTTTCCTACCAGCACAGTTGGCCAACATTTTTGGGGAAACGTAGGTTGGGGTTATCTGTGGGGTAAGAGTTGACGGATACGAAGACCAGATAAGTCCATCACTGCAAGAGATATTGAAGAAATAGAGAACTCTACACCACCAAGTGAGTACATCCTTCACTCGTGTATAGCTAGGAATTTCTTAAAAGAGCAGTAGTAACTGGAAATATGTTGCAGGAGCCACTTGTGAGCCTGGGTACTATTTCAGGGTGTCTGTGTCAACAGTACTTGCCAGGGGAGCAGCTTACAAGGGAGCAGTTCACACAGAAATTTCCAGAACCCGCATCATAAAACACTTGTCCTGTTTCCTGACAAATCTTACCTAACCTAAAACTTTGAAATATATTAATTTTTTATTAATACATTGGCCGTTTCTCACTGAGGCAGGGTAACCCAAAAAAGAAGAAACACTTTCATCATCACTCCCTTCATCACCATCTTGCCAGAGGTGTGTTGAAACTGCAGTTAAAAAACTGCAATATATCTCCACCCTTCCTTCAGAGTGCAGGTACTGTGCTTCCCACCTCCAGGACTCAAGTCCGGCTAACCTATTTCCCTGAATCGCCCCGTAAATGTTATTTTGCTCACACTCCAATGACACGTCAAGTCATAAAAAAGCATTTGCCTCCACTCACTCCTATCTAACATGCTCACACAAGCTTGTTGACAGTCTAAGACCCAAATGGAAATAAGTCACTCTGTCTGACTTTTTTGGGTTATCCCAGGTTCTCTACACATATGCTGCTACTTACGATAATCTATGTAACTGTATTTGCGTATACCTGAATAAACTTACTTACTTTATACTTACTTACACACACAAAGCTTCATTATCCCCTTTCTCCAACCTTTCCTAGGACGACCCAATCTCATTTTCCATGCGCTACAGATTTATACGCCCTCCAGTTCATTCTACTATGTTCCATCCTCTCTAAATGTCCAGACCGCCTCAACCCCTCTTCAGCCCTCTAAGTAATACTTTTAGTAACCTTGCGCCTCCTTCTAATCTCCAAGCTACGGATTCTCTGCATAATATTCACACCACATATCACCTTCAGACATTACATTTCCACTGCCTCCTGCCTTCTCCTTGTTGCGACTCCACAGAGCACCACTCACCTTTTGACCCTCGTCATTTCTAGGATTCACCTCGTCTTTCAGTGACCCATTTGCTAACAATTCCACTCCCAAATATATGAACACATTCACCTCCTCCATACTCTCTTTCTTTAATCTGATATCCAATCTTTCATTTCCTATTTTTTTTGTTATCCTCATCACCTTGCTCTTTCCTATGTTCACTTCTAATGTCATTATTTCACATACTCTTACACCAGCCATGAGTATCCTCACAACATGAAGTAAGCCTAGTTCGCTAGGCTCATGTTGTTTGTAGGATCGATGGTCAGGTGGATAGGGCAACATGTACATTGTCTTGTCTCATGAAGCAGGACAATGGCGTGGGATCGAGTCTCGGCAAGCCGCAGTTTTGGGAAGTGATTTAAGCAGGAAGAGAAAAGAGAAGGGAGGTTTTCTAAACATATTATACTAATAGTCGTAGTGCGAGAATTGAGATTAGTTGCAAGTGCAGGTAACACTGATGTTTTTGCCATAACTGAGATGTGGTTTAATATGAAAAATCGGGACATGCCTGCTGAATGTCACATTCAGGGTTATAAATTGTTCCGAGTAGACAGAAGTATCGGGAAGGGGGGTGGGGTGGCACTCTATGTCCGAGATCGTTTAAATTGTTGCATAAAAACGGGTGTAAGGTCTGAAACACATACTGAGTCTGTTTCGGTGGAATTTTCAGAGGGACACGAAAAACAGATTTTAGGCGTGATATACCGTCCCCCAAACTTGGATAGAGACCGAGGAAGACTACTGTGGGAGGAAATTGTTAGGGCCACAAGGCACGATAACGTTGTAATTCTTGAGGACTTTAACTTTAGTCATATTGATTGGAATTCCTTGACTGAGAATTTAGAGTCTAACGACTTCTTAGCGCTAGTTCAGGATTGTTTTTTAAAGCAGTTTGTTACAGAAACTGCAAAAGGAAATAACCTGCTTGACTTGGTTCTGGCAAACAAGGAAACCCTAGTTAATAATTTAGAAGTTTCAGAGGAACTTGGCGCAAGCTACCACAAATCAGTAGCATTGAATGGAAGTATGATAGTAGGGATAACTCAGTAACGGTCCCAGATTTTCGCTTAGCAGATTACATTGTGCTTAGAGAACAACTATCATCTGTGGACTGGGATAACGAAGAGAGCTACCAATATGAGAGCTTTCTAAACACTATACATGTTGTCCAAAGTACATTTATTCCGTATAAAGAAATTAGATCAAATAGAAAGGACCCTAAATGGATGAATAATAGGCTCAAATATCTTTTAGGGCAAAAGGAAGGAGTTTATAGGTGCATCAAAAGAGGTGAGGGTCATCTTATGAATCAATATATTGATATTAAGAGGAATGTTAAAAAGAGGATAAGAAAAGCTAAACGGGACTATGAAATTAAAGTTGCTAGGGATTCAAAAACTAACCCAAAAGGTTTTTTCCAGGTTTACAGAACAAAAGTTAGTGAAAAGATAGGCCCCCTTAAAAATAACTCTGGGCAAATTATGTAATATCACAGTCACTAGCGAAATGGTTATGAAACAGGTAGACCGACTGAAACAAAATAAATCCCCGGGTCCTGATGAGCCTTTTTCAAGGGTTCTTAAAGAATGCAAAATGGAACTCTGTGAACCATTGACTAATATTTTTAATTTATCTCTTCAAACAGGTATAGTGTCTGATATGTGGAAAATGGCCAATGTAATTCCTGTTTTTAAAGCAGGGAACAAGTCGTTACCATCAAATTACCGCCCAATAAGCCTAACCTCAATTGTAGGCAAATTATTAGTCAATTATAGCTGATAATATAAGAAGCCATCTTGATAAGCATAATTTGATTAATGATGTTTAACATGGATTCACGAGGGGCCGTTCCTGCCTGATTAATTTACTAACTTTCTTCAGTAAAGCTTTTGAGGCCGTTGATCACGATAAAGAATTTGATATTGTTTCTTTGTATTTTAGTAAAGCTTTTGATAGAGTACCACATCAGAGACTGTTAAAGAAAGTGGCTGCTCATGGCATTGAGGGAAAAGTGCTGTCATGGTCTAGTCATGGCTCACCAATAGGAAGCAGAGAGTGCGCATAAATGGGGTAAAGTCTGAGAGGGGATCTGTAACAAGTGGCATTCCACAGGGATCAGTTTTAGGCCCATTGTTGTTTTTAATATATATAAATGACCTTGACAAGGGAATTACTAGTGATATGAGCAAATTCGCTGATGACACAAAGATAGGTAGGATAATCGATTCGAACGTAGATATCACAGAACTTCAGGAGGATTTAGACAAGCTCAATTCCTGGTCAGAAAAGTGGTAGATGCAGTTCACTGTAGATAAATGCTTGGGAATGTTCATAACCCCAGCATCTATCAGCTTAATAATGTAGAACTTAGCCGTACAGAATGCGAAAAGGACTTGGGGGTTATGGCAAGCAGCAACCTTAAACCAAGGCAGCAATGCCTAAGCGTGAACATTAAAATGGTATAGAATACCGACAGGTTGTTTGGTAAGACACAAATGCAACTAACTGTTGCATGTGTGTCTTACCAAACAATGCCTAATCGTGCTTAATAAGGCAAATAGAATATTGGGATTTATATTAAGAAGTGTAAGCGACAGAAGTCCAGAGGTTATATTACAGCTTTATACATCATTAGTAAGGCCTCATCTAGATTAAGCAGCTCAGTTCTGGTCTCCATATTACAGAATGGATATAAATTCATTGGAAAACATTCAGTGAAGAATGACAAAATTAATACATAGCATTAGAAATCTTTCTTATGAAGAAAGATTGAAGTCCCTTAAATTGCATTCACTTGTAAGACGAAGAATGAGGGGAGACCTGATCGAAGTGTATAAGTGGAAGATGGGTATTAATAAAGGGGATATAAATAAGATCTTGAGGATATCTCTCCAAGAGAAAACCCGCAATAATAGATTCAAAATAGATACGTCAAGATTTAGAAAGGGTATAGGAAAGTATTGATTTGGAAACAGGGTAGTTGATGAGTGGAACAGTCTACCTAGTAGGGTTATTGAAGGTAAAACCTTGGGTAGTTTCAAATTTAGGTTGGATAAATTTATGAGTGAGAGGGGTTGGATTTGAGTGGGACTTGCACAGGAGTTAGTGGATTTATCAGAGCTTATTGTTACGGTAGAACTAAAGTGGGTTGTGCAAATATTCCGTCAGTGGGTTGGATTTGTAAAGGACCTGCCCAGTAAGGGCCAATAGGCCAACCGCAATGTTCCTCCTTTCTTATAATCTTATGTTAAGTCATAACTTCTACAAACATTGTAACAAATTGTCTTACAAAAAATGCAAAATAACAATCATAACCAAATTGTTAATACCAGAGATTGTTAACTATATCTTTCAAGTAAACTAACTTAATCTTTTGAATGTTTATAGGTCAGGTGAGGTTTGTCAGGAAACAGGGGAAATGTTTCCTGAGCTGGAGCTTTTGGTCATCTGACCGAGCAATTCCACTGACCTACCCGTTCACTACTTTTAAAAAAATGGTTCTGGTTATGGATTAGTCTTCAGGCTGTAGGATGTGCTCTGTATTAATTATATTTTGTAAATTTATAATAATAATAATATAATAATAATAATAATAATAATAATAATAATTATTATTATTATTATTATTATTATTATTATTATTGTTATTATTATTATTATTGTTATTATTATTATATTATTATTATTATTGTGGAAAATACTGTATATATTTTCCAGAAATTCAGTATTTATATGTAAATAGATGGCCATACTGTATTTAATAATATTTGTCATAGAAAACGGAAAGCCTGCGTCTGCACAGACGAACTCGCCATCTTGGTTTTGAATTTTGTACAAACGTTGGTGTAATGGGAAGAATTTTTCGTGCTCTAGAGGTTAAAATTGTGTTGACACCTCTCAAATAGGAGGCGATATTGGTGGATGTGCATTCCTGCATAACTTGAGATATCAGACGACTGGACAAGACAGCTCCAGGAACCTCAGATAAGCTCTCTAGATCTGTGTGTAATTCTGGCCAGCATTATTTGGATTCATAGATTTAGAGTGAGGTTTTCTGAGTATGATACACATTAATCTCCAGTCAAATTGGTGAGTGATATTAAGATACATTTTCCTTCTGTTATGTAATTGTGTGTATATATAACCATTTATTATTTTTAATATACAGTCCACAAATTTATATATTTACCAGTATTCCTGGTGTATGTATATTTCATTTAATTAATAGATCCAGAGCAACTTGTGGTTATGACAGTGGTAAGTATCGAAGGGGGACGTTTTTTGCGAACTAGGTGTCCCAAATTCCTACTTGTCTATGTAACATTGATAAATAATAATTATCTTTGTTATCATTTACTGTTAGTATAATTAGTTACATTCAGATAAGCAATTTGTTTTCTAAACAATTATGTATTATTACACTCCTGTCAGTCAGTATTTAGACGGATTTGGAGCTTTTTTTGGTCCATAAATTTAGATATTTGTTGTTGCACAGTATTGTTTGGGGTGTTTGAATAGTCAGTTTTCCTGTCTGTTGAAGTCGTGTGTATATAGACCATTTATTAATTTTTAATACAGTCCACAAATTTATATATTTACCAAACCCTGTTGATACTTCATTAATTAATAACAACAAGGGGAAAAAGCATCGAAGGAGACGTTTTTATGGTGATCCAAATTACGTACGTCTTCTTGCTAATTATTGGATTATCTTTGCTTCTTTTCCCTGTTATGTACCCTATTATTACATCAAAAATGCATTTCAAACCAGTTAGTATATTACCTTCCTGTTGTTCCTGGATCATAGTGTGTCCCTTTAGATATTCATATTTGTTGGCCCCATGTAGGTCTGTAGATAGTGTTTCTCTGTTGGGGTCTGGTCATGTATCTCCATGTAGGGCTGGTCACAAAAATATAATGTGACTCCATTAGGCTGCGATCCTATGGTGATATTCGATTATTTGATCATTATTGGAGTCTTGTGTGTCTTCCCATAGTGTCCCATGCGGTCTAACAAAATGCTCTGTTGGACCCACATAGTAGTTCCGTATGTTTTGGATCACCATGTGTCCCCGATGTAGGCTGGATCACATAGTGTGTCTCCATGAAAGGTCTGGATCACATAAGTGAGTCTCCGTGTAGGGGCTGAATCACATAGTGTGTCTCCATGAAAAGGCTGGATCACATAGTGTGTCTCCATGTAGGTCTGGATCACATGTGTAGTTCTCTTGTAGGTAGGATCACATAGTGTCCCCTGTTAGGTCTGGATCACATTGTCTCCATGTAGGTCTGGATCAATATTGAGTCTCCATGTAGTTACTGGATCACATAAGTGTCCCATGTAGTTTGGATCACAAGTGTATCTCCATGAAAGGTCTGGATCACATAGTGTGTCTCCATGAAGTCTGCATCACATAGTGAGTCTCCATGTAGGTCTGGATCACATAGTGTGTCTCCATGTAGGTCTGGATCACATAGTGTGTCTCCATGTAGGTCTGGATACACAGTGTGTTTCCTAGTAGGTCAGGATACCATAGTGTTCTCCATAGGTTTGGCTTGTATACCCCACATAGTGTGTCTCCATGTAGATCTGGATCACATAATGTGTCTCCATGTAAGTTTGGATCACATAGTGTGTTTCTATGCAGGTCTGGATCACATAGTATGTCTCCATGTAGCTTTGGATCACAGTGTGTCTCCATGTAGGTCTGGATCCCATAGTGTTTCTCATATAGGTCTGGATCACATAGTGTGTCTCCACATGATCTGGATCACAGTGTGTCCCCAAAGTAGGTCTGGATCACATAGTGTTCTCCATAGGTCTGGATCACATAGTGTGTCTCCAGTTTGTCTGGATCACGTAGTGTGTCTCCATGTAGGTCTGGATCACATAGTGTGTTTCTATGCAGGTCTGGATCACATAGTATGTCTCTATGTAGCTTTGGATCACAGTGTGTCTCCATGTAGGTCTGGATCACATAGTGTGTCTCCTATATAGGTCTGGATCACATAGTGTGTCTCCATATCGATCTGGATCACATAGTGTGCCCTCCATGTAGGTCTGGATCACATAGTGTGTCTCCATGTATGTCTGGATCACATAGTGTGTCCCCATGTTTGTCTGGATCACGTAGTGTGTCTCATGTGGCTGGATGACATAGTGTGCCTCCATGTTGGTCTGTAAAAATAGTGTGTCTTCATGTCTAGGTCTGGATCACATAGTGTGCTCCATTTTTATCTGGATCACATATGTGTCCTTTTATTATCTGGCTGGATCATATAGTGTGTCCCAAATGTTTATCTGGATCACATAGTGTGTCCCTGTTTTCTGGATCACATAGTGTGTCCCATGTTTGTATGGATCACATAGTGTGTTCCCATGTTTGATCTGGATCAGCATAGTGTGTCTCCATGTTGTCTGGATCACATAGTGTGTCTCCATGTTCGTCTGGATCACATAGTGGTCTCCAGTTTATCTGGATCACATAGTGTGTCCCCATTTTATCTGGATCACATAGTGTGCCCAGTATCTGGATAGTGCCCCCTGGATCAACATAGTGTGTCCCATGTTTTCTGGATCACATAGTGTGTTCCCATGTATTCTGGATGACATAGTGTGTCTCCATGTAGGTCGGGAATCACATAGTGTGTCTCCATGTAGGTCTGGATAAACATAGTGTCTCCATGTAGGTCTGGATCACATAGTGTGTCTCCATGTAGGTGTGCATCACATAGTGTGTCTCCATGTATTGTCTGGATCACATAGTGTGTCCCCAAGGTTTGTCTGGATCACGTAGTGTGTCTCCATTTTGGTCATGGAATGACATAGTGTGTCTCCATGTTTGTCTGGATCACATAGTGTGTCTCCAATTGTGTCTGGATCACATAGTGTCTCCATTTTTATCTGGATCACATAGTGTGTCCCATGTTTATTGTGCATCACATAGTGTGTCCCATGTTTATCTGGATCGCATAGTGTGTCTCCATGTTTGTCTGGATCACATAGTGTGTCTCCATGTTGGTCTGGATCACATAGTGTGTCTCCATGTAGGTCTGGATCACATAGTGTGTCTCTATGTAGGTCTGGATCACATAGTGTGTCTCCAAGTAGGTCTGGATCACATAGCGTGTCCCCATGTTTGTCTGGATCACGTAGTGTGTCTCAATGTAGGTCTGGATGACATAGTGTGTCTCCATGTAGGTCTGGATCACATAGTGTGTCTCCATGTGGGTCTGGATCACATAGTGTGTCTCTATGTAGGTGTGCATCACATAGTGTGTCTCCATGATTGTCTGGATCACATAGTGTGTCTCCATGTTTGTCTGGATCACATAGTGTGTCTCCATGTTTGTCTGGATCACATAGTGTGTCTCCATGTTTGTATGGATCACATAGTGTGTCTCCATGTTTGTCTGGATCACATAGTGTGTCTCCATGTAGGTCTGGATCACATAGTGTGTCTCCATGTTTGTCTGCATCACATAGTGTGTCTTCATGTTTGTCTGGATCACATAGTGTGTCCCCGTGTTTATCTGGATCACATAGTGTGTCCCCATGTTTATCTGGATCACATAGTGTGTCCCCATGTTTATTTGGATCACATAGAGTGCCCCCATGTTTATCTGGATCACATAGTGTGTCCACATGTTTATCTGGATCACATAGTGTGTCCCCATGTTTATCTGGATCGCATAGTGTGTCTCCATGTAGGTCTGGATCACATAGTGTGTCTCCATGTAGGTCTGGATCACATAGTGTGTCCCCATGTAGGTCTGGATCACATAGTGTGTCTCCATTTTAGGTTGGATCACATAGTGTGCCTCCATGTGGTTTGGATCACATAGTGTGTCCCATGTTAGGTCTGGATCACATAGTGTGTCCATGTAGTCTTGATCCATAGTGTGTCTCCATGTAGGTCTGGATCACATAGTGTGTCTCCATGTAGGTCTGGATCCATAGTGTGTCCCATCTAGGTCTGGATCACATATGTGTCTCCATGTAGGTCTGGATCACATAGTGTGTCTCCATGTAGGTATGGATCACATAGTGTGTCTCCATGTTGGTCTGGATCACATAGTGTGTCTCAATGTAGGTCTTGATCACATAGTGTGTCTCCATGTAGGTCTGGATCACATAGTGTGTCTCCATGTAGGTCTGGATCACATAGTGTGTCTCCATCTAGGTCTGGATCACATAGTGTCTCTATGTAGGTCTGCATCACATAGTGTGTCTCCATGTTTATATGGATCACATAGTGTGTCTCCATGTTTGTCTGGATCACATAGTGTGTCTCCATGTTTGTCTGGATCACATTGTGTGTCTCCATGTTTGTCTGGATCACATAGTGTGTCTCCATGTTTATCTGGATCAGATAGTGTGTCCCCATGTTTATCTGGATCACATAGTGTGTCCCCATGTTTAGCTGGATCACATAGTGTGTCCCCATGTTTATCTGGATCACATAGTGTGTCTTCATGTTTATCTGGATCACATAGTGTGTCTCCATGTTTATCTGGATCACATAGTGTGTCCCCATGTTTATCTGGATCACATAGTGTGTCTTCAATGTTTATCTGGATCACATAGTGTGTCCCCATGTTTATCTGGATCACATAGTGTGTCTCCATGTTTATCTGGATCACATAGTGTGTCTCCATGTTTGTCTGGATCACATAGTGTGTCTCCATGTTTGTATGGATCACATAGTGTGTCTCCATGTTTGTCTGGATCACATAGTGTGTCTCCATGTTTGTCTGGATCACATAGTGTGTCTCCATGTTTGTCTGGATCACATAGTGTGTCTCCATGTTTATCTGGATCACATAGTGTGTCCCCATGTTTATCTGGATCACATAGTGTGTCCCCATGTTTATCTGGATCACATAGTGTGTCTCCATGTTTATCTGGATCACATAGTGTGTCCCCATGTTTATCTGGATCACGTAGTGTGTCTCCATGTTTATCTGGATCACGTAGTGTGTCCCCATGTTTATCTGGATCACATAGTGTGTCTCCATGTTTATCTGGATCACATAGTGTGTCTCCATGTTTATCTGGATCACATAGTGTGTCTCCATGTTTGTCTGGATCACATAGTGTGTCTCCATGTTTGTCTGGATCACATAGTGTCTCCATGTAGGTCTGGATCACATAGTGTGTCTCCATGTTTGTCTGGATCACATAGTGTGTCTCCATGTAGGTCTGGATCACATAGTGTGTCTCCATGTAGGTCTGGATCACATAGTGTGTCTCCATGTTTGTATGGATCACATAGTGTCTCCATGTAGGTCTGGATCACATAGTGTGTCTCCATGTAGGTTTGGATCACATAGTGTGTCTCCATGTAGGTCTGGATCACATAGTGTGTCTCCATGTAGGTCTGGATCACATAGTGTGTCTCCATGTAGGTCTGGATCACATATGTGTGTCTCCATGTAGGTCTGGATCACTTTAGTGTGTCTCCTGTTTGTCTGGATCACATAGTGTGTCTCCATGTAGGTCTGGATCACAAAGTGTGTCTCCATGTAGGTCTGGATCACATAGTGTGTCTCCATGTAGGTCTGGATCACATAGTGTGTCTCCATGTAGGTCTGGGTCACATAGTGTGTCTCCATGTAGGTCTGGATCACATAGTGTGTCTCCATGTAGGTCTGGATCACATAATGTGTCTCCATGTAGGTTTGGATCACATAGTGTGTCTCCATGTAGGTCTGGATCACATAGTGTGTCTCCATATTTGTCTGGATCACATAGTGTGTCTCCATGTAGGTCTGGATCACATAGTGTGTCTCCATGTAGGTCTGGATCACATAGTGTGTCTCCATGTAGGTCTGGATCACATAGTGTGTCTCCATGTAGGTCTGGATCACATAGTGTTTCCATGTAGGTCTGGATCACATAGTGTGTCTCCTTGTAGGTCTGGATCACATAGTGTGTCTCCATGTAGGTCTGGATCACATAGTGTGTCTCCATGTAGGTCTGGATCACATAGTGTGTCTCCATGTAGGTCTGGATCACATAGTGTGTCTCCATGTAGGTCTGGATCACATAGTGTGTCTCCATGTAGGTCTGGATCACATAGTGTGTCTCCATGTAGGTCTGGATCACATAGAGTGTCTCCATGTAGGTCTGGATCACATAGTGTGTCTCCATGTTTATCTGGATTACATAGTGTGTCTCCATGTAGGTCTGGATCACATAGTGTGTCTCCATGTAGGTCTGGATCACATAGTGTGTCTCCATGTTTGTCTGGATCACATAGTGTGTCTCCATGTTTGTCTGGATCACATAGTGTGTCTCCATGTTTGTCTGGATCACATAGTGTGTCTCCATGTTTATCTGGATCACATAGTGTGTCTCCATGTAGGTCTGGATCACATAGTGTGTCTCCATGTAGGTCTGTATCACATAGTGTGTCTCCATGTAGGTCTGGATCACATAGTTTGTCTCCATGTAGGTCTGGATCACATAGTGTGTCTCCATGTAGGTCTGGATCACATAGTGTGTCTCCATGTAGGTCTGAATCACATAGTGTGTCTCCGTGTTGGTATGGATCACATAGTGTGTCTCCATGTAGGTCTGGATCACATAGTGTGTCTCCATGTTTGTCTGGATCACAATGTGTGTCTCCATGTAGGTCTGGATCACATAGTGTTTCTCCATGTAGGTCTGGATCACATAGTGTGTCTCCATGTAGGTCTGGATCACATAGTGTGTCTCCATGTAGGTCTGGATCACATAGTGTTTCTCCATGTAGGTCTGGATCACATAGTGTTTCTCCATGTAGGTCTGGATCACATAGTGTGTCTCCATGTAGGTCTGGATCACATAGTGTGTCTCCATGTAGGTCTGGATCACATAGTGTGTCTCCATGTAGGTCTGGATCACATAGTGTGTCTCCATGTAGGTCTGGACCACATAGTGTGTCTCCATGTAGGTCTGGATCACATAGTGTGTCTCCATGTAGGTCTGGATCACATAGTGTGTCATGTTATCCTTCAAAGAAGTTTTCATTCAACAGAACTCTATTATATAACCTAGTTGGGTTATTGAGGCTGGGACTTTGGGTAGTTTCAAATTTAGGTTGGATAAGTACATGAGTGGGAGGGGTTGGATTTGAGTGGGACTTGCACATCAGAGCTTATTTCTTGGGTGGCATTGAAAATTGGGTTGGGCAAATGTTTTGTTAGTGGGATGAATTGTAAAGGACCTGCCTATTATGGGCCAACAGGCCTCCTGCAGTGTTCCTCCTTTCTTATGTTCTTATGTTCTTATATTCAGATTAAGTCTCGTAGTTGACTGGTTCCTGAGGATCATCAATGATCTCAACTACACAACATTGCATATTATAGAGGAATAGCTAGTTAACTATAGGCTGAAATCATGCAAGTAAATAACAGAAAAAATTATGTGATTATTCCTCAAGTAACTCGACCATTGAACATTAAAATGGTATAAAATACCGACAGGTTGTTAGGTAAGACACATATGTGTCTTACCTAACAACTCGACCATTGTTTTGAAGCAATCAAAACAATGGTTTAGGACACAGGTCTCCAAACTGCGGCCCACCACAAGATATTATACGGCCCGCAGCAATTTGAAATATTTATTAATAGTATTACTAATAAACCATCATTTTCAGTCACTTAAAGTTATGATTTTTTTCCTTGTAGCAATTTATATGTTCAAATTGGTTGAAATTTAACTCTAATCTTTTTATTTTTCAGATATACCCTTCAGTTATGGAAGGAATAGAACAGTGTAGAGTGAGTCCGACTGTTTAATGTAGACTGGGGGGCGTAAAGTGCTTCTTTGTACCACCAGATGATAAAGTCTTGTGTGTCGTAAGCCACGAAAGTTGCAGTTTTGAAGGATTATAATGTACATCGGTACTGTAAGACCAAACATAAACCAAGTTATTCCCAATTCATAGGAACAGCGTTGGGAAAATTTTGAATTAATGCAACGCAGGTTGATTCCCAATAATTTTCAGTTTCAATGTCTCATATTTGATGAATCGAATGATGTGACGCATCACAACTCCTGGTATTCATCCGTGACGTTGATAATGAATTCAGTGTCACACAAGAATTAGCATCAATGCATAACATGAGCAGCACAGGAACCGGAGAAGACATCTTCAAAGAACTGCAAAACATTGTATTAGAATATATCCTGGAGTGGAATAAACTGCAATACGTGACAGTTGATGGATGAGAGAACAAATCACAAAAGATTGTGAAGATGGTGGATTCTCAAAGCCCAGGCTTCTGCATTGCGCTATCAAACAGCAAACATTGTGCGGAAAATATGTGAATATATCTTGCATTCTGAAACCTGTTGTTTCAACAGTGAATTTCATTCTGTTTCACGAGCCTAATCATCGCCAGTTTCGTGATCTAAAAGAAACTGATTCTGAGTTCGTTGACTTACCATATACAGCAGCTCGATGGCTTACTTGTGGAAAGGTTCTATCAAGGTTCTTTCAACCCAGAAAGGAAATTGATTAATTTCCCACAGAGAAGAATCGTCCCAAACCATTTTTCTCAAACATTGACTGGTTTTGGAAATTAGAATTTATTGCAGCTGTGACAAGGCATATGAATCAATTGACCCTGAAGTTGTAAGGTGAAACAAATTTGATCTGTGATTTATTCAGGCATATCTAGGCATTCAAGGCAAAATTGATGCTGCATTAAAATGGTATGAAATACGACAGATTGTTAGGTAAGACACATATGCAACAGTTAGGTATTTTTATTTCGAAACGTTTCGCCTACACAGTAGGCTTCTTCAGTCGAGTACAGAAAAGTTGATAGAAGCAGAAGAGACTTGAAGACGATGTAATCAGTCCATCACCCTTAAAGTTTTGAGGTGGTCAGTCCCTCAGTCTGGAGAAGAGCATTGTTCCATTGTCTGGAATAATATGGAGTTGAAGTGATAGGATGAGCCTTATATAGCGCCAGGAGGTGAGCCGTAGGTCACTAGTAGAGTAAGAATATACAGACTTGGAACCACTGACCACCTCAAAACTTTAAGGGTGATGGACTGATTACATCGTCTTCAAGTATCTTCTGCTTCTATCAACTTTTCTGTACTCGACTGAAGAAGCCTACTGTGTAGGCGAAACGTTTTGAAATAAAAATACCTAACTGTTGCATATGTGTCTTACCTAACAAAATTGATGCTATTTGAAGGACATGTGAAGGTTTCTAACTTGGTTCATTTTCCATGTTGTCAAAAAATTCAAGAAAGTGAAGCAGAATTTCCTTCTTCATTTACAACACAAATCATTAATGACTTGCAAAAAACAATTTCAGAAACAATTTTTTGATCTTGATGTAAAGTAGGTGAAAAAAAATCGTTTCACAATGCATTTTACTGCGGTATTGAAACACTCCCACGTAAGTTTCAAACTGAAATTATTGATCGTCAGTCAGATGACAAACTGAAAGAAAAGTATAAAGAAGGAAATCTGACCTAATTTTGTAATTTTTTCAACCTGAACAGTTTCCAATTTTGAAGTGATTATACTTGTTTATTCGTACCAGTTTTTTGGTACAACGTATCTTTGTAAACAAACATTTTCAAAATGTTTCAATATCACACAAATTTATCTGAGAGTAAGACACATGTGCAACATCTGTGTATCTTTATTGTAGACGTTTCGCCCATCCAGTGGCTTTATCAATACAAATTCTAGGATATAACTTGAAGACAGTAGAACTATGTACAGAAGATGAGGTAATCAGTCCCTCAACCTAGGAGTAGGTGCGAACAGCACCATAGTCTTAATTCTGAGGACATGTACACAACCTTCACAACTACGACAACTACTACTACAACTAACCCATCTCTTTGGGAAGGACCTATTCCACTGGGAATCCCGCCTACCATGAATATGCCCTCGTCTGCTACAACTGGACGTTTAAATATTAAGCGCCAGATTCTTTCTTCTGCTTCAATTCCCCGACTAGGTGCTGTTCGCACCTACTCCAGGTTGAGGGACTGATTACTCATTTTGTAATAGTTCTACTGTTCAAGTTATGTCTGAATTTGTATTGATAAAGCCACTGGATGGCGAAAAAGTCTACAATAAGAATACACAGATGTTGCACATGTGTCTTACTCTCATCTTGTCGGTATTATATACCATTCGTACACAACAAATTTATCTGACGAACATTTGAAGTTTATTATAAGAACATTCTAATAATTGGCTCCTAAAGCTCAGTTCAATAATATTTTGAAATTAAAAAAACCTGTTCCGTCATTCTCGTTAATCTTGTGCATATTAATCTTGTGTTAGTTTTTCTCATCTGCAGTTCAGTAATTCATTATGCTTGGCATTTTGACTCATTATATATGTCTCAGTGTAAGGTCGGTACTGAAGAATGAGAAACTTATGCAACATATGGGAATCTTTGAGGAAACGTTTCGCCACACAGTGGCTTCATCAGTCCAATACAAAGCAGGTGAAGGGGGTGGGGGAGTTTGAGGTAATCAGTTTCTCAACCTGGAATCGATGCATTGGACTGATGAAGCCACTGTGTGGCGAAACGTTTCCTCAACGAAGATTCCCATATGTTGCACAAGTGTCTCATTCTTCATCTTGTCGGTTTTCGAAACCATTTATCAAAACCATGGTAGTATTGTTTCTTCGTAATTGTCACTTTTCTCTTTTGTTCTCAATCACATCATGATGATTGAAAAAAAAAACTTATTCATCCATTTAAATTTATTTATAAGACTTATTTTTTTCCTTTCCCAACGAAAACGTGTAAAATATAAACGTGTGACTCTCGTAGTGAAAATTTTGGAAACCCCCAAGTTTAGGATATTATCTGGCTACCTCATCACATCAACCTATTATAGGTGTATATTTAAATTAGATAAAGATAAATTTAGATGGCAAATGAACTGGTTAAAAAAGTTATTAGGAATGTTATAACTTCAAGTGAAAAAGAAACTTACTCTACGGCATCAATACTCCATATTTCCCCAGGACTGTACTGTGTTCTCATAATGGTGGAGAACACATTTCTGATGCCAATAAAATCAGCCGCCAGTCTGAAAAAAAATATATGTTTATATATGTTCGCCCTATAATCGGCGATACACACCGTACATGCCACCTTTATATCAACAATGTATCTCTGTATATATATATATATATATATATATATATATATATATATATATATATATATATATATATATATATATATATATATTTTATATATATATATATATATATATATATATATATATATATATATATATATATAAGACAAGACAAGCCACGGGGGAGATCTTTAGTTCAAGTACTTTCACACTTCTCAGTGCATCATCAGGAGCTGTACAATGTTGCAAGGGCAGCAACAGGAGAAGTAGGGTAAGTTTTTCAGAGAGTGGTAGTGCGGTGGCACCAACCTCTGACTGAGGTAGATAGGCCAGCGGAATGCCAACCACACATCGGTCCCCCCAAACTCCACCACATATGGGGTCAGGTGGAGTAGGCCCCACAGTTTGCAGATAGGAGATAGTTAATAGCCAGACCTGAGTTTCTAACAGCTGGGAACAGGTCGTTATGTAAGAAGTTATATTACAATAGTGGATCATTTACATACAGAATGCAGCTAATGTGAACAACCTTCTAACTGATGAAATAGAGGGAATAAATCCCTCATTTTGTCAACCGGTTGCAGAACATTCCAGAATATTCAGGAAATACTCTGTACTCACCTAACTGTACTCTGTGTTAATATGTACTCTGTGTTAATATGCCTGTGTGAATTCTCGTATTCAAGCTTTCCTTTCTTATAATTAGGCAATTCCTGATTTTTAACACCATTATTATCCACTATCATTTGCTAATAATATTATTGTTAACAGTATAATATTACTAACAACCTAATTCAATAAACCACTGAACTAGTTGCAATCACCAGGTTGCAGTCAACTATGTGTACCTTGTACTGCTGTACCTAGATGGGTTAGGATCTCTATAGGTCACTCTGCACACATACCTAAATGAACCATCATGACTACTTCCTTACTACTGATGTTATATCACTCACGTTGCAGTCTATATTGCAGCACACCACCTAGAGCACCTCTAGCATTACGATACTTGTATGCAGCAGCATCTGAGTGGGCTATACCAACGGCAGACCTAACATTAAATATCGCCGTTTGCGACAGACTTAACAAGATGTTATATATTATATATCGACGTTCACGACGGGCGTACCACGATGTTCAGTTTGTAGACTCTGGTCAAACATAACTGAAACATCATGAAACCCCCTGGCAAAAGGAGCAATCTTGCTCTTTTGTATAGCACAATACATTCCATTAAATAACTATTGAGTTTGTACAGCCCATATGGGACTTTTTAAATGTAAAAGACTACCCTTTGGAATTTCCTCAACTGGTATTTTCCAAAAATTTATTTCCCAGTTGTTTGTTAAATTTGGATGATATCATAATGAAGCTGACCATGATGATAGACTCAGGCAGGTGATGAATATTTTGCAAGAGCATAATGTAGTACTGAATAAGAATAAGTCAGTGTTGAAAACCAGATCAATTGAATATCTGGGGCATGAAATTTCAGGGGAGGGTATTAAAACATCTAAGGTGGAGGCTATTGTGAATTTACCTTCACCTGAATCTATAGGTGAAATTCTCCTTTAAGGGGATGATGCCATATTACTGTAAATTCATTAAAAACTTTTCTTTAATTTTGGCACCATTGTATGATTTATTAAAAAAAGGCGGATATATTTGAGTGGTCTTCAGTGGAAGAGGAAGCTGTTCAAAGAATTAAAAAACAATTAGTGTTCAGTTTGTTGACTAATTTTACAGCAGAACATCCATTAATAATTGAGGTTGATGCTCCTCTATAGGTGTTGGATGTGTGTTAATCCAAGAAGTAAATGGCCAGGAAAAACCTGTATATTTTTCTAGTAAGAAACTTTCTCCAGCAGAACAGAATTATTCTCAACTTGATAAAGAAGGTCAAGGTTAAGAAATTCATATATTTTTTGCTAGGAAGAAAATTTGTTGCTCACACAGATCATAAACATTGTTAGGTTTGTTTGGAAAAGAAGAACATATTCCAGTAAATGCAAATGCCAGAATTCAGCGTTGGTCTCTGTTATTAGCTCAGTGTGATTATGAACTGTTAATCAAGGCTGGCAAGGAAAATGTTATTGCAGATGCATTAAGGAGACTACCTATTGAAGATCACAGCTTAGAGTCAGTTACACCTATGGAATATGTAAGATTAGTAGAGTCACTTGATTTACAAAATATAGTGGACCCCCGGCATCCGATATTAATCCGTTCCTGAGAGCTCATCGTATGCCGATCCCATCGTATGCCGGGGGTCCACTGTATCTCATTTGACAAAATCAAAGAGATAACTGGGATAGATGCTATGTTATCCGAAGTAGTAAATAATGTTAAATTTGGGTGGTGTAAGAACAGTGTACCTTTATCTGACTATAATTCTGTCAAATCAGATCTGACTATTTGTGATGATGTATAATTATATAAGAATAGAATGGTATTGCTTGTAAAATTAAGATGTAAGGTATTAGAGCATTTACATATGAGTCATAATGGTATCAATGATATGAAAGCAGAAGCAAGGACGTGGGTCTAGCAGCCAAAGATGGACCAAGATATTGCGGAAGTGACAAAGAATTATCCGATTTGTTTATAGAATTTTAAGCCAAGTTCATCTCCTGTCCTATCTTGGCCCAGCACTGGGAAACCATGGTCTAGAGTGCATATAGATTATCTTGGCCCAGCACTGGGAAACCATGGTCTGGAGTGCATATACACTATCTTGGTCCAGCACTGGGAAACCATGGTCTGGAGTGCATATAGACTATCTTGGTCCAGCACTGGGAAACCATGGTCTGGAGTGCATATACACTATCTTGGTCCAGCATGGAAACATGGTCTGGAGTGCTAAGAATCTTGCAGCACTGGGAAACCATGGTCTGGAGTGCATATAGACTATCTTGGCCCAGCACTGGGGAACCATGGTCTGGAGTGCATATACACTATCTTGGCCCAGCACTGGGAAACCATGGTCTGGAGTGCATATACACTATCTTGGCCCAGCACTGGGAAACCATGGTCTGGAGTGCATATAGACTATGCAGGTCCAGTTGAGGTCAAATATTTTTTGGTAATTGTAAATTCCTTTTCAAAATTCTTAGATGTACATGTAACCAATTTCATGACATCCAAAGTTACTACTGAGTTCCTGAGGAAATCCTTTTGTAATTTTGGTTTACCAGACATAGCTGTGTCAGATAATGCTGCAATTCCAGGAACAGCTGTTAAAAATTGACCACTGTCTGGAAAATCTTCCAGCTCCTGCACCCAACATCTTGCTCCTGGGGGATTTCAACTTAAGGCACCTAAAATGGAGGAATATAGCAAATAATATTGTTGCAGTAATAACACCAGGAGGCAGCTCTGATGAAAACTCACACTCACACGAGCTTTTAAATCTCTGCACAAAATTCAATTTAAACCAGCAAATAATAGAGCCTACTAGACTGGAGAATACACTAGACCTCACCTTCACTAACAATGATGATCTGATAAGAAATATCACCATATCAAAAACAATATACTCAGATCACAACATAATTGAGGTTCAGACATGTATGCGTGGAGCCCCAGACCGACATAATGAGACTAGTCACGAGGGAGCATTCACCAAATTCAACTTCAATAACAAAAACATAAAGTGGGACCAAGTAAACCAAGTCCTAACCGATATAAGCTGGGAAGATAGACTAAGCAACACAGACCCCAACTTATGCCTAGAACAGATTAACTCGGTGGCACTCGATGTATGCACAAGGCTTATTCCTCTAAGAAAAAGGAGGAGTAGATGTAAAATAGAAAGAGAAAGGCGGTCCCTTTACAGGCGACGGAAAAGAATAACAGAGCGGCTAAAAGAGGTCAATATATCTGAAATGCGTAGGGAGACACTGGTCAGAGAAATAGCAAGCATCGAACTTAAGCTAAAAGAATCCTTTAGGAGTCAGGAATCGCGGGAAGAACTAAAAGCCATAAATGAAATCGAAAGAAACCCAAAATATTTCTTCTCCTATGCCAAATCAAAATCGAGAACAACGTCCAGTATTGGGCCCCTACATAAACAAGATGGGTCCTACACAGATGACAGCAAGGAAATGAGTGAGCTACTCAAGTCCCAATATGACTCAGTTTTTAGCAAGCCGCTAACCAGACTGAGAGTCGAAGATCAAAATGATTTTTTTATGAGAGAGCCACAAAATTTGATTAACACAAGCCTATCCGATGTAATCCTGACGCCAAATGACTTCGAACAGGCGATAAATGACATGCCCATGCACTCTGCCCCAGGGCCAGACTCATGGAACTCTGTGTTCATGAAGAACTGCAAGAAGCCCCTATCACGAGCCTTTTCCATCCTATGGAGAGGGAGCATGGACACGGGGGTCGTCCCACAGTTACTAAAAACAACAGACATAGCCCCACTTCACAAAGGGGGCAGTAAAGCAACAGCAAAGAACTGAAGACCAATAGCACTAACATCCTATATCATAAAAATCTTTGAAAGGGTCCTAAGAAGCAAGATCACCACCCATCTAGAAACCCATCAGTTACACAACCCAGGGCAACATGGGTTTAGAACAGGTCGCTCCTGTCTGTCTCAACTATTGGATCACTACGACAAGGTCCTAAATGCACTCGAAGACAAAAAGAATGCAGACGTAATATATACAGACTTTGCAAAAGCCTTCGACAAGTGTGACCATGGCGTAATAGCGCACAAAATGCGTGCTAAAGGAATAACAGGAAAAGTCGGTCGATGGATCTATAATTTCCTCACTAACAGAACACAGAGAGTAGTCGTCAACAGAGTAAAGTCCGAGGCAGCTACGGTGAAAAGCTCTGTTCCACAAGGCACAGTACTCGCTCCCATCTTGTTCCTCATCCTCATATCCGACATAGACAAGGATGTCAGCCACAGCACCCTGTCTTCCTTTGCAGATGACACCCGAATCTGCATGACAGTGTCTTCCATTGCAGACACTGCAAAGCTCCAGGCGGACATCAACCAAATCTTTCAGTGGGCTGCAGAAAACAATATGAAGTTCAACGATGAGAAATTTCAATTACTCAGATATGGTAAACATGAGGAAATTAAATCTTCATCAGAGTACAAAACAAATTCTGGCCACAAAATAGAGCGAAACACCACCGTCAAAGACCTGGGAGTGATCATGTCGGAGGATCTCACCTTCAAGGACCATAACATTGTATCAATCGCATCTGCTAGAAAAATGACAGGATGGATAATGAGAACCTTCAAAACTAGGGAGGCCAAGCCCATGATGACACTCTTCAGGTCACTTGTTCTATCTAGGCTGGAATATTGCTGCACACTAACAGCACCTTTCAAGGCAGGTGAAATTGCCGACCTAGAAAATGTACAGAGAACTTTCACGGCGCGCATAACGGAGATAAAACACCTCAATTACTGGGAGCGCTTGAGGTTCCTATACCTGTATTCCCTGGAACGCAGGAGGGAGAGATACATGATTATATACACCTGGAAAATCCTAGAGGGACTAGTACCGAACTTGCACACGAAAATCACTCACTACGAAAGCAAAAGACTTGGCAGACGATGCACCATCCCCCCAATGAAAAGCAGGGGTGTCACTAGCACGTTAAGAGACCATACAATAAGTGTCAGGGGCCCGAGACTGTTCAGCTGTCTCCCAGCACACATAAGGGGGATTACCAACAGACCCCTGGCAGTCTTCAAGCTGGCACTGGACAAGCACCTAAAGTCAGTTCCTGATCAGCCGGGCTGTGGCTCGTACGTTGGTTTGCGTGCAGCCAGCAGCAACAGCCTGGTTGATCAGGCTCTGATCCACCAGGAGGCCTGGTCACAGACCAGGCCGCGGGGGCGTTGACCCCCGGAACTCTCTCCAGGTAAACTCTCCAGGTAAACAAGAGCTGGAAGTCTTCTTTCTTAAGAATATTACTGAACATGTTACATCCATCATCTAATGGTCTGGCAGAGAGGGCAGTAAGGACGTTGAAGGAAGGATTACACGAATTTATAAAAGGATTTCTTATTATTAGAGTATGTAAGTTCTTATATAACCATAGGGAAACTGTTCATTCTTCCACTAGTAAGACACCAGCAGAAATGATGTTTAATAGGAATTTTAAACTCCCTGTATCGGCTGTCAAACGTCTTGTTAAGGGAGACAAATCATTGCCTAATATGCCTGCTGGTGAACTTCAGGGAGAGGCGAAGCAATTTCAAGTTGATGATGCTGTGTATGGAAAAAAAAAATTTGGGAAAGGTGACCCTTGGGTGGAAGAGAAGATTGTGGAGGTATTAGGGGTTAGGAATTATAAAGTACTAATTAGAAGTTTTGGTAATATGATATGGAAAAGGCATATAGATCAACTCATGCAAAGACGTAGGAGTGGAGAGCAAACACTGATTCCAACAGTACCAGAAGCTGTGAGGAGTGGTTTAGAGGAACTGTCTACAATAGATAATAGTGTTAATAAACTTAAGGATCATGTTAGTGTGCAGGAAGAACCTTTTGGGAGGTTTGATGAGAAAAAACAACAGTGTGAGAGGAGAGGTTGCACCTCAGGACAGTGCAAACCCTCCACCTCTTCCAGAAAACTGGTCGATCCTCTAGATAGGTTGGATTTATAAGTAGTTTGGATGATGAGCTAATCTTTGCATGGCAACCATGCCGCCTGTTGTGATGATATAAGGTAATCTAGAAAAGGAAGAATAAAAGGTGTTGGGAGCAGCAAGAGGGTTAAATACAGTTTATGTCCAGTCATTTATAGCTTTTTTGCTGTTGTTGAGCCGTTGTTGTTGTTACTCTGGCTTTCATTAGCCTACAACCATAACAGCTGTAATCATATCTTCAACATTCTTTTGAGTAGGTGACAATTTGTGGCACTTAATGCTGTAAATTTCTCTCAACATTTCTAGTTTTACAAGAGACTGATTCATTCACACTAAACTCACAAGCAGTGTCCCTCACACGTCCGCCAGGTGGTGAGTGACAGCAGGTGGTGAGTGACAGCAGGTGGTGAGTGACACACAGCAGGTGGTGAGTGACAAACAGCAGATGGTAAGTAACAAACAGCAGATGGTGAGTAACAAACAGCAGATGGTAAGTGACAAACAGCAGATGGTAAGTAACAAACCGCAGATGGTAAGTAACAAACAGAAGATGGTAAGTAACAAACAGCAGATGGTAAGTAACAAACAGCAGATGGTAAGTGACAAACAGCAGATGGTAAGTGACAAACAGCAGATGGTGAGTAACAAACAGCAGATGGTAAGTAACAAACAGCAGATGGTAAGTAACAAACAGCAGATGGTAAGTAACAAACAGCAGATGGTGAGTAACAAACAGCAGATGGTAAGTAACAAACAGCAGATGGTAAGTAACAAACAGCAGATGGTAAGTGACAAACAGCAGATGGTAAGTAACAAACAGCAGATGGTAAGTAACAAACAGCAGATGGTGAGTAACAAACAGCAGATGGTGAGTAACAAACAGCAGATGGTAAGTAGCAAACCGCAGATGGTAAGTAACAAACAGCAGATGGTAAGTAACAAACAGCAGATGGTAAGTAACAAACAGCAGATGGTAAGTAATAAACAGCAGATGGTAAGTAACAAACAGCAGATGGTGACAAACAGCAGATGGTAAGTGAGAAACAGCAGATGGTGAGTAACAAACAGCAGATGGTAAGTAACAAACAGCAGATGGTAAGTAACAAACAGCAGATGGTAAGTAACAAACAGCAGATGGTAAGTAACAAACAGCAGATGGTAAGTAACAAACAGCAGATGGTAAGTAACAAACAGCAGATGGTAAGTAACAAACAGCAGATGGTAAGTAACAAACAGCAGATGGTGAGTAACAAACAGCAGATGGTAAGTAACAAACAGCAGATGGTAAGTGACAAACAGCAGATGGTAAGTAACAAACAGCAGATGGTAAGTGGCAAACAGCAGATGGTAAGTAACAAACAGCAGATGGTAAGTGACAAACAGCAGATGGTGAGTAACAAACAGCAGATGGTGAGTAACAAACAGCAGATGGTAAGTGACAAACAGCAGATGGTGAGTAACAAATAGCAGATGGTAAGTAACAAACAGCAGATGGTAAGTAACAAACAGCAGATGGTAAGTAACAAACAGCAGATGGTAAGTAACAAACAGCAGATGGAGAGTAACAAACAGCAGATGGTGAGTAACAAACAGCAGATGGTAAATAACAAACAGCAGATGGTAAGTAACAAAAAGCAGATGGTAAGTAACAAACAGCAGATGGTGAGTAACAAACAGCAGATGGTAAGTAACAAACAGCAGATGGTAAGTAACAAACAGCAGATGGTAAGTAACAAACAGCAGATGGTAAGTAACAAACAGCAGATGGTAAATAACAAACAGCAGATGGTAAGTAACAAACAGCAGATGGTAAGTAACAAACAGCAGGTGGTAAGTAACAAACAGCAGATGGTAAATAACAAACAGCAGATGGTAAGTAACAAACAGCAGATGGTAAGTAACAAACAGCAGATGGTGAGTAACAAACAGCAGATGGTAAGTAACAAACAGCAGATGGTAACAAACAGCAGATGGTAAGTAACAAACAGCAGATGGTAAGTAACAAACAGCAGGTGGTAAGTAACAAACAGCAGATGGTAAGTAACAAACAGCAGATGGTAAGTAACAAACAGCAGATGGTAAGTAACAAACAGCAGATGGTAAGTAACAAACAGCAGATGGTAAGTAACAAACAGCAGATGGTAAGTAACAAACAGCAGGTGGTAAGTAACAAACAGCAGATGGTAACTAACAAACAGCAGATGGTAAGTAACAAACAGCAGATGATAAGTGACAAACAGCAGATGGCAAGTAACAAACAGAAGATGGTAAGTAACAAACAGCAGATGGTAACAAACAGCAGATGGTGAGTAACAAACAGCAGATGGTAAGTAACAAACAGCAGATGGTGAGTAACAAACAGCACATGGTAAGTAACAAACAGCAGATGGTAAGTAAGAAACATCAGATGGTGAGTAACAAACAGCAGATGGTAAGTAACAAACAGCAGATGGTAAGTAAGAAACAGCAGATGGTGAGTAACAAACAGCAGATGGTAAGTAACAAACAGCAGATGGTAAGTAACGAACAGCAGATGGTGAGTAACAAACAGCAGATGGTAAGTAACACACAGCAGATGGTAAGCAATAAACAGCAGATGGTAAGTAACAAACAGCAGATGGTAAGTAACAAACAGCAGATGGTGAGTAACAAACAGCAGATGGTGAGTAACAAACAGCAAATGGTAAGTAACAAACAGCAGATGGTGAGTAACAAACAGCAGATGGTGAGTAACAAACAGCAGATGGTGAGTAACAAACAGCAGATGGTGAGTAACAAACAGCAGATGGTAAGTGACAAACAGCAGATAAGTAACAAACAGAAGATGGTAAGTGACAAACAGCAGCTGGTGAGTGGCAAACAGCAGGGGGTGAGTGACAAACAGCAGCTGGTGACAAGCAGCAGATAGTAAGTGACAAACAGCAGCTGGTAAGTGACAAACAGCAGGTGGTGAGTGACAAACAGCAGCTGGTGACAAACAGCAGATGGTAAGTGACAAACAGCAGCTGGTAAGTGACAAACAGCAGATTGTAAGTGACAAACAGCAGCTGGTAAGTGACAAACAGCAGATGGTGAGTGACAAACAGCAGATGGTGAGTGACAAACAGCAGACGGTAAGTGACAAACAGCAGATGGTAAGTGACAAACAGCAGCTGGTAAGTGAAAAACAGCAGATGGTGAGTGACAAACAGCAGATGGTAAGTGACAAACAGCAGATGCTAAGTAACAAACAGCAGATGGTAAGTGACAAACAGCAGCTGGTGAGTGACATACAGCAGCTGGTGACAAACAGCAGATGGTAAGTGACAAACAGCAGATGGTAAGTGACAAACAGCAGATGGTAAGTGACAAACAGCAGATGGTGAGTAACAAACAGCAGATGGTGAGTGACAAACAGCAGATGGTGAGTGACAAACAGCAGATGGTAAGTGACAAACAGCAGATGGTAAGTGACAAACAGCAGATGGTAAGTGACAAACAGCAGATGGTAAGTAACAAACAGCAGGTGGTAAGTAACAAACAGCAGATGGTGAGTGACAAACAGCAGATGGTAAGTGAAAAACAGCAGATGGTGAGTGACAAACAACAGATTGTGAGTGACAAACAGCAGATGGTGAGTGACAAACAGCAGATGGTGAGTGACAAACAGCAGGTGGTGAGTGACAAACAGCAGATGGTGAGTGACAAACAGCAGATGGTGAGTGACAAACAGCAGGTGGTGAGTGACAAACAGCAGATGGTGAGTGACAAACAGCAGGTGGTGAGTGACAAACAGCAGGTGGTGAGTGACAAACAGCAGATGGTGAGTGACAAACAGCAGATGGTGAGTGACAAACAGCAGATGGTGAGTGACAAACAGCAGATGGTAAGCAACACACAGCAGGTGGTGAGTGACAAACAGGAGATGGTGAGTGACAAACAGCAGATGGTAAGTAACAAACAGCAGATGGTAAGTAACAAACAGCAGATGGTAAGTGACAAACAGCGGATGGTAAGTAACAAACAGCAGATGGTGAGTGACAAACAGCAGCTGGTAAGTGACAAACAGCAGATGGTAAGTGACAAACAGCAGCTGATAAGTGATAAACAGCAGCTGGTGACAATCAGCAGCTGGTGACAAACAGCAGCTGGTGACAAACAGTAGCTGGTGACAAACAACAGCTGGTGATAAACAGCAGCTGGTGACAAACAGCAGCTGGTGACAAACAGCAGCTGGTGAGTAACAAACAGCAGGTGGTAATTGACAAACAGCAGATGGTAAGTGACAAACAGCAGGTGGTGATTGGCAAACAGCAGCTGGTGACAAACAGCAGCTGTTGAGTGACAAACAGCAGCTGGTAAGTGACAAACAGCAGATGGTAAGTGACAAACAGCAGCTGGTAAGTGACAAACAGCAGCTGGTGACAAACAGCAGCAGGTGACAAACAGAAGCTGGCGACAAACAGCAGATGGTGACAAACAGCAGCTGGTGAGTTAGAAACAGCAGATCGTAAGTAACAAACAGCAGCTGGTAAGTAACAAACAGCAGCTGGTAAGTAACAAACAGCATCTGGTAAGTGACAGACAGCAGATGGTAAGTGACAAACAGCAGCTGGTAAGTGACAAACAGCAGCTGGTGACAAACAGCAGCTGGTGACAAACAGCAGCTGGTGACAAACAACAGCTGGTGACAAACAGCAGCTGGTGAGTGACAAACAGAAGGTGGTAAGTGACAAACAGCAGGTGGTAAGTGAAAAACAGCAGATGGTAAGTAACAAACAGCAGCTGGTAAGTAACAAACAGCAGCTGGTAAGTGACAAACAGCAAATGGTAAGTTACAAACAGCAGCTGGTAAGTGACAAACAGCAGCTGGTGACAAACAGTAGCTGGTGACAAACAGCAGTTGGTGAGTGACAAACAGCAGGTGGTAAGTGAAAAACAGAAGCTGGTAAGTGACAAACAGCAGGTGGTGAGTAACAAACAGCAGATGGTAAGTGACAAACAGCAGCTGGTGACAAACAGCAGTCGGTAAGTGACAAACAGCAGATGGTGACAAACAGCAGGTGGTAAGCGACAAACAGCAGATAGTAAGTAACAAACAGCAGATGGTAAGTGACAAACAGCAGGTGGTGAGTGACAAACAACAGATCGTAAGTGACAAACAGCAGATGGTAAGTGACAAACAGCAGATGGTAAGTGACAAACAGCAGATGGTAAGTGACAAACAGTAGATGGTAAGTGACAAACAGCAGATGGTAAGTGACAAACAGCAGCTAGTAAGTGACAAACATCAGATGGTGAGTGACAAACAGCAGATGGTAAGTGACAAACAGCAGAAGGTAAGTGAAAAACAGCAGATGGTAAGTGACAAACAGCAGATGGTAAGTGACAAACAGCAGATGGTAAGTGACAAACAGCAGATGGTAAGTGACAAACAGCAGATGGTAAGTGACAAACAGCAGAGGGTAAGTGACAAACAGCAGATGGTAAGTGACAAACAGCAGATGGTGAGTGGCAAACAGCAGATGGTGAGTGACAAACAGCAGCTGGTAAGTAACAAACAGCAGCTGGTGACAAACAGCAGCTGGTGACAAACAGCAGCTGGTGTCAAACAGCAGCTGGTGACAAACAGCAGCTGGTAAGTGACAAACAGCAGATGGTAAGTGACAAACAGCAGATGGTAAGTGACAAACAGCAGGTGGTAAGTGACAAGCAGCAGATGGTAAGTGACAAACAGCAGATGGTAAGTGACAAACTGCAGCTGGTGTGTGACAAACAGCAGATGGTGAGTGACAAACAGCAGCTGGTGTGTGACAAACAGCAGATGGCGAGTGACAAACAGCAGATGGTAAGTGACAAACAGCAGATGGTGAGTGACAAACAACAGATTGTGAGTGACAAACAGCAGGTGTTGAGTGACAAACAGCAGATGGTGTGTGACAAACAGCAGATGGTGAGTGACAAACAGCAGATGGTGAGTGACAAACAGCAGATGGTAAGCAACACACAACAGGTGGTGAGTGACAAACAGCAGATGGTGAGTGACAAACAGCAGGTGGTGAGTGACAAACAGCAGATGGTAAGTGACAAACAGCAGATGGTAACTAACAAACAGCAGATGGTAAGTGACAAACAGCAGATGGTAAGTGACAAACAGCAGATGGTAAGTGACAAACAGCAGGTGGTAAGTGACAAGCAGCAGATGGTAAGTGACAAACAGCAGATGGTAAGTGACAAACTGCAGCTGGTGTGTGACAAACAGCAGATGGTGAGTGACAAACAGCAGCTGGTGTGTGACAAACAGCAGATGGCGAGTGACAAACAGCAGATGGTAAGTGACAAACAGCAGATGGTGAGTGACAAACAACAGATTGTGAGTGACAAACAGCAGGTGTTGAGTGACAAACAGCAGATGGTGAGTGACAAACAGCAGATGGTGAGTGACAAACAGCAGATGGTAAGCAACACACAACAGGTGGTGAGTGACAAACAGCAGATGGTGAGTGACAAACAGCAGGTGGTGAGTGACAAACAGCAGATGGTAAGTGACAAACAGCAGATGGTAACTAACAAACAGCAGATGGTAAGTGACAAACAGCAGATGGTAACTAACAAACAGCAGATGGTAAGTGACAAACAGCAGATGGTAAGTGACAAACAGCAGATGGTAAGTAACAAACAGCAGGTAGTGATTGACAAACAGCAGATGGTAAGTGACAAACAGCAGATGGTAAGTAACAAACAGCAGCTAGTAAGTGACAAACAGCAGGTGGTGAGTGACAAACAGCAGATGGTAAGTAACAAACAGCAGGTGGTGAGTGACAAACACCAGATGGTAAGTGACAAACAGCAGATGGTAAGTAACAAACAGCAGATGGTAAGTAAAAACAGCAGATGGTAAGTAACAAACAGCAGATGGTAAGTGACAAACAGCGGATGGTAAGTAACAAACAGCAGATGGTACCTGGAGTTTACCTGGAGAGAGTTTCGGGGGTCAATGCCCCCGCGGCCCGGTCTGTGACCAGGCCTCCTGGTGGATCAGCACCTGAACAACCAGGCTGTTGTTGCTGGCTGCACGCAAACCAACGTACGAGCCACAGCCCGGCTGATCAGGAACTGACTTTAGGTGCTTGTCCAGTGCCAGCTTGAAGACTGCCAGGGGTCTCTTGGTAATCCCCCTTATGTGTGCTGGGAGGCAGTTGAACAGTCTCGGGCCCCTGACACTTATTGTATGGTCTCTTAACGTGCTAGTGACACCCCTGCTTTTCATTGGGGGGATGGTGCATCGTCTGCCAGTCCTTTTGCTTTCGTAGTGAGTGATTTCGTGTGCAAGTTCGGTACTAGTCCCTCGGGATTTCCAGGTGTATATAATCATGTATCCTCCCTCCTGCGTTTCCAGGAATACGGGTTTAGAAACCTCAAGCGCTCCCAGTAATTGGGGTTTGTTTTATCTCGTTATGCCGCCGTGAAAGTTCTCTGTACATTTTCTGGGTGGGGCAATTTCACCTGCCTTGAAAGGTGCTGTTAGAGTGCAGCAATATTCCAGCCTAGATAGAACAAGTGACCTGAAGAGTGTCATCATGGGCTTGGCCTCCCTAGTTTTGAAGGTTCTCATTATCCATCCTGTCATTTTTCTAGCAGATGCGATTGATACAATTTTATGGTCCTTGAAGGTGAGATCCTCCGACATAATCACTCCCAGGTCTTTGACGTTGGTGTTTCGCTCATTTTTGGCCAGAATTTGTTTTGTACTCTGATGAAGATTTAATTTCCATGTTTACCATATCTGAGAAAATTGAAATTTCTCATCGTTGAACTTCATATTGTTTTCTGCAGCCCACTGAAAGATTTGGTTGATGTCCGCCTGGGGGCCTTGCAGTGTCTGCAATGGAAGACACTGTCATGCAGATTCGGTGTGTCATCTGCAAAGGAAGACACGGTGCTGTGGCTGACATCCTTGTCTATGTCGGATATGAGGATGAGGAACAAGATGGGAGCTAGTACTGTGCCTTGTGGAACAGAGCTTTTCACCGTAGCTGCCTCGGACTTTACTCTGTTGACGACTACTCTCTGTGTTCTGTTAGTGAGGAAATTATAGATCCATCGACCGACTTTTCCTGTTATTCCTTTAGCGCGCATTTTGTGCGCTATTACGCCATGGTCACACTTGTCGAAGGCTTTTGCAAAGTCTGTATATATTACATCTGCATTTTTTTGTCTTCTAGTGCATTTAGGACCTTGTCGTAGTGATCCAGTAGTTGAGACAGACAGGAGCGACCTGTTCTAAACCCATGTTGCCCTGGGTTGTGTAACTGATGGGTTTCTAGATGGGTGGTGATCTTGCTTCTTAGGACCCTTTCAAAGATTTTTATGATATGGGATGTTAGTGCTATTGGTCTGTAGTTCTTTGCTGTTGCTTTACTGCCCCCTTTGTGGAGTGGGGCTATGTCTGTTGTTTTTAGTAACTGAGGGACGACCCCCGTGTCCATGCAGATGGTAAGTAACAAACAGCAGATGGTAAGTAACAAACAGCAGATGGTAAGTGACAAACAGCAGATGGTAAGTAACAAACAGCAGATGATAAGTAACAAACAACAGATGGTAAGTAACAAATAACAGATGGTAAGTAACAAACAACAGATGGTAAGTAACAAACAACAGATTGTAAGTAACAAACAACAGATGGTAAGTAGCAAACAACAGATGGTAAGTAACAAACAACAGATGTTAAGTAACAAACATCAGATGGTAAGTAACAAACAGCAGATGGTAAGTAACAAACAACAGATGGTAAGTAACAAACAACAGATGGTAAGTAACAAACAACAGATGGTAAGTAACAAACAACAGATGTTAAGTAACAAACAACAGATGGTAAGTAACAAACAGCAGATGGTAAGTAACAAACAACAGCTGGTAAGTAACAAACAACAGATGGTAAGTAACAAACAACAGATGGTAAGTAACAAACATCAGATGTTAAGTAACAAACATCAGATGGTAAGTAACAAACAACAGATGGTAAGTAACAAACAACAGATGGTAAGTAACAAACAACAGATGGTAAGTAACAAACAACAGATGGTAAGTAACAAACAACGGATGGTAAGTAACAAACAACAGATGGTAAGTAACAAACAGCAGATGGTAAGTAACAAACAACAGATGGTAACAAACAGCAGATGGTAAGTAACAAACAACAGATGGTAAGTAACAAACAACAGATGGTAAGTAACAAACAACAGATGGTAAGTAACAAACAACAGATGGTAAGTAACAAACAACAGATGGTAAGTAACAAACAACAGATGGTAAGTAACAAACAACAGATGGTAAGTAACAAACAACAGATGGTAAGTAACAAACAACAGATGGTGAGTAACAAACAACAGATGGTAAGTAACAAACAACAGATGGTAAGTAACAAACAACAGATGATAAGTAACAAACAACAGATGGTAAGTAACAAACAACAGATGGTAAGTAACAAACAACAGATGGTAAGTAACAAACAACAGATGGTAAGTAACAACAACAGATGGTAAGTAACAAACAATCAGATGATAAGTAACAAACATCAGATGGTAAGTAACAAACATCAGATGGTAAGTAACAAACAACAGATGGTAAGTAACAAACATCAGATGGTAAGTAACAAACATCAGATGGTAAGTAACAAACATCAGATGGTAAGTAACAAACAGCAGATGGTAAGTAACAAACAACAGATGGTAAGTAACAAACAACGGATGGTAAGTAACAAACAACAGATGGTAAGTAACAAACAACAGATGGTAAGTAACAAACAGCAGATGGTAAGTAACAAACAACAGATGGTAAGTAACAAACAACAGATGGTAAGTAACAAACAACAGATGGTAAGTAACAAACAACAGATGGTAAGTAACAAACAACGATGGTAAGTAACAACAACAGATGGTAAGTAACAAACAACAGATGATAAGTAACAAACAACAGATGTAAGTAACAAACAACGATGTTAAGTAACAAACAAACAGATGGTAAGTAAACAAACAACAGATGGTAAGTAACAAACAACAGATGGTAAGTAACAAACAACAGATGGTAAGTAACAAACAACAGATGGTAAGTAACAAACAACAGATGGTAAGTAACAAACAACAGATGTTAAGTAACAAACAACAGATGTTAAGTAACAAACAACAGATGGTAAGTAACAAACAACAGATGTTAAGTAACAAACAACAGATGTTAAGTAACAAACAACAGATGGTAAGTAACAAACAACAGATGGTAAGTAACAAACAACAGATGGTAAGTAACAAACAACAGATGGTAAGTAACAAACAACAGATGGTAAGTAACAAACAACAGATGGTAAGTAACAAACAACAGATGGTAAGTAACAAACACACAGAACATAGCTTCTTTATAATTTATTTATTTATTATTATTGGGACATGATACATAGTTGTACAAAATAAATACAGTAGTTGAGTGCACCTTCCAAAATCCCCTTGTATGCAGAACATTATGGCAGCTTAAAATTAACTTAAGATTAACTAAGCAATGATATTCATTGGTAAAAATTACAGTAAAATAATTACAACATGAAGTACAAATCAGTATTTCAAATAAGAAGCTTTATAAATCATACCACGGAAGGGGATAGAACCCGCGGTCAGAGTCTCAAAATTTCCAGGTCGCGAATTGATAAACAGACAGCATTTCTTTTATATTCACAGGTAATGAATTCCAGATTTTTGGGCCTTTTATGTGCATTGCGTTTTTACATAGTGTGAGATGGACACGTGGAACATCAAAGAGTGATCTGTGCCTTGTGGTATGGTGATGTGTTCTGTTGAGGTTGGTAAGGAGATGTTTGAGGGGAGGGTTTATATCAGAGTTAAGTGTTCTACGTATGTAGTAGGTGCAGTAATAAGTATGGATGTTTCGTACGGTGTGTAAGTTTAGAGTTTTGAATATTGGTGGAGTGTGCTGCCTGTAGTAGGAATTTGTTATCATTCTGACTGCAGCCTTTTGTTGGGTAATTAATGGTCTGAGATGGTTTATTGTTGTTGAGCCCCATGCACATATTCCATAGGCGAGATAGGGATAAATAAGTGAGTGATATAGGGCCAGGAGGGCTGGCCGTATCTTCGATAGTATGCCTACGGTCTTGAAGATTTTCTTGGAAATTTGTTGTAAATGTGTTTGAAATTTGAGTCTATTATCAAGGTGGATTCCTAAGAATTTTCCCTCTGTGAGCTTTGTGATAGGTGATCCGTTTATCATTATGTTAAGAGGGACATCTGCAGTTCTGTTTCCAAACTGTATGAAGTAGGTTTTCTCAAAATTGAGAGTAAGTTTGTTAGTCATCATCCAGGTAGATATTCTCTGTAATTCGGTATTTACAGTATTGGCTAGCATGACTGGGCTCGGGTAAGAGATGACGTATGTAGTGTCATCTGCAAATAGTGTGGGTTTGAGTAGTTGCGATGCATTTGGTAGGTCGTTTATGTAAATGAGAAAGAGAAGAGGGCCAAGGACACTTCCCTGTGGGACACCAACTGTAATTGGCTGTGTGGAAGAGTTTGCTCCATTTGTGTACACATATTGGCTTCTGTTGCTGAGGTAAGACTTTAGGTAGTTGAGGGAGTGCCCTCTTATACTATAGTGTGATAATTTTATGTGCAGCAAATCATGGTCAACTGTATCAAAAGCTTTACGTAAATCAATTGAAGACTCTTCTCATGTTGTGAATAACAGAAAAAAATCAACCTGCTACCTTCCTTAGTTATGTCCTGAGTGTAAACTGACATCCCAAGCACTGTTTGAATATTTACAATGCTCTAGCTACAACAACAGCAAATATTTACATTGCTCTGCAGTTTACCTGGAGAGAGTTCCGGAGGTCAACGCCCCCGCGGCCCGGTCTGTGACCAGGCCTCCTGGTCACAACAACAGCAAATATTTACAATGCTCTGGCTACAACAACAGTAAATGAGTATTGAAAAATGAATGAAGACTGAATGAGGCTTTACCGAGAGAGGTGAATATTCTGTGTGAATGAAGACTGAATATGACTTACGAAATCGTCATGAAATCGCGGGTTCTAACCCCTCTCGTGGTCTGGTTTGAAGACTGAATATTTATGTGAATGCAGAAATAAGTTTTTTTTACTCAAAACACTTCTTTTATTACTATTTTTGTTTTATTATCATAGAAGTATGTAAGTATTTTTGTGGGTTCAACAGAGAACATCGGGTTATATAAACATCTAAAGGGTACAAATTTCCATAGTAATATTTTAAATTTGAACGCATTAAAGTAACAATAATTCAGAACTTGATTTTTAGAGAAAAATTACGTTTTGTGTAATGGAAAATGTGGTAAATTAGGAAGAAAATAATGAATCTTCAGAGAGTTATTAAGATGGCAAATATTTTTTTTAATTCGAAATCAAATTATCTATATATCTGATCCAAAAAATTTTGTATTGATTACTGGTCTCAGGGTTGTAGCACTTACTTGCCATGGGTTCATACTTCACCCGTTCCGTGGCTAAAGCTCCCGCTTCACACGGTCAGGATCCAGGTTTGATTCCCGGCAAAAGTTGGAAACATTGGGCGTGTTTCCGTACACTGGTTGTCCATGTTCACCCATCAGTAATAATGGCTGCCTGGGTGCTAGTGGACGGGTGTGGGTCGCATCCTGGGACAAAACTGACCTAGTTTGCCCGAAATGCTCTGCATAACAAGCGGCTTTCTATATGATATCATCTTAGTTCTGTTTACCTTGTACATATACTAGTAGAAATAAAGATTCTATATATTATATGATTGATAACAGCCAGATGCGTACATTTAGGGGAAAGAATATGTAACATAGCGAATTTACAACTAATAACACAAGTGAGTTGATTTGATTCAAGCAAACACAGACACCATCAAATCAAATGTAACTATTAATTTGACCTTGCTAAATAAATTAATCTGTTTAGTATCCACGGTTAATTTAATTATTTTAAGGAATAAATACACATTCCTGAAAAATACTCTTCCTGCTATATTTTTTTTAATCTGAACTATGGAATATATTATTTGTGTACGGTATGGTTGGCTCTCCTTGGAGGAGTAGTCTCAGTCATCAGTGCTCTCCTTGGAGTAGTCTTAGTCATCAGTGCTCACCTTGGAGTAGTCTTAGTCATCAGTGCTCACCTTGGAGTAGTCTCAGTCATCAGTGCTCACCTTGGAGTAGTCTCAGTCATCAGTGCTCACCTTGGAGTAGTCTCAGTCATCAGTGCTCTCCTTGGAGTAGTCTCAGTCATCAGTGCTCTCCTTGGAGTAGTCTTAGTCATCAGTGCTCACCTTGGAGTAGTCTCAGTCATCAGTGCTCACCTTGGAGTAGTCTTAGTCATCAGTGCTCACCTTGGAGTAGTCTCAGTCATCAGTGCTCACCTTGGAGTAGTCTCAGTCATCAGTGCTCACCTTGGAGGAGTAGTCTCCGTCATCAGTGCTCACCTTGGAGGAGTAGTCTCAGTCATCAGTGCTCACCTTGAAGTAGTTTCAGTCATCAGTGCTCACCTTGGAGGAGTAGTCTCCGTCATCAGTGCTTACCTTGGAGGAGTAGTCTCAGTCATCAGTGCTCACCTTGGAGGAGTAGTCTCAGTCATCAGTGCTCACCTTGGAGGAGTAGTCTCCGTCATCAGTGCTCACCTTGGAGGAGAAGTCTCAGTCATCAGTGCTCACCTTGGAGTAGTCTCAGTCATCAGTGCTTACCTTGGAGGAGTAGTCTCCGTCATCAGTGCTTACCTTGGAGTAGTCTCAGTCATCAGTGCTCACCTTGGAGGAGTAGTCTCAGTCATCAGTGCTCACCTTGGAGTGGTCTCAGTCATCAGTGCTCACCTTGGAGGAGTAGTCTCAGTCATCAGTGCTTACCTTGGAGGAGTAGTCTCAGTCATCAGTGCTCATCTTGGAGGAGTAGTCTCAGTCATCAGTGCTTACCTTGGAGGAGTAGTCTCAGTCATCAGTGCTCACCTTGGAGGAGTAGTCTCAGTCATCAGTGCTTACCTTGGAGGAGTAGTCTCAGTCATCAGTGCTCTCCTTGGAGGAGTAGTCTCAGTCATCAGTGCTTACCTTGGAGGAGTAGTCTCAGTCATCAGTGCTCACCTTGGAGGAGTAGTCTCAGTCATCAGTGCTCACCTTGGAGTAGTCTCAGTCATCAGTGCTCACCTTGGAGGAGTAGTCTCAGTCATCAGTGCTCACCTTGGAGTAGTCTCAGTCATCAGTGCTCACCTTGGAGTAGTCTCAGTCATCAGTGCTCACCTTGGAGGAGTAGTCTCAGTCATCAGTACTCACCTTGGAGGAGTTGTCTCAGTCATCAGTGCTCACCTTGGAGGAGTAGTCTCAGTCATCAGTGCTCACCTTGGAGTAGTCTCAGTCATCAGTGCTTACCTTGGAGGAGTAGTCTCAGTCATCAGTGCTCACCTTGGAGGAGTAGTCTCAGTCATCAGTGCTCACCTTGGAGTAGTAGTCTCAGTCATCAGTGCTCACCTTGGAGGAGTAGTCTCAGTCATCAGTGCTTACCTTGGAGGAGTAGTCTCAGTCATCAGTGCTCACCTTGGAGAGTGTCTCAGTCATCAGTGCTCACCTTGGAGTAGTCTCAGTCATCAGTGCTCACCTTGGAGGAGTAGTCTCAGTCATCAGTGCTCACCTTGGAGTAGTCTCAGTCATCAGTGCTCACCTTGGAGGAGTAGTCTCAGTCATCAGTGCTCACCTTGGAGTAGTCTCAGTCATCAGTGCTCACCTTGGAGGAGTAGTCTCAGTCATCAGTGCTCACCTTGGAGGAGTAGTCTCAGTCATCAGTGCTTACCTTGGAGGAGTAGTCTCAGTCATCAGTGCTCACCTTGGAGGAGTAGTCTCAGTCATCAGTGCTCACCTTTGGAGTAGTCTCAGTCATCAGTGCTCACCTTGGAGGAGTAGTCTCAGTCATCAGTGCTCACCTTGGAGTAGTCTCAGTCATCAGTGCTCACCTTGGAGGAGTAGTCTCAGTCATCAGTGCTCACCTTGGAGGAGTAGTCTCAGTCATCAGTGCTCACCTTGGAGGAGTAGTCTCAGTCATCAGTACTTCTTTGTTGGAGAGTATCCACCGCAGAAAGCTGTGAAAAGTTTGCTCGATGCTTCCACTATACCGAGAAGCCTTCGCAAACCCTGCATTGAGATCCAAGTTCACCTGTTGGAATTTTTTGTTTTAAACTCTTAGAAAATACATATCTATTTCAATTTTTTTACTGATATTCAACTGAACAACTTGCAGTTGTAAATTCAAAAAATCAAACTGGCTTCTTAAATATGACATTAACAGGGTGGTTGATCAGGCCCTGATCCACCACGAGGACAGGGCCAAGGGGGCGTTGACCCAGGTATACTGCACATATATACAGAATGTTACTCAAGTCAAACCCCAGTGAGGGAAGAGTCGATAGGGAACCTTAATGTCGCATCTCTGTGCTGCAACAACAATAAAAACTCTTTAGTTGTATAGACTCTAGGGCTTTGAGCTTTAATCACCCTTAACAACAAGGAAACCCTTGCATATCAGTGGTATACTATGCTATACTAACAAGATAAAAAACAAGACATATGTGCAACATCTGGGCATCTTTACATATAGACGTTTCGCCATCCAGTGGCTTTATCAGTACAATACAAGGACATAATCTGAAGACTGTCTCATGCATATATTTCAACAGTCTTCAGATTATGCCCATATGGTTTTGATAAGCCCACAGCATGGCGAAACGTTTATAGTATCAAGATACCAAGTTTCCGCTCGTGAACGTAAATTTGGGATAAATACTGCAACAATGGAAAATGACACAAGTGCAATATAATTGTAAACCTCATTGATCCAACGTTTCCGCTCACACAGTGGCTTTACAAGTCACAAACAGATCTATGAAATTGTATGGTGATAACCGACAAGAGTGGAAAAAGACACTTATGTACAGTTCAGGACATTTATTAAAGGAAACGTTTCGCCACGAGTGGCTTCTTCAGTCCTAATACAGAGAAAACTAAGAAAACACACATATATATATAGTGGCGGGAGTCAGGTGAGGTGATGCGTGGGTCGAGGTAGTAGTAGTAGTAGTAGTAGTAGTAGTAGTAGTAGTAATGGAACTAAGGAGGTGAGGCAAGAGAGGGACCTGCTGGCATCAAGTAACACCAGTTTCCAGGATGGGTAATATCCTCTTGCTTAGTAATTTTGAAATGCTGTAACTACCAGAAATGATGACCGCAAAAACGCATGTGTTCAACATAGAGACGATGTTGGACACCTCATGAAATTCAGTGAAGCTAAACTAGTTATTTAAGAAGACGACTTAAGACGGAGAAAATGCATTGAAGCTGCACTAATTTCTGTCAGTAACACTATAAAGCAAAAATCCGGTAGTTACAGTATTTCAAAATTACTAAGCAAGAGGATATTACCCATCCTGAGAACTGGTGTTACTTGATGCCAGCACGTCCCTCTGTAGCCTCACCTCCTTAGTTCCATTACTACTACTACTACTACTACTACTACTACTACTACTACTACTACTACTACTACTACTACTACTACCACCTCTACCCACGCATCACCTCACCTGACTCCCGCCACTATATATATGTGTGTTTTCTTAGTTTTCTCTGTATTAGGACTGAAGAAGCCACTCGTGGCGAAACGTTTCCTTTAATAAATGTCCTGAACTGTACATAAGTGTCTTTTTCCACACACAAACAGATCTACCTGGGTGATCTGTGGAGAATGCTGTGTAGGTTGGATCTGAACCTGCACGTGACAATCTTCCGAGTAGGGTGATAGAGGCTAGGACCTCGGGTAGCTTTAGAAAGAGATTGGACAAGTATATGAGTAGACTTTTTGCAGTGTCCCTCCATTCTTATATTCTTATGTGGGATAACAATGAAGTTTCTTGGCAAGGGGTTCAGCTATGTTATAAAAGCCGGCTTCTATAACATGTTATGCAGAGCATTTCGGGCAAATTAGGTAAATTTTGTCCCAGGATGCGACCCACACTAGTCGACTAATGCTCAGGTACCTACTAACTGCTAGGTGAACATGGACAGCAGGTGTCTTAAGGAAACACGTCCCAATATTTCCACTCAGTATATGAGCTGGGTGCGCTAGCGATCGAGAGAGTTGTTTAAGAAGAGTTTATATGATAAATTCCTCTACCTTAATTATTTCTGTCTTCATTGATAACAAAAAGAAAATACAAAGATATTTATAATAAATTTTAATTAGCTTACCTTAAGTTGTCCATGTGTGGGCAAGTATTTTCTGTCCAGGAACCTGAGGCTAGATTGATCGAATCTCAGATTCTTGTCTTCATCAAGTGAATATCCACCCAAAACCTGATGTTTAAACACAGGAGCAGGCCCTAGGTAATTCTTAGGAAGGCGAACTATGAAGACATCGTCAGGATCTGTCCAAGGTATTTATATGAACATCAAAATGGTACACAATACCGACAGGTTGGTAGGTAAGACACATAGGCAACAGTTAGGCAACTTTATTCCGAAACGTTTCGCCTACACAGTAGGCTTCTTCAGTCGAATACAGAAAGTAGGCAGGAACAGTGAGATGTGAAGACGATATAATCAGTCCATCACCCTTGAAGTTGTAGAATTTGAGGTTGTCAGTCCCTCAGCCTGGAGAAGGACTGACAACCTCAAATTCTACAACTTCAAGGGTGATGGACTGATTACATCGTCTTCACATCTCACTGTTCCTGCCTACTTTCTGTATTCGACTGAAGAAGCCTACTGTGTAGGCGAAACGTTTCGGAATAAAGTTGCCTAACTGTTGCCTATGTGTCTTACCTACCAAGGTTTATATGACTCTGAGACAGATATTGTTACTGGAACAATACATGAAAACACTATTAATCTATACTTAAACTAACAAGGTACGGGTGGGGCCTGAACTCGCGGACGGTGAGTCGTAAAATTTCAGGCCAGCTGGCCCAGTGGTTTACGCGCTGGCCTTGAGTTTTACGACTCACTTAAGAACATAAGAACATAAGAATGTAGGAACACTGCAGAAGGCCTACTGGCCCATACGAGGCAGGTCCTTATCAAAACGACATCTACCTAAAGCTACTCAAGAAATAACTCCCGTACCTCTTGACACCAATCAAACCCAGCTTTATCAGTACTCTGGTGTGATTACAATCGTGTCATTACGATTTTGTAAGTCATTTACTTAAACTAATTATATCGCATTGAATACAATTGTTTGATAGAAATGTAAGTCCATATTTTTATAAATTTTTCTTCGAATTCATTAAGTTACATTTTTTTTTAACTCATCTGGTAAGTTATTCCACATTTTTGGCCATTTTCAGGGCAAATAAAGGAATATCAAATAGATATTTGTTTGGTATGTGATGGTTGAGTGTTGTGTAGAAGTTGCCAGATAATGTCGCAGGTCAGCGTCAGAATTAGTGTAGAGTTTTGATATTGTGGAGTGAACAGTAGTATATATGGCATATATATTCAGTAGCTTTAGGGATTTAAATAAGAATATAGTGTGGAAATATAAACACATATGCAGTATAATGTGATCCTTTATTGACTACGTTTCGCCCACACAGTGGGCTTTTTCAAGTCACAAACAGAACTGAACATTAAAATGGTATGAAATACCGACAGATTGTTAGGTAAGACACATATGCAACAGTTAGGTATCTTTATTTCGAAACGTTTCGCCTACACAGTAGGCTTCTTCAGTCGAGTACAGAAAGTAGGCAGGAACAGTGAGATGTGAAGACGATGTAATCAGTCCATCACCCTTAAAGTTTTGAGGTGGTCAGTCCCTCAGTCTGGAGAAGAGCATTGTTCCGTTGTCTGAAACAATATTGTTTCAGACAACGGAACAATGCTCTTCTCCAGACTGAGGGACTGACCACCTCAAAACTTTAAGGGTGATGGACTGATTACATCGTCTTCAAGTATCTTCTGCTTCTATCAACCTTTCTGTACTCGACTGAAGAAGCCTACTGTGTAGGCGAAACGTTTCGAAATAAAGATACCTAACTGTTGCATATGTGTCTTACCTAACAAACAGAACTGTAGTTCTGTTTGTGACTTGAAAAAGCCCACTGTGTGGGCGAAACGTAGTCAATAAAGGATCACATTATACTGCATATGTGTTTATATTTCCATTGTGTCGGTATTTTATACCATTTATTTCCAAGAATATAGTGTGTTGCCTGAATTCTGAGTTTGTGTTGGTTGTGTTAGCTGAATTTTGTTGCGTGAGAATTGGTTTGAGGTGGACAAGTGAGGTGGAACTCAAGTATTAAATCCATTGTTGATGTAGTGGTAAGTGAGAGAGAAGTAGAATGTTACTAATATTAACGGCAACATAACAGACAGTTTTGAAAAGTGTTACTACTGTTTTTATACTTTAAAAAAAATTATCTGGATATAAGCGTTAATTTTTAATTTATTTTAATTTACGAGCAAACATAAGAATAAATCCATCACCATTTTTCTCTACTTCGGATTAATTAATTTTGACTTACATGGAGTCTACCTGGAGGGTGTTCAGGGGATCAACGCCCCCACGGCCCGGTCCACGACCAGGCCTCCTGGTGGATCAGGGCCTAATCAAACAAGCTGTTACTGCTGGCCGCACGTAGTCCAACGTATGAACCACAGCCCGGCTGATTCGGCACCTACTTTAAGTATCTATCGAGCTCCCTCTTGAAAGCAGCCAGGGGCCTATTGGTAATTCCCCTTATGGCTGGTTGGAGGCTGTTGAACAGTTTTGGGCCCCGGACACTTAATTTGTTTTCTCTTAGTGTACCAATGGTGCCCCTACTTTTTCACTGGGGGTATTTTGCATCGCCTGCCCAGTCTTTTACTCTGTGTGAATAGAATCATCACAACGTACATGGTTATAAATGACTATAATTTTTAAAGGGGTGGACCGGTAAGCCAGCGGAAGGCCTCGGTCAGATGACCAAAGCTCCAAAGGCGGGTCATCATCTGACTAAGACCCGCGTCAGGAAACATTTGTCCTGTTTCCTGACGAACCTTACCTAACCTTACCTAACCTAACCTCTGTGCAGATTCGGGACCATCCCTTCTTGAATTTTCGAAGTGTAGATTATGATATATGTCTCTCGCCTGCGTTCCAGTGAGTAGAAGCCAAGTGCTTCCAAGCATTCCCAGTAGTTGAGGTGGTTGATAGAACTTATATGTGCAGAAAAGGTTCTCTGCACACTCTCTAGATCTGCAATTTCACCTGCTTTGAACTGCGATGTTAATGTACAGCAGTATTCCAGTCTAGAGAGAACAAGTGATTTAAAAATGATCATCACTGACTTGGCATCTCTTGTTTTGAACGTTCTCATTATCCATCCTATCATTTTCTTCGCAGTTGTGATCGTGGCACTGTTGTGATCTTTAAAAGTGAGATCCTCAGACATTACCACTCCCAGGTCCCTCACATTATTTTTTCGCTCTATTGTATGATTAGTTTGTAGCATACTCAGTTCTGATTATTATCTCCTCCAGTTTTTAATAATGAAGTAGTTGGAATTTGTCTTCATTGAACATCATATTGTTTTCCGTTGCCATTGGAAAATTTAGTTTATATCTTCTTGGAGGTTAACCGCGTCCTCAATAGATGAGTCTCGTGCAGATCCTAGTATCGTATGCAAAGGATGATACGGTGCTGTGTATTACATCTCTGTCTATGTCTGATATGAAGATGAGGAACAAGATGGGGGTGAGTACTGTGCCTTGTGGAACAGAGCTTTTCACTATGGCAGCTTCCTATTTAACTCTGTTTACCGCTACTCTTTGTTTCTCGATTGGTTAGAAAGTTGAAGATCAATCTCCCCACTTTGCCAGTTATTCCTATAGCACGCATTTTGTGCGTTATTCCACCATGATCGCACTTATCAAAGGTTTTTGCAAAGTTTGTGTATATTACATCTCCATTCTGTTTTTCCTCCAGTGCATCCAAGACCATATCGTAGTGATCCTGTAATTGTGAGAGGCCCTGAACCCATGTTTCCCTGGATTGTGCAGTTTTGGGGAATCCAAGTGGTTTGCAATCGTGCTTCTTAGAACTCTTTCAAAGATTTTTATGATGTGCGACGTTTGAGCTATTGGTCTATAGTTCTTAACTAATGTTTTGCTGCCAACTTTATGGAGTGGGGGCTATATCCGTTGTTTTTAGTGACTGAAAATCACCCATGTCTAAGCTCCTTCTCCATAGTATACTTAGGGCACGTGAGAGGGGTTTCTTGCAGTTCTTAATAAACACAGAGTTCCACGAGTCTGGGCCCGGGGCTGAGTGCATGGGCATGTTGTTAATGGCTTTCTCAAAGTCTATTGGAGTTAGGGTAATGTCAGAAATTTGGCATACATTGATGGAGTTTTGAGGCTCATTCATGAAAAAAATCATGTGGATTGTTGATCTTTAGACTAACTAATGGCTTGGTAAACACAGAGTTGTATTTGATGTCATCTGTGTAATTCCCATCTTGTCTGAGCAAGGGGCCGATACTAGATGTGGGTTTTGCCTTGTTTTTTTGCATATGAAAAGAAATATTTCAATTTTTTTTTTCAATTTCATTAATCGCTTTAAGCTCCTCCTGTCTTTACTGGATCCTGTATGAATTCTTTAACTTAAGTTCGATACTTTCTACTTCCCAGGTCAGCGCTTCCTTCCGTATACCAGATAATCTAGTGTTCTTGAGGAGCTTAGTGATTCTTCGTCTTCTGTAGAAGGAGCGTCTTTCTCCAGTCTGCTCCTAAGTAAGTAAGTAAGTAAGTAAATTTATTCAGGTATACACAAATACAGTTACATAGAATTATCATACATAGCAGCATATGTGTAGAGAACCTAGGATAACCCAAAAAAGTCAGACAGAGTGACTTATTTCCATTCTTTCGTAGGGTAATATGCCTTGAACATACTTCAGCTGCCAGGAAGTTGATCCTTTCAAGGCACTGGTTTTGACCCATGTTATTTAAGATATCTTCCCTACATGTTTCATCTAAGACATGGTTTACCTGGTCCCAGTTGATGTTCTTGTTGAAGTTATATTTGGTGAAGACACCTTCACAACTACGTACATTTTGCTGATCAGGACTCCTGTGCATGTAAGTCTGAACTTCGATTAGATTGTGATCGGAATTAGTTGTTTTTGATATTGTTATATTTCTTACCAGGTCCTGATTATTTGTGAAGATAAGGTCGAGTCTTTTTGCCTTTACTATCTGCTTGGTTATTTTACGACATTATTTATTTCCAGATATTATAAAGAATGTTTTCTTTACAGTAAGGTTGATTTAATTTGTCATCGTTCAGAAGATGCTAATAACCCTAATTTATAAAGAGGTGGACCGGTAACCCAGCGGAAGGCCTCGGTCAGATAACCAAAAGCTCCAGCTGTGGGTCATCACGTGACTAAGACCCGCCTCAGGAAACACTTGTCCTGTTTCCTGACAAACCTGACCTATCGTATCCTTGTTATCGTTCAGTTGCAAACGTTATCTAATTAATCACTGACTGAAGTGTGTAATGGCTGGAGGGTCAGAACATAATATATTGACCGCGCTGTCAGCACAGTCACCTAAGATGCTATGTCACATTTGTTAACTCACTCATATATAACTTTTAACTAATGAATGAGTTGTGTTGGTCTTATTGCAACTTACGAACGATTTGTTTGTAACTTGGAAGAATTTTCTTATAGACAAAAAATGATGATTGGGCCAAATATGTTCACAAATATTGAGCATCATTCGTATTATTTTTTCGGGCATCGTATGTTAGGTTAGGCAAGGTTTGTCTTAGTTATATGGACTCCCAGCTGGAGGTTTTAGCCATCTGACCGAGGCCTTCCGCTGGCTTACCAGTCCACTCCTTTCAAAATTATGGTTATGATTATAACCGTTTTTCTCTATGCTGAATTTAAAAAAAAATTTAAAAATATATAAAAATTCTATATTTTTTTGTGTGTTTTACTCTTGCATATAAACTGTGTTGATCGTTTGTCTAATTATTTTTATCTTCTGAACATGTTAATTATAACAATTAGGTTAAAAGTTAAGTCAGTCTTGTTAAATACATGTATGTTAATATGCTTTGTTAATTGTTATTATGTTTGTTATACCCACATTCTTCCCCTCACCAGTGTTATACCCACACTCTTCCCCTCACCTGTGTTATACCCACACTCTTCCCCTCACCTGTGTTATACCCACACTCTTCCCCTCACCTGTGTTATACCCACACTCTTCCCCTCACCTGTGTTATACCCACACTCTTCCCCTCACCTGTGTTATACCCACACTCTTCCCCCCTTCCTGTGTTTACCCACACTTTCCCTCACCTGTGTTATACCCACATCTTCCCCTCACCTGTGTTTATACCCCCACTCTTCCCCTCACCTGTGTTTTTACCCCCACCTTTCCCCTCCTGTGTTATTACCCACACTCTTCCCCTCACCTGTGTTATACCCAAACTTTTTCCCCCCACCCGTGTTATAACCCCCACTTTCCCCTCACCTGTGTTATACCCACACTCTTCCCTCACCTGTTTATACCCACACTCTTCCCCTCACCTGTGTTATACCCACACTCTTCCCCTCACCTGTGTTATACCCACACTCTTCCCCTCACCTGTGTTATACCCACACTCTTCCCCTCACCTGTGTTATACCCACACTCTTCCCCTCACCAATGTTCGTTATACCCACACTCTTCCCCTCACCAATGTTTGTTATACCCACACTTTTTCCCCTCACCCGTGTTAAAACCCACACTCTTCCCCTCACCTGTGTTATACCACACTCTTCCCCTCACCCAAGTTTGTTATAAACCCCAAATCTTCCCTCACCTGTGTTATACCACACTCTTCCCCTCACCCGTGTTATACCCCCACTCTTCCTCTCACCAATGTTTGTTATACCCACACTCTTCCTCTCACCTGTGTTATACCCACACTCTTCCCCTCACCAATGTTTGTTATACCCACACTCTTCCCCTCACCTGTGTTATACCCACACTCTTCCCCTCACCTGTGTTATACCCACACTCTTCCTCTCACCAATGTTTGTTATACCCACACTCTTCCCCTCACCAATGTGTTATACCCACACTCTTCCCCCACCAATGTTTGTTATACCACACTCTTCCCCTCACCTGTGTTATACCCACACTCTTCCCCTCACCTGTGTTATACCCACACTCTTCCCCTCACCAATGTTTGTTATACCCACACTCTTCCCCTCACCTGTGTTATACCCACACTCTTCCTCTCACCAATGTTGTTTTACCCGCATCTTCCCTCACCTGTGTTATACCCCACTCTTCCTCTCACCCAAAGTTTGTTTACCCACACTCTTCCTCTCACCAATGTTTGTTATACCCACACTCTTCCCCTCACCAATGTTTGTTATACCCACACTCTTCCCCTCACCAATGTTTGTTATACCCACACTCTTCCCCTCACCAATGTTTGTTATACCCACACTCTTCCTCTCACCAATGTTTGTTATACCCACACTCTTCCCCTCAAGAATGTTTGCTATTTCCCACACACTTCCCCCCACCAATGTTTTTTTACCACACTCTTCCCCTCACCTGTTTGTTATACCCACACTCTTCCTCTCACCAATGTTTGTTATACCCACACTCTTCCCCTCACCAATGTTTGTTATACCCACACTCTTCCTCTCACCAATGTTTGTTATACCCACACTCTTCCCCTCACCAATGTTTGTTATACCCACACTCTTCCCCTCAAGAATGTTTGCTATACCCACACACTTCCCCTCACCAATGTTTGTTATACCCACACTCTTCCCCTCACCAATGTTTGTTATACCCACACTCTTCCCCTCACCAATGTTTGTTATACCCACACTCTTCCCCTCACCAATGTTTGTTATACCCACACTCTTCCCCTCACCAATGTTTGTTATACCCACACTCTTCCCCTCACCTGTGTTATACCCACACTCTTCCCCTCACCTGTGTTATACCCACACTCTTCCCCTCACCTGTGTTATACCCACACTCTTTCCCCCCCCCCTGTGTTATACCCACATCTTTCCCCTCACCAATGTTTGTTATACCCCCACCTTCCCTCACCAATGTTTGTTATACCCACACTCTTCCCTCACCAATGTCGTTATACCCACACTCTTCCTCTCACCATGTTTGGGTTTTACCCACACTCTTCCCTCAATAATGTTGTTATACCCACACTCTTCCCTCACCAATGTTTGTTATACCCCCACTCTTCCTCTCACCAATGTTTGTTTACCACACTCTTCCCTCACCAATGTTTGTTATACCCACACTCTTCCCTCACCAATGTTTGTTATACCACACTTTCCCCTCACCAATGTTGTTATACCCACTCTTCCCCTCACCAATGTTTGTTATACCCACACTCTTCCCCCCACCTGTGTTATACCACACTCTTCCTCACCAATGTTGGGTTTTACCCACACTTTTCCCCTCACCAATGTTTGTTATAACCCACACTCTTCCCCTCACCAATTTTTTGTTTATACCCACACTCTTCCCCTCACCAAGTTTGTTATACCCCACTCTTCCTCACCCTTTTTTGTTATACCCACACTCTTCCCTACCAATTTTTTGTTATACCCACACTCTTCCTCTCACCAATGTTTGTTATACCCACACTCTTCCCCTCACCTGTGTTATACCCACACTCTTCCCCTCACCTGTGTTATACCCACACTCTTCCCCTCACCTGTGTTATACCCACACTCTTCCCCTCACCTGTGTTATACCCACACTCTTCCCCTCACCGTGGTTATACCCACATCTTCCCCTCACCTGTGTTATTACCCACACTCTTCCCCTCACCTGTGTTATACCCACACTCTTCCCCTCACCTGTGTTATACCCACACTCTTCCCCTCACCTGTGTTATACCCACACTCTTCCTCTCACCAATGTTTGTTATACCCACACTCTTCCCCTCACCTGTGTTATACCCACACTCTTCCTCTCACCAATGTTTGTTATACCCACACTTTTCCCCTCACCAATGTTTGTTATACCCACACTTTTCCCCTCACCAATGTTTGTTATACCCACACTCTTCCCCTCACCAATGTTTGTTATACCCACACTCTTCCCCTCACCAATGTTTGTTATACCCACACTCTTCCCCTCACCAATGTTTGTTATACCACCCCTCTTCCCTCACCAAGTTTGTTATTACCCACACTCTTCCCCTCACCCAAAGTTTGTTATACCCACACTCTCCCCCTCACCAATGTTTGTTTAAACCACAAATCTTCCCCCCACCCATGTTATACCCACCTCTCCCCTCACCTGTTTTGTAATACCACACCTCTCCCCTCACCTGTTTTTGTAATACCCACACTCTCCCCTCACCTGTGTTTGTAATACCCACACTCTTCCCCTCACCTGTGTTTGTAATACCCACACTCTCCCCTCACGTGTGTTTGTATTTCCCACACTCTCCCCCTCACCCGTGTTTTTAATACCCCCACTCTCCCCCTCACTGTGTTTTAATACCCCCACTCTCCCCCCCACCCGTGTTTTGTAATACCCCCACTCGCCCCTCACCTGTGTTTGTAACCCACACTCGCCCCCTCACTGTGTTTGTAATACCCCCACTCGCCCCCCCCACCTGTGGTTGTAATACCACCTCTCCCTGACCCGTGTTTGTAAAACCCACACTCGCCCCTCACCTGTGTTTGTAATACCACACTCTCCCCTCACCGTGTTTGTAATACCCACACTCGCCCCCATCACTGTGTTTGTAATTTCCACACTCTCCCCCTCACTGTGTTTGTAATACCCCCATCGCCCCCTGACCTGTGTTTGTAATACCACACTCGCCCCCTCACCTGTGTTTGTAATACCCACACTCTCCCCCTCACTGTGTTTTTTAATACCCACACTCTCCCCTCACCTGTGTTTGTAATACCACATCGCCCCTCACCTGTGTTTGTAATACCCACACTTCCCCTCACCCGTGTTTGTAATACCCACACACCCCCCTCACCTTTTGTTTGTAATACCCACACTCGCCCCTACCTGTGTTTGTAATACCCCCACTCTCCCCCTCACCTGTGTTTGTAATACCCACACTCTCCCCCCCACCTGTGTTTGTAATACCCACACTCGCCCCTCACCTGTGTTTGTAATACCCACACTCTCCCCTCACCTTGTTGTAATACCCACACTCTCCCCCTCCCTGTGTTTTTAATACCCACACTCGCCCCTCCACCCGTGTTTGTAATACCCACACTTCCCCCTCACCTGTGTTTGTAATACCACACTCGCCCCTCACCCTGTGTTTGTAATACCACACTCCCCCCTCACCTGTGTTTGTAATACCCAAAACTCGCCCCCTCACCTTTTGTTTGTTATACCCACACTCTTCCTCACCTATGTTATACCCACACTCTTCCCTCAAACCCATGTTATACCCAACTCTCCCCCTCACTGTGTTTGTAATACCACACTCTCCCCTGACCTGTGTTTGTAATTTCCACACTCGCCCCTCACCTGTGTTTGTAATACCCACACTCTCCCCTCACCTGTGTTTGTAATACCCACACTTCCCCCCCACCTGTGTTTTAATACCCCCACTCGCCCCCTCACCTGTGTTTGTTATACCCACACTCTTCCCCTCACCTAGTTATACCCACACTCTCCCCTACCTGTGTTTGTAATACCACACTCGCCCCTCACCTGTGTTTGTAATACCACACTCTCCCCCTCACCTGTGTTTGTAATACCCACACTCTCCCCTCACCTGTGTTTGTAATACCCCACTCTCCCCTCACCTGTGTTTGTTTAAAACCCACACTCTCCCCCCCCACCTGTGTTTGTAATACCCAAAACTCTCCCCTCACCTGTGTTTGTATACCACACTTTCCCCCTACCTGTTTTGTAATACCCACACTCTCCCCCTCACCTGTGTTTGTTTAAAACCCACACTCGCCCCTCACCTGTGTTTGTAATACCCACACTCTCCCCCTCACCTGTGTTTGTAATACCCACACTCTCCCCCTCACCTGTGTTTGTAATACCCACACTCGCCCCCTCACCTGTGTTTGTAATACCCACACTCTCCCCTACCTGTGTTTGTAATACCCACACTCTCCCCCTCACCTGTGGGTTTTTAATACCCACACTCGCCCCCTCACCTGTGTTTGTAATACCCACACTCTCCCCCTCACCTGTGTTTGTAATACCCACACTCTCCCCCTGACCTGTGTTTGTAATACCCACACTCTCCCCCTCACCTGTGTTTGTCAATTAGAGAAAATGGTGCCTTAATGATAAAGGAAGGTTGTTATTCTGAAGGTAAGACGCTACCCAACCCGTTTTTAGTAAAAACCTCTTTGTTTCCTTCCCCCAAGTGCTGTATGACTCTTACTGAGCATAGTACTTTCCCTCTATATGCAATAGTTTTGTTAATTTATAGCTAAATCTGTACACTTTTTGCATAAGAACATCCTCTTACCTGCAGCTACAGCACTGTCAAGAACATCCTCTTACCTGCAGCTACAGCACTGTCAAGAACATCCTCTTACCTGCAGCTGCAGCACTGTCAAAAAACATTCTCTTATCTGCAGCTACAGCACTGTCAAGAACATCCTCTTACCTGCAGCTGCAGCACTGTCAAGAACATTCTCTTACCTGCAGCTACAGCACTGTCAAGAACATCCTCTTACCTGCAGCTGCAGCACTGTCAAGAACATTCTCTTACCTGCAGCTACAGCACTGTCAAGAACATCCTCTTACCTGCAGCTACAGCACTGTCAAGAACATCCTCTTACCCGCAGCTAAAAGCACTGTCAAGAAACATCCCTTACCTGCAGCTACCCGCACTGTCAAGAACATCCTCTTACCTGCAAACTACAGCATGTCAAGAACATCCTCTTACCTGCAGCTACAGCACTGTCAAGAACATCCTCTTACCTGCAGCTACAGCACTGTCAAGAACATCCTCTTACCTACAGCTACAGCACTGTCAAGAACATCTGAGGTGCGAGTAGCAAAATACTGCTGTCCTCTGCCACGACCTCTCATTCCTCTCTGCAAGTTATAAATATTGCACCTGATATAGCATATAGCCACCATATCTAGTGAAAATGACAGAAAAGTCTACAATTTGTTAAGGGATACTACTCAACCCTCTGCCTATTACAACCAGGTTTTTCAGATACAGTTAGGTATCTTTATTTTGAAACGTTTCGCCTACACAGTAGGCTTCTTCAGTCGAGTACAGAAAAGTTGATAGAAGCAGAAGAGACTTTTCTGTACTCGATTGAAGAAGCCTACTGTGTAGGCGAAACGTTTCAAAATAAAGATACCTAACTGTTGCATATGTGTCTTACCTAACAACCTGTCGGTATTTTATACCATTTTAATGTTCATTACTAATACTCTATAAACTGTTATAGATTTTATCAGAATATCATCGTTATTTTTATCACTGCAATACTGATTAGCTTTTTTACACATTATTATTAATATCATACTTTATATTATATAATCTGTCATATCTGTTATGATTTCCAAGAATCTTCTGCCCAGTAGCTGGGTCCCAGACCACGACTTTTACACTGGTAATAAAATATAGGAATAAATGCTATTAAGAACTATACAAACTAGTGAAGTGTGTAATAATGTAAATATAAGTTAGAAAGGTTTACCAGTTATCTAATATGTTTACAGTAATAATATTGGTAGAATTAACGACAATACGTAAAGAAGACACAAGTGTAATTAATGTGGTATTTTATTCTGTGTTTATGTATTGTTTGTAATGGCTTGATAAAGCTCCTGGAGGGCGAAACGTTGCCACAATAAATGTCACATTAGTTGCACTTGTGTCCTTTTACTTTACATATTGTTCATAAGACACAGAGAAAAAAATAGAAATCCTGTCGAAATCAAGTGTAAATCTGTCGAGTGTTATATACATTTGAGAATTAAATCCTATTTTTGGGGATTAATGAATCTTTATTGTAAATGGAAAGGCGGATTATGGTCTCAGTCGTATTTCTGAAGTCAATTAGTCTTAGGTCGAACATAACCAGTTAATTTATAACTTCAAATATCGATCGTATCAGTAGAAACAAGAAATTATTTTCGGCTATTAACACACCGGTGTATTGTCACTTTAGAAGCTGTTATCCTCTCTCAGATTATTTCAAAGTCCAGCACTGTCTATGGTCTTCTACCATAATCTTCTCCCACATCAAAATGAACCAAAAGCTCCATCAAACTAAACCACTGATTTGTGTCAACGGTCAGGCGATGTTCATTTAATGTCCAAGAGACAGCCATGACACACTGGAAGACCTGCTGACAGTGTGTCATAGGTTATTCAGGTATATAAAAATACAGTTATATAGATTATAATACATAGATTATAATACATAGCAGCATATGTGTAGAGAACCTGGGATAACCCAGAAAAAAATCAAACAAAGTCGCTTATTTCCATCGGGGTCCTTGATTATTATTATTATTATTAGTAGTAGTAGTAGTATTGTCATTATTATTATTATCAGTAGTAGTAGTAGTAATATTATATTTTTATTTACTACAAGTACATGTACAAGGTATACAGACCATAGCTGACATCAGTGACATACTACTATATAGAAAGCCGCTTGTTATGCTGAGCATTTCGGGCAAATTAGGTCAGTTTGGTCCCAGGATGCGACCCACACCAGTCGACTAACATCCAGGTACCCATTTTATTGATGGGTGAACATAGACAACCGGTGTAAAGAGAAACGCCCAATGTTTCTACCCTCAGTGGGAATTGAACCCAGACCCTCGCCACGGGGATAGCTCCTTCAAACCCCTGCACAGAAGCCCTCCATTATTATTATAATCAAAAAAGAAGCGCTAAGCCACAAGGACTATACAGCAGAAGCCCTCCAAACTTTCCTCATCACTGGTAAACACCCCTCCAGATGGATCGAAAAAACTGGTACAACCAAAGCTTCGTCTTGAAGCCAAACATGATGCCCTAAGCTGTATTAATAACTTAGTCACACAGCACACTGCCTCCCAAATTATTTACGTTGATGGTTCTGTTCACCAGTCCACTGGTCCAGCTGGTAGTGCTGCTGTTGTCATACATTGGTGCAGCTGGTAGTGCTGCTGTTGTCATACATTGGTGCAGCTGGTAGTGCTGCTGTTGTCATACATTGGTGCAGCTGGTAGTGCTGCTGTTGTCATACATTGGTGCAGCTGGTAGTGCTGCTGTTGTCATACATTGGTGCAGCTGGTAGTGCTGCTGTTGTCATACATTGGTGCAGCTGGTAGTGCTGCTGTTGTCATACACTGGTGCAGCTGGTAGTGCTGCTGTTGTCATACACTGGTGCAGCTGGTAGTTCTGCTGTTGTCATACACTGGTGCAGCTGGTAGTGCTGCTGTTGTCATACACTGGTGCAGCTGGTAGTGCTGCTGTTGTCATACACTGGTGCAGCTGGTAGTGCTGCTGTTGTCATACACTGGTGCAGCTGGTAGTGCTGCTGTTGTCACACACTGGGCAGCTGGTAGTGTTTGCTGTTGTCATACACTGGTGCAGCTGGTAGTGCTGCTTTTGTCATACACTGGTGCAGCTGGTAGTGCTGCTGTTGTCATACACTGGTGCAGCTGGTAGTGCTGCTGTTGTCATACACTGGTGCAGCTGGTAGTGTTGCTGTTGTCATACACTGGTGCAGCTGGTAGTGCTGCTGTTGTCATACACTGGTGCAGCTGGTAGTGTTGCTGTTGTCATACACTGGTGCAGCTGGTAGTGCTGCTGTTGTCATACACTGGTGCAGCTGGTAGTGCTGCTGTTGTCATACACTGGTGCAGCTGGTAGTGCTGCTGTTGTCATACACTGGTGCAGCTGGTAGTGCTGCTGTTGTCATACACTGGTGCAGTTGGTAGTGCTGCTGTTGTCATACACTGGTGCAGCTGGTAGTGCTGCTGTTGTCATACACTGGTGCAGCTGGTAGTGCTGCTGTTGTCATACACTGGTGCAGCTCGTAGTTCTGCTGTTGTCATACACTGGTGCAGCTGGTAGTTCTGCTGTTGTCATACACTGGTGCAGCTGGTAGTGCTGCTGTTGTCATACACTGGTGTAGCTGGTAGTGCTGCTGTTGTCGTACACTGGTGCAGCTGGTAGTGCTGCTGTTGTCATACACTGGTGGAGCTGGTAGTGCTGCTGTTGTCATACACTGTTGCAGCTGGTAGTACTGCTGTTGTCATACACTGGTGCAGCTGGTAGTGCTGCTGTTGTCATACACTGGTGCAGCTGGTAGTGCTGCTGTTGTCATACACTGGTGCAGCTGGTAGTGCTGCTGTTGTCATCCACTGGTGCAGCTGGTAGTGCTGCTGTTGTCATCCACTGGTGCAGCTGGTAGTGCTGCTGTTGTCATACACTGGTGCAGCTGGTAGTGCTGCTGTTGTCATACACTGGTGCAGCTGGTAGTGTTGCTGTTGTCATACACTGGTGCAGCTGGTAGTGCTGCTGTTGTCATACACTGGTGCAGCTGGTAGTGCTGCTGTTGTCACACAGAGTGATGGCTCTCATAAAGAAATTGGAGCACGCATCAATAACTGGGCCTCTACCCTTCAAACAGAACTGTTTGCCATACTCCTTGCACTCAAATGCGTCCATGTATCTAAGGTTGACACTTTAATTGTAACTGATTCTCTGCCACCCATAAATGCTCTCAACTCATTAAGTATAAATTGTGGCATGCTTGTGTCAGAAGCCAGACACAGGTATGGTAGGATTGTGGACAGTGGAGTCAGAGTGCACATGCTGTGGATTCCATCTCACATTGGTCTTCAGATGCATGATAGAACTGATAAATTGGCTAAGCTGTATGCTTTCAAAGAGGGGGTAGATTACAATCTTGGCTTGTCAGTTAGCAGTTTGAGAACAATAATACAAAAAGAACTTCAAATGACCTTTATTGGCTTAAGACTTAGGGAGATTGACACCAGTCAGTCCATCTATCATCATTCCATCATGCAGGAGGAGCCACATGTCTATGGTGCATCCAACAAAATAAGCAGACTCTTGGATGTCACTACTGCCCGGCTCCGGCTGGGTTACAAGTATCTTTGGCAGGTTAAATCACCACCACCAGATGTAGACCAAACGAAATGTAAACTTTGCCAGATGGACTATTGTCACACCCTGCGTCATTATGTACTGGAGTGCGTCACACCCTGCGTCATTATGTACTGGAGTGTGATAAAATTAATGAATTTAGAGACAACTCACTCAGAAATGTTCAAGAAATGGCAAAGTATTTTATCCACAGTGGTATATTACAGACCATTCTGGAGAAATACCCTGACTTTGTTCACTATAAATACAGCATTACCACGTGTGTGTGTGCTTGTGTGTGTGTATGTGTTTGTATGCGCGTGTGCGTATGTGTGTGTCTGTGTGTGCGCACTCGTGTGTGTCTGTATGATCCACTTAATATTTGTATTTATAACTCATTACAATTGTGACCAGGTGTGGACGTATCAGTGGTTCATTACTTTGTAATTTGTTCATGACTGTAACCATGTATAGGAGTGAGGCTGATTCATTACCTCTGTAACTTACCATGATTGTGACCAGATCTACCTGGAGTTCATTACCTTTGTAACTAGTTCAGCTATCATACCTTTGGGGTCCAGTCCCTGGACCCATTATGTACCTCTGTAATCTTTTGACTACTGCCCACAAGATGGGTATGGTGTGACTACCGCCCACAGGATGGGTGTGGTGTGACTACTGCCCACAGGATGGGTATGGTGTGACTACCGCCCACAGGATGGGTGTGGTGTGACTACTGCCCACAGGATGGGTATGGTGTGACTACCGCCCACAGGATGGGTGTGGTGTGACTACCGCCCACAGGATGGGTGTGGTGTGACTACCGCCCACAGGATGGGTACGGTGTGACTACTGCCCACAGGATGGGTGTGGTGTGACTACCGCCCACAGGATGGGTGTGGTGTAACTACCCCCCACATGATGGGTATGGTGTGACTGCCACCTACAGGATGGGTATGGTGTGACTACCGCCCACAGGATGGGTATGGTGTGACTACCACCCACAGGATGGGTGTGGTGTGACTACCACCCACATGATGGGTATGGTGTGACTACCACCCACATGATGGGTATGGTGTGACTAACACCCACATGATGGGTATGGTGTGACTACCACCCACATGATGGGTATGGTGTGACTACCACCTACAGGATGGGTATGGTATGACTACCACCTACAGGATGGGTATGGTGTGACTACCACCTACAGGATGGGTATGGTGTGACTACCACCTACAGGATGGGTATGGTGTGACTACCACCTACAGGATGGGTATGGTGTGACTACCACCTACAGGATGGGTATGGTGTGACTACCACCTACAGGATGGGTATGGTGTGACTACCACCTACAGGATGGGTATGGTGTGATTACCACCTACAGGATAGGTATGGTGTGACTATCACCTACAGGATGGGTATGGTGTGACTACCACCCACAGGATGGGTATGGGGTGACTACCACCTACAGGATGAGTATGGTGTGACTGCCACTCACAGGATGGGTATGGTGTAACTACCGCCCACAGGATGGGTATGGTGTAACTACCACCCACAGGATGGGTATGATGTAACTACCACCCACAGGATGGGTATGGTGTAACTACCGCCCACAGGATGGGTATGGTGTAACTACCACCCACAGGATGGGTATGGTGTAACTACCGCCCACAGAATAGGTATGGTGTGACTACCACCCACAGGATGGGTATGGTGTATCTACCGCCCACAGGATGGGTATGGTGTAACTACCACCCACAGGATAGGTATGGTGTAACTACCACCCACAGGATGGGTATGGTGTAACTACCACCCACAGGATGGGTATGGTGTAACTTCCGCCCACAGGATGGGTATGGTGTAACTACCGCCCACAGGATGGGTATGGTGTAACTACCACCCACAGGATGGGTATGGTGTAACTACCGCCCACAGGATAGGTATGGTGTGACTACCACCCACAGGATGGGTATGGTGTAACTACGGCCCACAGGATAGGTATGGTGTGACAACCACCCACAGGATGGGTATGGTGTGACAACCACCCACAGGATGGGTATGGTGTGACAACCACCCACAGGATAGATATGGTGTGACAACCACCCACAGAATGGGTATGGTGTGACAACCACCCACAGGATGGGTATGGTGTGACAACCACCCACAGGATAGGTATGGTGTGACAACCACCCACAGGATGGGTATAGTGTGACAACCACCCACAGGATAGGTATGGTGTGACAACCACCCACAGGATGGGTATGGTGTAACTACCGCCCACAGGATAGGTATGGTGTGACAATCACCCACAGGATGGGTATGGTGTGACAACCACCCACAGGATGGGTATGGTGTGACAACCACCCACAGGATGGTTATGGTGTAACTACCACCCACAGGATGGGTATGGTGTGACAACCACCCACAGGATGGGTATGGTGTAACTACCACCCACAGGATGGGTATGGTGTGACAACCACCCACAGGATAGGTATGGTGTGACAACCACTCACAGAATGGGTATGGTGTGACAACCACCCACAGGATGGGTATGGTGTGACAACCACCCACAGGATGGGTATGGTGTGACAACCACCCACAGGATGGTTATTGTGTAACTACCACCCACAGGATGGGTATGGTGTGACAACCACCCACAGGATGGTTATGGTGTAACTACCACCCACAGGATGGTTATGGTGTAACAACCACCCACAGGATGGGTATGGTGTAACTACCACCCACAGGATGGTTATGGTGTAACTACCACCCACAGGTTGGGTATGGTGTGACAACCACCCACAGGATGGTTATGGTGTAACAACCACCCACAGGATGGGTATGGTGTGACAACCACCCACAGGATGGTTATTGTGTAACTACCACCCACAGGATGGGTATGGTGTGACAACCACCCACAGGATGGTTATGGTGTAACTACCACCCACAGGATGGTTATGGTGTAACAACCACCCACAGGATGGGTATGGTGTGACAACCACTCACAGAATGGGTATGGTGTGACAACCACCCACAGGATGGGTATGGTGTGACAACCACCCACAGGATGGGTATGGTGTGACAACCACCCACAGGATGGTTATTGTGTAACTACCACCCACAGGATGGGTATGGTGTGACAACCACCCACAGGATGGTTATGGTGTAACTACCACCCACAGGATGGGTATGGTGTAACTACCACCCACAGATGGGTATGGTTGTAACTACCACCCACAGGATGGGTATGGTGTGACAACCACCCACAGGATGGTTATGGTGTAACTACCACCCACAGGATGGGTATGGTGTAACTACCACCCACAGGATGGGTATGGTGTAACTACCACCCACAGGATGGGTATGGTGTAACTACCACCCACAGGATGGTTATGGTGTAACTACCACCCACAGGATGGTTATGGTGTAACTACCACCCACAGGATGGGTATGGTGTAACTACCACCCACAGGATGGGTATGGTGTAACTACCACCCACAGGATGGGTATGGTGTAACTACCACCCACAGGATGGGTATGGTGTGACAACCACCCACAGGATGGTTATGGTGTAACTACCACCCACAGGATGGGTATGGTGCATATAATAAACATTAACTACCGCCAGACCGGAAGGACCTGCTGCCATATATATTATAATCATTTTTTTTCTCTCAATTGTTTGTTGGCAGATTTTACTGAAACTATGTCACATCATTCTAAATATATGCTTCTACAGGTACACCAAGAAGATAAAATGGACGACAAATAACAGAGACACCGGAAGCAGGGTAACTCCTCCCTTAAGTTTGCGTAAACTCACACAGATCAGACAGATGTGCAGCCTCTCACTGATCAAAGTTGCTCAATTAAACACGGATCGTTCCTGCACAATATGCTCGGCTCATCCAAAATAAGCTGGGTTCGAGCCTCTAGCTGTGATATTATGGGCTTATTTCCATACCTCTGTTGCCCTTATTAACATAGAATAAATAAGTACCCAAGTCTCGATCAACTGTTGTGGACGGAATTTTGGGAGAATTCAGTAACCTAGGATAACACATTAGCCTGTATATTCAGTTATCCACCGAAAGAAATATAGCAAAACTCACCCTTCCACCCTTCGGAAACTTGTCTCCTTGCATATAATAGGCCATTGCGTTCTATAGTATGAAGGAAATGCGAAGTGTCTGGTAGTTACTAATGTCAAGTTATACGACGTAGAAGCAGTGCCGAGCACCGAGTTCAGCTTAAGTAACGCCAGACTGCCAGTATCCCCTAGTACCTAACATGCCGTTCTCTTACAACTTCCTAGATTTTTCCCTGCCTATCGCGGGTGTCAGGACACTTCCTCACACCGCTACTACCCACTGATATGTCTCCAGTCCTATGGCATTTGTTTTAAGATGAAGGAAATGGAAAACGAGGTCACACTATTGGCTCAAACTCGACAGTGACAATGAACTACGACAACTGAGAATTCGTACTACTATCGTCCATCTGAATATCTAAAAATCATTATTTTATAGTTACAATTCTTTATTAAAGTCATGTATAAATATACATCATTTACCAATTAACAATATATAAACGAAAAAATTAACTCCCTATATATCAAAATAGATATCTTGTCGATACATGCCATAAGGGTATCGCCAGAAACTTTTACAATATATTGTATATTCATATTCTTGTAGGGAATATAGACCCGGGCAGGGAGAGCACCGGCGAATAAAAAAAATATAAAAATGTATTAAATATAGAAAGAGAATAAATGTGGGTGCAGTGTATGAAGGCAGCAAGAATGATTCACAGTGTAAGGTATGTTGTTTCTGTCCCGTCATTTACACGTTCACTTCACGACCACCACTAACACCCACTAACATTACTGCTGCCTCAGCCTTTTATTATAATTATTATTATTATTATTATTATTATTATTATTATTATTATTATTATTATTATTCTAATATTTAAATAGGTGGCTGTAGCTCATTATAATAGTACTTTTATTATTATTATTATTATTATTATTATTATTATTATTATTATTATTATTATTATTATTGTTATTAACAATGCCCGACCATTCCACAGTCACTACCACAATCACGACCAAGTATTTCAGAACCAAGTGAGAGAGTAAAGGAGAGGAGGAAAATGAGAGGAACAGGAGTATCGGAGTGTGAAAATGGAGATATCACGAAGGGAGGAAATCACGAAGGAAGGGAATCACGAAGGAAGGGTATCAGGAAGGGAGGGATAAAGTCAGGAATGTAAGAAGGGCATAAGAGAGAGAGGTAGGAACAAAAACTTGTGTTATGTAAAACTTTAGGAAATACATTTTGGCGCAAAATTTTAGAAAAGCAAGTTGGTATGTGAGGGACCATAATTACACACACACTTACAAAAAGCGCGATGTCTAATAATGAAGATCTCCAGTGAATACTAGACAGGTCTGCCCCTCTAGCATCCAGCCTGTTACTGGGTTTTTGTAACAAGTAGTTAGTATCCTGGTCCAATTATCCATTAGAATTTAATAATTCAATAGTGCTTCAGGATTACAACTGGTAGGCTACTAACTAAAGAAAGTAAAATTTAATGTTTATTAATAAAGATAAAGTTGTATAGGTGGACAATATCATAGAAAATCAAAGTAATCTATTTAATATAATATAGGATACAAGTTGCTACACTTCTCTCGTGTACAGTAGTATTGTGCTGAAGGCACATATCATATCTTTATGGATTTTAAGTAGTCTGGTACATTGTCAGCATTTAAGAACATAATACTAATTTATACAAGTGAGTATGTGTGTATGGGGCTCTGGTGGCCTGGTGGTTAACGCTCTCGCTTCACACGGTGAGGGCCTGGGTTCGATTCCCAGCCAGAGTAGAAACATTGGACGTGTTTCTTTCAACCTGTTGTCTATGTTCCCCGTCAGTAAAATGGGTACCTGGGTGTTAGTCGACTGGTGTGGGTCGCATCCTGGGACACTGACCTAAGGAGGCCTGGTCACAGACCGGGCCGCGGGGGCGTTGATCCCCGGAACTCTCTCCAGGTAATGTGTGTAAGTGCTCTAAGTAGTTCGCTATGTCTCAAGACTCGACTCGACTTAACCAGTGACTGACTAAAAGTCCTCACATAAACTAACTTCTTGACCAACCTAGCAATCAGAACAGCTTGCTTGAACAGCAAAACGACTGATTCGCTGAACAGCAATATAACAAGCAACAGCGACACAGTATCAGGAACAAGGAGATAATATAACGACACTAAGTAGGGACCATCTGCAGATCCTCCACAAAAGTCACAAAACTCCCATACTACTGAATCCACATTGAACAAATGTGACACCACCTATGACTGCTGCACCTCTCCTGCCATACGGTTTATAAGCTGCTTCTCCGCTCATATGCCGTATTCTACTCAAGATTGATGGACTGAACACATCGACTCTAGGTTGAGGGACTTATTACCTCATTCTCCTCCTGTTCTTCAAGTTTCTCCTATGTATGGACTGATGAAGCCACGGTGTGGCGAAACGTTTCCTCAATAAAGATACCCAAGAGTTGCACATGTGTCTAATTTATCAACATGTCGGTTCTCTGAACCATTTAGCCCATTGTTCCCGGCATTTTAGTTGACTTTTACAACACGCATGGCTTACGGGGGAAAGATTCTTACTCCACTTCCCCATGAATATAAAAGGAAAAGTAATAAGACCAAGAACTATTAAGATAAAATCAAAGAAAACTCAGATGAGTGTGTATAAATAAATGTGTACATGTATGTGTAGTGTGACCTAAGTGTAAGTAGAAGTAGCAAGACGTACCTGTAATCTTGCATATTTATGAGACAGACAAAAAGACACACACACACACATATATATATATATATATATATATATATATATATATATATATAAAATATATAATATATATAAAATATATATATATATATACAGACCGATTCGGGTACCATGGTCTTGTGTGCCGTAAATCCGAGGGAAAGATTGCAAGACATGAGGAGGTTAATAACATTATCAAGAGGAGCCTCACAACAGCTGGATGCCCAGCAGTAAGGGAGCCACCCCAACTATGCAGATCTGATGGCAGCCAGAAGCGTCCAGATGGTATCACCCTTCAAGCCTGGACAGATGGGAAGCAGGTGGTGTGGGACTATACATGTGCATCTACCTTGGCTGATACCTATCTCCAATACACCAGGGAGGAAGGAGGGGCAGCTGCCAGCTTCAGGGAGTCCCAAAAGTCTAGAAAATATGGAGAACTTGCCCATCATTATATGTTTGTTCCCATAGGCTCAGAGACCCTTGGCTCATGGGGAAAGAGTGCATCTAAATTCCTTAAGGAGCTGGGAAAAAGACTCATCAGGGTAACTAGGGATCCCAGGGCAGCTAGTTTTCTGTTCCAGCGGCTCAGTGCGGCTGTTCAAAGGGGTAATGCCTGCTGTATTTTGGGCACACGCCCCAGCTCGGAGGAGCTGGATGAGATTTTCGCCTTATAATCGGTGATACACACGTAACAACATGTACCGTATATGCCACCTTTATATCAAAAAATGTATCTCTTAAATCTTCTGTACCATATTATGTAATAAAATATTCCTATTAGT
>NC_069481.1:24149408-24174408 GCF_026875155.1 Cherax quadricarinatus | reverse complement strand
GATCGCTGGCCCCAAGGGGTCTTTCATATGTGATGTCCTCAATATCTGCACTACTCAATGTGAATACTAAGTCCAGTCTTGCTGGACTTAGTGTCCCTTCCGTGCTGGTACATGAAGTTTTCCAGTACCACTTCCATCATCTTAGCCCTCCATGTATCTTGGCCCCTATGTGGCTCCAAGTTCTCCCAACTGATCTCCTTGTGGTTAAAGTCACCCATGATCAGGAGCTTTGCCCTGCATGCATGAGCTCTTCTAGCCACTGCAGCCAGTGTGTCAACCATCGTTCTATTGCTCTCGTCATACTCTTGCCTTGGCCTCCTGCTGTTCTGTGGTGGGTTATACATTACTGCAATTACCACCTTGGGACCTCCAGAGTGAAGCTTTCCCGCTATGTAATCACTTTCTTCTCTGTTGTCTCCTCTCTCCAGCTCATCAAAATTCCATCGGTTTTTGATCAGCAGTGCCACTCCTCCTCTCACCTATTCCCTCTGTCTCTCCTCAGGATCTGGTATCCCATTGGAAAGATGGCATCTGTTATCATATCTGTAAGCTTGGTTTCTGTGAGAGCTATGATGTCTGGTGATGCCTCTTTGACTCTTTTGTGCCACTCTTCCCACTTATTTGTTATTCCATCAGCATTTGTGTACCATACTTTCAGTTTCCTTTCCAACACTGTGGTTTGGGGGGCCTGTGAGGGTGGGAGACCTGGTAGCATACTGTAGGATTCTATAGCTCGGTGTTGGGTGGAAGCTGTGGGTATGGATTGTAGTGTGTGTTGGGATGGTGTGATAGGGCGTGGGGTTCTGAGGATAGTTGTGTGTGTGTGCTTGCCCTTGCTGCTCTGTTCTGCTCTGACTGACCTCTGCTGGTTCCATCCTTGTCTCCTTTCCTAGCTCCTTTCGGTTTTTTGTCCTCTCCCTCAGCTGCTGTCGCTCTGTTTGTGTTCTGTCTCTGTCTAGGAACACCCTCTTGTACTCTTCCGAGTATTTCAACCGTGGTTTCTCTTGGAGGATCCTGTTCCACACTGTTTCCATCCTGAGAATCAGCTTGATCGGTCGGTTTCTCCCCTTTAAGTACCCCCCTATTCTCTGAAAATTTACAATCTCGTCCATCTCTTCTTCACCTATTTCCGTGATGATTTTCTCAATCTCCTTTCTTTCTTACTGCCGCCTTTCAGTGTGTGCCCTTTCCTCTCTCTCCTGAAGCCCATGGATAAATGCTGATTTTGCCCTTTCTTCCTCCCATTGCCTCACCCTCTATGACTCTGGATCCTGTCTGTATGTGGTCATTTTCTCCCTTGATTTTTCCAGTGGCTCTTGATAGCATGGTTGTGCCTCAGCATTCGACCTATCACCCTCTCCATCTGCATCCAGCTGTTCTTCCCTTTCACTCCTTGGCCCTTCTTGGCAGGCTGATATGACCTTAGCATAATTCATATCTCCTTTCTTCCTGTTCGGCCTCTCGGCTTCATATGCTGTGTCTTCTCTGGTCACTGCCCCTGTACCTCGCTTCAGCCTGTTTATCTCAACTTCTAGGACCCTTATCCTGGCTACTGCAGCTTCGATTTGTGCCTCCCATTTCTTTGTCTCCTCCAACCTCTTTTCCAATATCACGGAGAGCTCTTTCTCCATTTTTTCAGAAAGCTCTGCTAATTTTCTCTCCCACTCTTGTTCCATCCTTTTCCACTGCTCCTCCATCCACTCCTCCCTACCAGAACCATTCTCATCTGATCCCCGGTTGCTGCGAGTCCCCACCATTTTTTTTTTTTTGAGTGAGAGAGAGAGAGAGAGAGCGAGAGAGAGAGAGAGAGAGAGAAGGGAAAGGTAGGAGAGATAGAGGGGGAGAGTGAGAAGGGAAAGGGGGAGAGAGAGAGTGAGAGAGAGGGGGAAAGAGAGAGAAGGAAAGGGTAGGAGAGGGGGAGAGGGAGAAGGGAAAGTGGGGAAGAGAGAGAGAGAGAGAGAGAGAGAAAGAGAGAGAGAGAAGGGAAGGTAGAAGGAGAAAGAGAGAGGGGGAGAGTGAGAAGGAAAAAGGGGAGAGAGAGTGAGAGAAGAGGGGGAGAGAGAGAGAAGGGAAGGTAGGAGAGGGGGAGAGCAAGAAGGAAAATGGGGAAGAGAGAGAGAGAGAGAGAGAGAGAGAGAGAGAGAGGAGAGAGAGAGAGAGAGAGAGAGAGAGAGAGGAGAGAGTGAGAAGGAAAAAGAGGAGAGAGAGAGAGAGTGAGAGAGAGAGGGGGAGAGAGAAGGGAAAGGTAGAAGGAGAGAGGGGGAGAGTGAGAAGGGAAGAGGGGAGGAGGGGAGAGAGATGGGAAAAGGGAGAGGGGAGAAATAATGAGAGGGGAGAGATGTTAGAGGGGGAGAGATGTTAGAGGGAAGAGATGTCAGAGGGGAGAGATGGGAGAGGGGAGAGAGGGGAGAGAGAGATAGGTAGAGAGTGATAGATAGAGAGAGAGAGATAGGTAGAGAGAGAGAGATAGGTAAAGAGTGAGATAGGTAGAGAGAGATGGGTAGAGATATAGGTAGAGAGGGAGACAGGTAGTGAGAGAGGGAGAGAGAGAAGAGTGAGGTTTAGATGGTCAGTTCACAGAAAGGTGAGAAATCCTGTGTATGTGTGTGATAGAAGAGGTCGATTCACAGCTCCTGGCCCCGTCTCTTCACTGGCCGCTACCCGGTCACTCTTCCTGCTCCATGAGCTTTATCATACCTCTTCTTAAAGCTATGTATGGATCCTGCCTCCACTGCATTACTACTCAGAGTATTCCACTTCCTGACAAATCTGTGGCTAAAGGAATAATTCCTAACATCCTTGTTATTCATCTGAGTCTTCAACTTCCAATTTTGGCCCCTTGTTACTGTGTCCCATCTCTGGAACATCCTGTCTCTCTCCACCTTGTCAATTCCTCTCAGTATTTTATGTCGTTATCATATGCCCCCTATCTCTCTTGTTTTCCAGTGTCTTCAGGTCGATTTCCCTTAACCTCTCCTTGGACAAACTACTAAGCTCCAGGACTAGGCTTGTTGCAAACCTTTGCACTTTCTCTAGCTTCCTTACATACTTGGCTAGGTGTGGGTTCCAAACTGGTGCTCCCTACTCCAATCTGGGCCTAACGTACAGAGTGTACAGGGTCCTGAACAATTCCTTATTAAGATGTCGGAATGCTGTTCTTAGGTTTGCTAGGCGTCCATATGCTGCAGCAGTTATTTGGTTGGTGTGCGCCTCCGGAGATGTGCCCCATGTTATACTCACCCCAAGATCCTTTTCTTTGAGTGTGGTTTGTAGTCTGGCCCCCTAGACTGTACTCCGTCTGCAGTCTTCTTTCCCTTCCCCAATCTTCATGACTTTGCATTTGGTGAAGTTGAACTCCAGGAGCCAGTTGCTGGACCACGCCTGCAGCCTGTCCAAATTCCTTTGTAGTTCTGCCTGGTTCTCGTCTGATTGAATTCTTCTCATCAACTTCACATCATCTGTATGTCGTTAATAAATACCAGAAACAGCACCGGTCCTAAGACTGACCCCTGTGGAACACCACTCATTACAGGTGGCCACTCTGACACCTCGCCATGCACTATGACTCATTGTTGTCTTTCTGACAAGTATTCCCTGATCCATTGCAGTGCCTTCTCTGTTATCCCTGACTGGTCCTTTAGCATTTGCACTAATCTCTTTTGTGAAATTGTGTCCAATGCCTTCTTACAGCCCAAGAAAATGCAGTCTACCCACCCCTCTCTCTCTTACTGCTGTCATCCTGTCATAGCGCTCCAGTAGGTTTGTGACACATGATTTCCCGTCCCTGAATCCATGCTGGCTGTCGTTGATAAGCTCGTTCCTTTCTAGGTGTTCCACCACTCTTCTCCTGATAATCTTCTCCATGACTTCGCATACTATACATGTTAGTGATACTGATCTGTAGTTTAATGATTCATGTCTGTCTCCATTTTTAAAAATTGGGACTACATTTGCTGTCTTCCATACCTCAGGTAGTCGCCCTTTTTCGATAGATGTGTTGAAGACTGTTGTTAGTGGTACACATAGCTCCTCTGCTCCCTCTCTCAGGGCCCATGGAGAGATGTTATCTGGCCCCATCGCCTTTGAGGTATCTAGCTCGCTTAGCAGCCTCTTCACTTCTTCCTCGGTTGTGTGTATTGTGCCCAGCACTTGATGGTGAACCCCACCTCTCCATCTTTCTGGAGTCCCTTCTGTCTCCACTGTGAACACTTCTTTGAATCTCATGTTGAGTTCCTCACATGCTTCACGGTCATTTTTTGTGATCTCCCTTCCTTCCTTCCTTAGCCTGATTACCTGGTCCTTGACTGTTGTTTTCCTGCTGATGTGGCTGTATAACAGCTTCAGGTCAGATCTTGCTTTCACTGCTATGTCATTTTCGTATTGCCGTTGGGCCTCCCTTGTTACCTGTGCATATTCATTTCTGGCTCTACGACCGCTCTCTTTATTCTCCTGGGTCCTTTGCCTTCTATACTTCTTCCATTCTCTAGCAAACTTAGTTTTATACTCTCTACACCTTTGGGTGAACTAAGGACTCATCCTGGCTTTCTCGTTATTTCTGTTGCCCTTCGGTACAAACCTCTCTTCAGCTTCCTTACATATTGTTATCACATATTCCATCATCTCGTTTACTGACTTCCCTGCCAGTTCTCTGTCCCACTGAACCCCGTGTGGGAAATTCTTCATGCCTGCATAGTCGTCTCTCTTGTATTTTGGCTTCATTCGTCCTGCTCTTCCTGCTTGCCTCTCCACTTATAACTCTATGTATTCGAAGCTCAGAATCACGTGATTACTGGCCTCGAGGGGTCATCCGTATGTGATGTCCTCAATATCTGTGTGTGTGTGTGTGTGTGTGTGTGTGTGTGTGTGTGTGTGTGTGTGTGTGTGTGTACTCACCTAGTTGAGGTTGCGGGGGTAGAGTCCGAGCTCCTGTGTGTGTGTGTGTGTGTGTGTGTGTGTGTGGTGTGTGTGTGTGTGGTGGTGTGTGTGTGTGTGGTGTGTGTGTTTTGTTTGTTTGCAAAATGCTCACTGTGAAAAAAATGGTGAAATTCCAAGCGCATTAGTGATCTCTACATTATTGTGAGAAATTAAGAGTGTACTTCGAATTTCACTATTTTTTATTCTTTTTACTGTGGTTATTTTGCATATTGTGATATCACCTATGTAAAACTAAGCCAAGGTTTACTGATATAATTGTTTCTCTCAAATTATATTTGCAATTATTGATTCCATAAATTTTATAACATGGGTATAACATTTGCATTTTCCACTTATCCGGTACTATACCTGTTTATGGTCATTTATTGAACAGACTGACCAATGGTTTGCTAAGTTCTTCCTTAAATCCCTTTAAAATTTGAAAACAATTCGTCAGGGCCTGGTGACTTGTTTGGTTTTAGTTTTTTTGTTTGTCTGAGAACCATGTAACTTGTGACATCATTCTTACTTGGACGTGTTCTGGTGGTCAGTGCTCCCACGTCCCGATCTGTATTATACTTTTGTTTATATACTTATATACTTTTGCAAACTGTAAACACTTAAAAACTGTAAACATTTTTTTGGTAACTAACAGGAAGTTCACCTGAGTTACGTTTAAATAGGCCTGTTTTTTTCCTTTGTCTTATACCTGAGAGAAACCCTTTGGAGTGGTCTTTGAGTCTCTTGCAACTATAGTTTCAATTATTTTTTCTCTCTTAAACTGAATTTGAGGTGACCCGTCTCCTTGCTTGGTTCATTTATAGTCATTTGAGTTTGATCTAATTCCTCAATTAGGAATATATGCGGCTTGGGCATTATTTTGAAAAACAGCCTATGTGTAACCATTTCGCCATAAACTCTTGTCAGGTCACTACAGTCTAAGCTACGTAATTACGTATTACGTATTACGTAATCAACTGTGTAAAAGTCTGGGATATACATTTACTAACTTCAAGATTATCGGTGAAGTTAGGGAGGTTATTTTCTGTTCTTGCTTCCATCACGAGGAGTCCTGGACCACTTCTAATAAGTCACTAGATTCAGATTTCCTATGAATTTGTAACAGTAAATTTGGCTATACTTAAAATCTTCTATTAAAACCATCTTTTCATATTTAGAAATCCTAGAACTTTCAGCCCATAGAAGTTGACCGTGTTCACTGTCTGGCCTGAGAGGTCTGTCACTCACACACAGATGTTGACCTTGTTCACTGTCTGGCCTGAGAGGTCTGTCACTCACACACAGATGTTGACCTTGTTCACTGTCTGGCCTGGGAGGTCTGTCACTCACACACAGATGTTGACCTTGTTCACTGTCTGGCCTGGGAGGTCTGTCACTCACACACAGATTGTTGACCTTGTTCACTGTCTGCCTGGGAGGTCTGTCACTCACACACAGATGTTGACCTTGTTCACTGTCTGGCCTGGGAGGTCTGTCACTCACACACAGATGTTGACCTTGTTCACTGTCTGGCCTGGAGGTCTGCACTCACACACAGATGTTGACCTTGTCACTGTCTGGCCTGGGAGGTCTGTCACTCACACACAGATGTTGACCTTGTCACTGTCTGGCCTGAGAGGTCTGTCCACTCACACACAGATGTTGACCTTGTTCACTGTCTGGCCTGGGAGGTCTGTCACTCACACACAGATGTTGACCTTGTTCACTGTCTGGCCTGAGAGGTCTGTCACTCACACACAGATGTTGACCTTGTTCACTGTCTGGCCTGGGAGGTCTGTCACTCACACACAGATGTTGACCTTGTTCACTGTCTGGCCTGGGAAGTCTGTCACTCACACACAGATGTTGACCGTGTTCACTGTCTGGCCTGAGAGGTCTGTCACTCACACACAGATGTTGACCTTGTTCACTGTCTGGCCTGGGAGGTCTGTCACTCACACACAGATGTTGACCGTGTTCACTGTCTGGCCTGGGAGGTCTGTCACTCACACACAGATGTTGACCGTGTTCACTGTCTGGCCTGGGAGGTCTGTCACACACACACAGATGTTGACCGTGTTCACTGTTTGGGTGGGAGGTCTGTGACTCACACAGAATCAACTTTCCGTGTCCCTCGAGACACTGCAACCGAGCAGAATCAGTGTCTATCCCTTCAACCATCAAATCATTTCTGGTGAAACTCATGAAAATTTCCCTAACTTACATCACCACTCTGCTTACTTTCCTTTTAACTGTATCATTGTATCACCCAGAATGTTTAGAAACAAAATAATATATAAAACATAATCTTAAGACTACTCTGCGTTTAATTATGCTGTGATTGAGTAATAAAATAAGTCATTGAAATTTAATTAAAAATCCCTTTTAAGGGTTATTCATTTAAGGTATTCCTTCGAAACTCAAGTACTTGTATCATTATATTTTTGTATACTATCATAGTTCCTCCTGACAGTATACAAAAATGACTTATCAGACCAAGGGTCGACTGAGTGATTAATGACTGTGAAGTGATCTCACTCTCTCAGAATAGCAGCAATTGGCACTGGTGATCAACCTGCCTATGTAGTCCACTCCACACAGTCACGCCCCTCGTTACTTTATAACAGATATAACCTAGTAATATTTCGGTATGTATTCAGTTATTACATAGTGTCATGGAATTATTGTTCCACACAAGACACCATACAACTTTATAGGTTGTCTGGGAAACATACACAAATAAACCGCACATAAAAGAGAGAAGCTTACGACGACGTTTCGGTCCGACTTGGACCATTGACAAAGGCGGACCGAAACGTCGTCGTAAGCTTCTCTCTTTTATGTGCGGGTTATTTGTGTATCGTTCCAGTCACGGTATTGTGCCTTTTATGTTATTTATTGTCTGGGAAAGTATGCGATGTAGCCCCGAGGATGAGTACTCATAGTGCACGATACCCAAGTGGATCCCTGATCTTGACACAATTATAGCGCTGTAGTTCTTTGATGCTCATGGTTAATTATGGTGGTTATGTTGTTAGGTAAGACACATATGCAACAGTTAGACAACTTTATTCCGAAACGTTTCGCCTACACAGTAGGCTTCTTCAGTCGAATACAGAAAATAGGCAGGAACAGTAGATATGTGAAGACGATGTAATCAGTCCATCACCCTTGTAGTCGTAGAATTTGAGGTTGTCAGTCCCTCGGCCTGGAGAAGTTCTGTTCCATAGTCAGGAACTATCTGGCGGTTATGTTGACAATTATATAAAATACAGAGAAGTTGATGACTAAGACACATGTGGGTATCTTCATTGTTGAACCGTCTCGCCTACACAGTAGGTTTCGTCAGTCAAATACACAGGCAACAGTTGTAGCTGTGAAATGAAGGTGATGTAACCAGTCCATCAACCTGGGAGAAATAGTAGTTGAGGTAGTCAGTCCCTCAGCCTGGAGAAGAGTTCACCTTCATGGTCTGGAACAAGGTAGTCAGTCCCTCAGCCTGGAGAAGGGTTCAGCTTCATGGTCTGGAACAAGGTAGTCAGTCCCTCAGCCTGGAGAAGGGTTCACCTTCATGGTCTGGAACAAGGTAGTCAGTCCCTCAGCCTGGAGAAGGGTTCAGCTTCATGGTCTGGAACAAGGTAGTTAGTCCCTCAGCCTGAAGAAGGGTTCAGCTTCATGGTCTGGAACAAGGTAGTCAGTCCCTCAGCCTGGAGAAGGGTTCAGCTTCATGGTCTGGAACAAGGTAGTCAGTCCCTCAGCCTGGAGAAGAGATCAGCTTCATGGTCTGGAACGATATGAAGCTGAAACATGAGAATGGAGTCTTATATACTGTCGAAGGTGAGGTGGAAGATCTCGAAGATGTTGTAAGGGACGGGATCCACTAGTGGAAGTAAGAAGGCAGGTCCATCTGGAATCCAGTCCTTCTCGTCCATAACTAGTAGTTAAGCGATGAAGTGTGAAAAATGTCCTCTATACCAAGATACCGTTGTGGTGAACCACAGGTGGAGGTGAGATATACCGTGGAAACATAAACACATATGCAGTTTAATGTGATCCTTTATTGACAACGTTTCGCCCACACAGTGGGCTTTTTCAAGTCACAAACAGATCTACCCGGGGTGGAAGGTACGTGAGCATTTATCAACAGGTTCAGAATGTTGAGGTCAGGTGGAGAATGCTGCATCTGATGATCTACCGGGTGGGGTTATAGAGTCTAAAATCTTGGGTAGCTTGGCAGGGAGATTGGACAAGTTGTAAGTAGACCTTCTGCAGTGTTCTATGTTCTTATGTGGGATAGCGATGAAGAAGTTTCTTGGCAAGTGGTTCAGCTATGTTATAGAAGCCATTGTTTGGTTGAAATTGTTGGTTATAGAGATAAGCGATGATTCCAGGATTGAACATTAAAATGGTATAAAATACCGACAGATTGTTAGGTAAGACCATAACTGTTGCATATGTGTCTTACCTAACGATTCCAGGATTCTTCGGTATTGAGTGTTGTGTTCTGTGGCGATAAGTCTTGAGTTTCTGTAGTTAATTAAATGGTTGTGTGAATTGCGATGTTGTACACAGGCATTCCTTGTATCGTCAGTCCTGCTTGCGTATTGGTGTTCTGAAATACGTGTTTGGAGGTCTCTTGATGTTTCGCCCACGTATAATTTGTTGCAGTCATTACAAGGGATTATGTAAAGTAAAAGGACACAAGTGCAACTAATGTGACATTTTATTGTGGCAACGTTTCGCTCTCCAGGAGCTTTATCAAGCCATTACAAACAATACATGGACACAGAGGGTATATAAAGGCTCAGAGTGAGGTGCAATACTAGTGAGGTACCATTTAGATGTTCACTAGTAGTAGTAGTAGTAGTAGTAGTAGTAGTAGTAGTAGTGAACATTAACAACCTGTCGGTATTTTATACCATTTTAATGTTCACTACTACTACTACTATACTACTACTACTACTACTACCACTAGTGAACATCAAATTGGTACCTCACTAGTATTGCACCTCACTCTGAGCCTTTATATACCCTCTGTGTCCATGTATTGTTTGTAATGGCTTGATAAAGCTCCTGGAGAGCGAAACGTTGCCACAATAAAATGTCACATTAGTTGCACTTGTGTCCTTTTACTTTACATATTGTCGGTAATTCTACCAACTTTATTACAAGGGATTATGTATACCCCTGCAGAGGATGGAGGCTTGTCCTGTCTACTACTGGTGATGTCCTTGATGGTCGTGGTTGTGGAGGTAGATACTTGGAATGATGTAATGGAAAAGATGTTGGAAACATGTTTGGCAATGGAGTTGGTGGGGAGGACTATGTATCTCTTCTCGGCAGTGTCTTCTCTGGGTGTGTTGAAGATGCTTAATGCCCGCCGTCTGCAGTCTCTGATGAAGTGACGAGGATAGTGGAGTTTAGAAAATACTTGTTCAATTATAGTGCATTCTTCCTTAAGGAACTCATTGCTGCAGATTCTGAGTGCGCGCAGGAAGAAGCCTATAATTACACCACGTTTAGTTTTGGTGTCGTGGTGAGAGTAGAAGTGCAGAAGATCGTTTTGGTTGGTTGGTTTTCGATAGACTTTAAAACGAAGTTCATGGTCAGTTTTGCAGAGACTGCAGACGGCGGGCATTAAACATCTTCAACACACCCAGAGAAGACACTGCCGAGAAGAGATACATAGTCCTCCCCAACAACTCCATTGCCAAACATGTTTCCAACATCTTTTCCAATACATCATTCCAAGTATCTACCTCCACAACCACGACCATCAAGGACATCACCAGTAGTAGACAGGACAAGCTTCCATCCTCTGCAGCAACAAATTATAAGTGGGCGAAACATCAAGAGACCTCCAAACACGTATTTCAGAACACCAATACGCAAGCAGGACTGACGATACAAGGAATGCCTGTGTACAACATCGCAATTCACACAACCATTTAATTAACTACAGAAACTCAAGACTTATCGCCACAGAAGACAACACTCAATACAGAAGAATCCTGGAATCATCGCTTATCTCTATAGCCAACAATTTCAACCAGAACAATGGCTTCTATAATATAGCTGAACCACTCGCCAAGAAACTTCTTCATCGCTATCCCACATAAGAACATAGAACACTGCAGAAGGTCTACTCACAACTTGTCAAATACCCCTGCCAAGCTACTCAAGACTCTATAACCCCACCCGGTAGATCATCAGATGCAGCATTCTCCACCTGACCTCAACATTCTGAACCTGACTATAAATACTCACGTACCTTCCACCACTTGGAAGGGGCCGGGCCGGGAGAATACCGGCGAATCTTTAACAACACCCCAGGTAGATCTGTTTGTGACTTAAGAACATAAGAACATAAGAAAGGAGGAACACTGCAGGAGGCCTGTGGCTCATACTAGGCAGGTCCTTTCGCCCACTGTGTGGGCGAAACGTTGTCAATAAAGGCTCACATTAAACTGCATATGTGTTTATGTTTCCATTGTGTCGGTATTTTATACCATTTATTTTCATCGAGATATACCGTAGTGGTGGGCCACAGGTGGAGGTGAGGTATACCGTTGTGGTAGGCCACAGGTGGAGGTGAGGTATACCGTTGTGGTAGGCCACAGGTGGGGGTTTTGGAGGTATATACCGTTGTGGTGGGCCACAGGTGGAGGTGAGGTATACCGTTGTGGTAGGCCACAGGTGGAGGTGAGGTATACCGTTGTGGTAGGCCACAGGTGGAGGTGAGGTATACCGTTGTGGTAGGCCACAGGTGGAGGTGAGGTATACCGTTGTGGTGGCCACAGGTGGAGGTGAGGTATACCGTTGTGGTAGGCCACAGGTGGGGAGGTGAGGTATACCGTTGTGGTAGGCCACAGGTGGAGGTGAGGTATACCGTTGTGGTAGGCCACAGGTGGAGGTGAGGTATACCGTTGTGGTGGGCCACAGGTGGAGGTGAGGTATACCGTTTGGTAGGCACAGGTGGAGGTGAGGTATACCGTTGTGGTAGGCCACAGGTGGAGGTGAGGTATACCGTTGTGGTAGGCCACAGGTGGAGGTGAGGTATACCGTTGTGGTAGGCCACAGGTGGAGGTGAGGTATACCGTTGTGGTAGGCCACAGGTGGAGGTGAGGTATACCGTTGTGGTAGGCCACAGGTGGAGGTGAGGTATACCGTTGTGGTAGGCCACAGGTGGAGGTGAGGTATACCGATGTGGTGGGCCACAGGTGGAGGTGACTGAATGTCTACCGCAGTCAACACCGCCTCGCTAAGAAAGTTATCCCAGTATTCCATAATGCCAGTACCTTGTACCTCAATGCACGCGACTGGAATAGTGCAGAGTGCGGCATCAGTTATCAAGTGCATTTAAATATTTGTATTGAAGATCTGAAGAGAATCAGAAGAGGCATTCACAAGTCACCCTATGCATACCTGGAGTGTACCTTGAGTTTAATTGAAGAATACCTGGAGAGGGCTTCGAGGGTCAACGTCCCAGCGACCCGGTCTGTGACCAGGCTCTGCTTGCGTGCTGGCCGCACACAAACAGACCTACGAACCACAGACCGGGCTGGTCAGATAATGATTTTAGGTGCCTGTCCTGCGCCTTCTTGAAGACAGCCAGGGGTCTATTGGTATTTCCTCCTTATGTATGCTGGGAGGCAGTTGAACAGTCTTGGGCCCCTGACACTTACTGCGTTTTCTCTTAACGTACTCGTGGCGCCCCTTCTTTTCTTTGGGGGGACGTTGCATCGCCTGCAATTAAGACACATACAGCGCCAATCAAATATAAATATTTTCAGAGATATCAATATCCGAAAATACACAAGCACACTAAGCTTGAATCCCCCTCAGAAGTTGCATTATCATATTATGAACTTGAAAGTGGCCCGTGGCCTGGTAGGAAATGCTCTCGCTTCACACACTTCCTCCACCTGTGGCCCACCACAATGGTATCTTGGCACAGAGGACATCTTCCACACTTCATCGCGTAACTACTAGTTATGAGTGAGAAGGGTTGAGTCCGTGGTTTGATCCCCGGCAAGGGTGGAAATGTTAGGATGTGTTTCCTTGAGACACCTGCTGTCCATGTTCAACTATCAGTAAAATAGGTACCTAGGTGTTAATCGACTGGTGTGGGTCGCATCCTGGGATAAAACTGACCTAATTTACCCCAAATGTTCAGCATAACAAGTGGCTTTCTATATAGTAGTATGTCACTGATGTCAGCTATGATCTGTATACCTTGTACATGTACTGGTAGAAATAAAGATATTATTATTATTATTATTATTATTATTATTATTATTATTATTATTATTATTATTATTAGTAGTAGTAGTAGTAGTAGTAGTAGTAGTAGTAGTAGTAGTAGTAGTAGTAGTATAATGGGTTTAAGCTAATCTGACATGACACTCAGAAATGATCTAATACAAAGCAGAATATCAGTGCATCCAATTTCTTCCAGAAAAGTGAACTGGGACCTACACAAACTTAAATCAATCCAAATTTTTCTCTGGGTAAGAGTGACCAGCTGTCTAGGTAAGAGTGACCAGCTGTCTAGGTAAGAGTGACCAGCTGTCTAGGTAAGAGTGACCTGCTGTCTAGGTAAGAGTGACCAGCTGTCTAGGTAGGAGTGACCAGCTGTCTAGGTAAGAGTGACCAGCTGTCTAGGTAAGAGTGACCAGCTGTCTAGGTAAGAGTGACCAGCTGTCTAGGTAAGAGTGACCAGCTGTCTAGGTAAGAGTGACCAGCTGTCTAGAAGGAACGTACGTAAGTTTTATATAAGCTTAATGTACATAACATAAAAATGTTTAGCAGTAGTCTAAACATAGACACACATAAAAAAAAACATTAAGTTGATTTAACTTAGGATAACCAAATACAATTGTCAGATTAGAACTTAAACAACCTAACATTATGAGGTTGTTACCGTTAAGAACAACACATCAGATACCTACACAACCTAAACCCGTGAGAGCTTCTATCTGTTTCATACGATTCATCATCCAGTGAAGATTGATGCTGTTCAAAACTGTCATATTTTAATCAGAGGAAAGTGCTAGACCCGTAGGGGTCATGCAGTATCTGTGGAATGAGAGGCATTCAAATCTGATCCAAGCAATGGGAGGAAAAGTCCAGTTCCTTGGATCAAGAGCCCCTCACCAGCATAAAGGTAAAATACAGTAAGGTTAGGTTAGATAAGATTCATCAGGAAACAGGGCAAATCAGATGACCCGCCGTAGGAGCTTTTGATAATCTGACTGAAACCTTTCGCTGGCTAATCGATCCTTAAAGGTGGCGCCTCTGAATTACCAATTCCCATTGCGCACATAATAAATTTGTCCATAGCCATAAATACTGTCCAGGAAGGATTCAAAGAGGCCAGAGTTACTCCTATCTTCGAGAAAAATAGTAGGTCTGACGTCAGCAACTATAAGCCTGTTAGTATACTCAGTATGATGTCCAAAATTCTAGAGAAGGCGGTGTACTGTCAAGTAGTTAAGTTTGTTAGTGGGATGAATTGTAAAGGACCTGCCTAGTATGGGCCAACAGGCCTGCTGCAGTGTTCCTCCTTTCTTATGTTCTTATGTTCTTATGTTCTTATGTCTTAGTGACAACAACATTCTCCATAATTACCAGTCAGGTTTTAGGAGATCTCATTCAACCGGAACCTCCCTCATTAATTTGATGGACTACCTGAAAACTGAAATGTCGCTAGGGAATTCGGTACAGTAAACCACAAAAGCTATCGGCATGACTTCTGTAGAATGGTTAAAGTCCTACCTGAGCAACAGGAACTAAATTGTCAAGATCAACAACACAGAATCAGAACTCATGCCAATAACATAGGGAGTTCCTCAAGGTAGTATCCTGGGCCCTATGCTATTCTTGTACTATGTGAATGACATGCCTATCAGTGTCAAATGCAAGCTTCAGTAAAATATTTGGGAATCCCCTTTGACCCAAGCATGTCAGGAAAACTAGGGAACATTGTTGTAAAGAGAGCGAATGCCAGACTCAAGTTTCTCTACAGGGAGGCGTAGTGTCTACCAACTGAGGCTCGTAGTTGGTAGACACAATGTATTATAGACTTCTCTTGCTCTTCATAGCACTCTGCATTAATAAAAAAAATTGAAAGATAGGATCTGGGACCAAGAGAACGTGTAGGCCAGAATGAATTACAACAACTGAACATGCTGAATGTTAAAGACAGAGTAAAACAATTAAAACTAAATTACGCTTATAAAATTGCTCACAACCATTGTCCCCAATATCTTACTGAAAATTTGGTTAAGGTCGGGAACCAATGCAATTATAGAACTAGGGGAAGTTTTTTTTTCTAGTTTAATATGTTTATTTTGTACCCCATACCCATCCTGTGGCGGTAGTCAAAAGATTACAGAGGTACATAATTGGTCCAGGGACTGGACTCCAAAGTTTTGATAGCTGAGCAAGTTACAGAGGTAATGAATTCACAATTAACAAGGGTAATGAACTCCAGGTAGGTCTGGTCACAATCATGACAAGTTACAAAGGTATTTACAGATTACAGAGGTACACAATGGGTCCAGGGACTGGGCCCCCAAAGTTTTGATAGCTGAACTAGGTACAAAGGTAATGAACTCACAAGTTACAAAGGTAATGAATCCTGTAAGAATGGTTACTTACGTTTATACATGGCTACAATCATGAACACATGACCACAACACAAGACACAGATCTCTTTTTGATATACCTCGTGTCCATATCACACTGTGTAAAAACTCTATGCACATAAAGGGCCCCAAAATATGGAATTCAATACCAGTAGATATTAAAGTAACCCAGTCTGAAAATCAATTTAAGACTCTTCACAAAAGCCACTTAATCACCCTAGACTAAATGCTAAATACTCAGTAAATATTTACTCACCTATGTACTCCCACATCATAACTGAAACAATCACTTTGAACCTTTTATCCATTGTTGACAGGAATATAATTGAATCATTGTTTTTCACAAAAGTATTTTAGAATACAAATATATCTTTGTATTATACAAATTTTGATTCATTTATAATTAATATTCTACTGTACATCTATGAAATAATTACGTTCCTACTGTACAACTATGATATACTACTCCTTAGTATTAAGTAGAATGTAAGCCAATTCAAATTCAAAGTTTATTCTCTATAAGGATTACAATGCTGAGTTTACAGAAATTTGGTTATTGTGTGGTTTACATGTTGTAAAATAGTGATTACAGAGTGTACCACTAGAACGCTTAGCATGGCTAGGCATTTCGGGCAGACTTAGTTTTATTCTTAATTTTAAAATATTACAAATTATGAGGTAAGTTGGTATTATGGCTAAGTGACTAAATACTAGTTTGTGAGTTTAGCAATGTGACTGCTTTTGTTTTGGCACAGTACATAGTTTCAGTATTGGAATATCACAGGATTCATTATTTTAAGATTGAGATTAATATTTCTGTTTATGGTCAAATGAGTGAGTGAGTGTAAGTGTGAACCACCAGGTGGTATTCGTGTAGTTAGTTGACGGGGTGTATCAGGGAGATAAGATGTTTTCTAATGGTAGTTTTGAAGGTGATGAATGTGTCTGCAGTTCTAGAGTTCTCAGGTAGGGTATTCCAGATTTTAGGGCCTTTGACATACATTGAATTTTTGTAAAGGTTTAGTCGGACACGGGAATGTCGTAGAGATGTTTGTGTCTGGTGTTATGCCTGTGGGTTCTGTCACAACTATCAAGAAAGCGTTTTAGGTCAAGGTTGATATTAGAGTTTAAGGCCCTGTAGATGTAGATTGCACAGTAGTAAGTGTGGATGTACTGAACAGGGAGTAAGTTTAGGTCTATGAAGAGTGGGGGGGGGGGTGTTGCCAGGGATGGAATTTAGTGATTATTCTTACTGCAGCTTTTTGTTGGGTTATTATTGGCTTTAGGTGTGTTGCTGCAGTTGATCCCCAAGCACAAATAGCATAGGTGAGGTATGGATAAATAAGTGAGTGGTATAGTGTGAGAAGGGCATTTTGCGGCACGTAGTATCGTATCTTGGAGAGGATCCCAACCGTTTTGGATACTTTTTTGGTTATATGCTGGATATGGGTGCTGAAATTCAGGTTGTTGTCAAGGTATAAGCCTAGGAATTTGCCCCCATTATTTCTGGTAATTAGCGTGTTGTCAATCTTAATGTTAATTTGTGCATCTCCTGCTCTGCTACCAAACATAATATAGTAGGTTTTGTCAGTGTTAAGCGTGAGTTTATTGGCTGTCATCCAAGTCGATATTTTGATCAGCTCCTCATTCACAATGGTGTTGAGGGTGGCAAGATTAGGGTGAGAGATGACATAAGTCGTGTCGTCAGCAAAGAGAATGGGTTTCAGGTGTTGGGATACGTTTGGAAGGTCATTGATGTATATGAGGAAGAGCAGGGGACCAAGGATACTTCCCTGCGGAACTCCAGTATCAATTGGCCGTGTTGCTGATGCTGTGTCTTTAATGGTGACATACTGATACCTATTAGTAATGTAAGATTTGAAATAAGCAAGCGCATGGTCTCTTATACCGTAATGATCAAGTTTGTGGAGTAGGATGTCGTGGTCTACTGTGTCAAAAGCTTTTCTTAGGTCAATAAAAATTCCTAGTGGATATTCCTTATTTTCCAGTTCTGTGTACAGCAGATCTAGCATTTTTATGATTGCATCATTAGTGCTTTTATTTTTCCTGAATTCAAATTGGCAGGGGTTGAGTATGTTTTGAGCCGTTATAAATGAATACAGTCTCCTGTGCACGAGTTTCTCAAGATTTTGGATAGCAATGGTAAGTTAGATATTGGCCTATAGTTGTTTAAGTCTGTAGGGTCACCACCTTTATGTATTGGTGTAACCCTTGCCATCTTGAGTAGTTTCGGGAAGGTGTTAGTCTCTAGTGACTTGTTAAAAAGTAATGAAATAGCATGCGAAAGGACATGGGCCGCTCGCTTGTACAGTAATGGTGGGACATGAGACAGATTCCCCGAGTTATTTTTAAGTGACTTTATAATCTCGGTGACTTCCGTGGGCTCAGTTGGTGCAAGATAGAAGGAATTAGGGAAATTCCCATTTAGGTAGTCCCCGGCATGGGCATTGGTATGTGGGATTTTACTGGCGAGATTAGATCCTATGGTTGAGAAGAAGTCGTTTATCTTGTTAGCTGTGTCAGTGGGATGTAGTGGTGTTTCATTAGGTTTAGTTAGGACAATATTCTTGGTTTTTCTCAGTTTGTGGGTCCCTAGAATCTGAGAGAGTGTTTTCCAGGTCTTTTTTATATCTCCTCTAGTGTCTGTGAATCTACTGGAGTAGTATAGTTGTTTGGCTTTCTTTATTACTTTGGTGAGAGCTGATGAATAGTGTTTAAGAATATCTTTGTGTATTAAGCCCTGTCTATATTGCTTTTCATATTGGTGTTTCTTGTCAATGGATTTCAGAATGGTGCTGGTTAGCCATGGGCAACCAAGCCATTTGTTTGTGATCTGTTTTGTTTTTATAGGACAATGTTTGTTGTATAGTCTAAGTAATTTGTTAAGAAAAATGTCTGTCCAGTCATCAATACCATTGGCCTTGGAGAATTCTGTAGGCCAGTCAACAGTCTCTAGGTCAGCTGTGAACTTCCTTACTGAGGCCTCGTCATGGAGTCTAAATGAGACTTTGTTGTATTCAAGTGGTGGTTACTAATGTTTGTCAGGAGGAAGGTAGGGTAGTGGTCTGTAGTGCTATCTGTGATTATCCCTGATTTAAGCGGGGCTAGTATATTGGTGCATATGTGGTCTATTATGGTTGCACTTGTCTCAGTGAGCCTGGTTGGTTTAGTTATTGTTGGTATGAGAAGTGTGTTGTTCATATTGTTGATGAAGTCAGTTACAGGCTGATCATCTAGTAAGCCAAGGTTGATGTTGAAGTCTCCAGCTAAGAGAAGGTGGTGCTTATTCATTTGTCTGTTTGTTATTAGTGACTTTAATTTCTCACTGAAATTTGGGATGTTTGTGTGAGGTATCCGGTAAATGGCACCGATTGTTATAGGCGTCTTAAGTTTTTTTGCAGTAAAATTAGCAATAATGTATTCCCCATATTCATCACTAAAGCAAGTGGTGCTAAGACAAGATAATTGGTTAGAGTACCACCCCCAACTTGGTTTGGTCTGCAGTTGTGAATTGCTGTGTATCCTGGTAGAGGGTAGATATCTATTGTGTCCTGCTTAAGCCAGGTCTCAGTAAGAAGGGTGTCTTTAGTGATTCAAGGAGTGCTAAGAGGTCATCATAGTGTTTGCTTAAGGACCTGATGTTGTAGTTAAGTACTGATAGACTTTTAGCATTGTTTAGGATAGTGCTGGCTTGTGATGCTGTGTAATAAAGGCAGTTACTTTCCAATAGTTTTGATTGGGTGTCAAATTATGGAGGTTTAGATCAGGGTCAACGTGATCAATCATCTTCTAGGTTTAAATTATGGTTATTTATATCCTGAGTTGTGTGTTGAGTTCTAGTACTGATATCTGTAGTGGTAGGAAGTTTGGACAAGTATATAGCTAGAGTATTTTGGTCATGTAGAGTATAGTCACTACTACACATAATGAAGTTGATGTTGTCTATGTGTTGTGCTGGAATGAACTAAAGTACAACTAGGTATAAACTAGTAATATAAAAATACAAATTAAAAATAAAACAAGACTCTCACTTGTAATTGCACTAAGGTCTAATAATGACTTTTGTGGAGTCTATGTTTTGAGCTAGAATGAGCTAAAGTACAATAGGTTTAATCTAATAATATAAAATTACAAATTAAAAATAGCACTAGTCTCTCACTAGTAATTGCACTATGGTCTAATATAGTGAATTTGGTATTGACTATGTATTGAGCTAGAAAGAGCTATAGTACAACTAGGTTTAGTCTAATAATATAAAAATACAAATTAAAAGTAGCACCAGTCTCTCACTAGTAATTGCACTATGGTCTAGTATAGTGAATTTGGTATTGACTATGTATTGAGCTAGAATGAGCTAGAGTAAAACTGTGATTAATCTAATAATATAATGAAGGAACAAGACTCTCAATTGTAATTGCACTAAGGTCTTATATAAGTTGTTTACAAGAATTAGAGTATAATTAGATTTAAATTGACAGGATAAAATACAAAAATTATGGTAGCAAAAGAATAATAAAAAAAATGATAAAAATAAAAATGGCAATGACTTGGTTATAATATGCTAGTAAGATGGTTGACAGGATAATATAAAAGTTGTAGTTGAAAATACTAGTTTAAAAAGTATGGAATAAAAATGGTCAATAAAAGAAGTTTACAATAAGTTTGATCAATATAGTTTAAAGTAAAATTGGGCAATAATAGGGATTTAGAATAAAATTGGGCAATTGAGTATTTTTTAAAGTGAGGTAGAATTATTGAAGACAAGTTATGGTTAGTTTATAATAAAATAAGATGGAACAGTGATGTGGTAAGTTGTAAAAAAGGAGATAGATTCTGTAATGTTAAGTTGGCCCATAATGCCAAGGCATAATAGAGGCTATCTTTGTATGGCAACCCACTATTGTATATACACATTCTCAATGTACTGTTTACAAAGACATTACATAAATAAATAAATAAACAAATTATAGAGTAATGAGCAATTCACACTTCCACACCCGGTGACAACTGTAATGAGTTACTGGTGCAAATATTGATTGTTGAGACACACACACACACACACTCACATACACACACACACACACTCACATACACACACTCACATACACACACTCACATACACACACTCACATACACACACACACACACACACACACACACACACACACACACACACACACACACACACACACACACACACACACACACGATAGGCTGTGCGTCATGTCAACACCTTAGCCTGGCTATGTGACATGTTTACCCAGATAAGTTTTGAGCAATCTCCTTACATCCTTGGGATTGAATTCAGACAGCCACTTTTCCAACCAGCAGCAGCCTAAGTAATCAGAATCTAGTCAACGTCTCTTCCATTTCCGTTATCCTCCTGGGTCCCTGCCATCCCCTCCGCTCCCACCCCCAGGAATATATGCGTCAATATCCATATTTTTCATCCAGTGCCCCATCCTCGATGTCCAGGAAGGATGATCTTCCCACCAGCCACCAGTGGATGACTGGTCACCAACCACCAATGGATGACTGCCCACGAACCACCAGTAGTTGGTGACTAATCATCCACTCGCACCCCTGTTATCACCACACACTGGTGACCATAGCCACAAAGTTTGTATTGAGATATACATAATTTATATTACACAGTGTATATGACTTCATTTAATCACAGTCAGTGGTAAAGAAGTTACTGCCCCAGGTGAAAATTATTGGAACTTGTGTGTTTGTGGAGGAGTTGCAACGCAATTCTTTCAAGGCTCAAAACTCTTATGTCTTGAGAGTAATTTCTGGGCCTTGAGATATTGGTGGCTTCTCGAACAGAGCAGCGTATTATTATTTTATTATAATCAAAAGAACGCTAAGCCACAAGGACTAACAGCTGCAGCGATTAGGAAAAACTAATTTGCCCATTGTAGTGGATTTTTTGGGGAAAATTTGAGTGGGTGAAAAAAAATTTTTTTTTCCCCCCTTTTTTTTTTTTCCCCTTTTTTTTTTTCCCCCAAATTTTTTTTTCCCCCTTTTAGTTTTTCCCTTTCTTTTTTTTTTTTTTTGAAAAAATTTTCCCCCTTTTTTTTCCCCCCCTTTTTTTTTTAATTTTTTAAAACCCCCCCTTTTTTTTTTTGGGGGGTTTTTTTTTAAAAAACCCCTTGTTTGTGGGGGGCCCCCCCGGGGGGTTTTTTTGTTTTTTTTTGTTTTTGGAAAAAAAAACCCCCCCCTTTTTTGGTTTTTTTTAATTTTTTTTTTTTTTGGTTAAAAAAGGGGGGTTTTAAATTTTTTTTTTTGGGGGGAAAAACCCCCTTTTTTTTTTTTTGGGGTTAAACCCCCTTTGGTTTTTTTTTTTTTTCCCCCTTTTTTGGTTTTTTTTTTTTTTTGGGGGGGGCCCCCCGGGGGTTTTAAAGGGTTTTTTTTTCCCTTCCCCCTTTTTTTTTTTTTTTTTTTGGAAAAAAAAATTTTTTTTTTTTTGGGGGAAAAATTTCCCCTTTTTTTTTGGGGGGTTTTTTTTTTTTAAAACCCCCCCTTTTTTTTTTTAATGGCCCCCCCTTTTTTTTAAAAAACCCCCGGGGGGGGTTGGGGGGAAAAAACCCCCAAAACCCCCCTTTTTTGGGGCCCCCCTTTTTTTAAATTTCCCGGGGTTTTTTTTTTTGGGGGGGGGTTTTTTTTTTTTTTTTTTTTTTTTTGGTTGAAGGTTTTTTTTTTTTTTGGGGGGCCCCCTTTTTTTTTTTTTTTTGGGGGGGGAAAAAATTTTTTGGGGTAAATTGGGTTTTTTTTTTTTTGGGGGTTTTTTTTTTGGGGGGGGGCCCCCTTTTTTTTTTTTCCCCCTTTTTTTTTTTTTTTAAAAAAAATTTTTTTTTTTTGGGGGGGCCCTTGGGTTGTTTTTAAAACCATTTTTTTTAAAATTTTTTGGGGCCCCCCCCTTTTTTTTTTGGGGGAAAAAACCCCCCTTTTTGGGGGGGTTTTTTTTTTTTTTTTGGGGGGCCCCCCCTTTTTTTTTTGGGGGAAACCCCCTTTTTTTTGGGGTTCCCCCCTTTTTGCTTTTTTGGGGGGGAAAAGGGGGGAAAATTTTTTTTGGGGTTTTTTTTTAAATTTCATTTGTTTTTTTTAAAAAAACCCCCCTTTTTTTTTTTTTTTAAAAAAAAATTTTTTTTTTGGGGGAAAACCCCCCTTTTTTTTTTGGGAAAAAAAAGGGGGGGGGGGGAAAAAAAAAACCCCCCCTTTTTTTTTTGGTAAACCCCTTGGTTTTGGGGGGGAAAAAACCCTTTTTTTTTGGGTTTTTTTTTTTTTTGGTTTTTTTTAAAAAATTTTTTTTTGGGGAAACCCCTCTTTTTTTGGGTCCCCTTTTTTTTTCCCCCTTTTTTAAGGGGGAAAAATTTTTTTTTTAAAAAAATTTTTTTAAAAACCCCCCTTTTTTTAAAAAAAAAATTTTTTTTGGTTAAAGGGGTTTTTTTCCCTTTTTTTAAAACCCCTTTTTTGGGTTTTTTGCCCCCCCTTTTGGGGGAAAAAATTTTTTTTTTTTTTTTTTTTTGGGTTTAAAAAAATTTTTTTTTAAAATTGGGAAATTTCCCTTTTTATTTTTAAAGGGAAAAATTTTTTTTTGGGGGGGCCCCTTTTTTTTTTTAAAAAAATTTTTTTTTTTTGGGGTTTTTTTTAAAAAAACCCCCCCTTTTTTTTGGGGGCCCTTTTTTTTTGGGAAAATTTTTTTTTTTTTTTAAAAAACCCTTTTTTTTTTTTTTTTGGGGTTTTTTTTTTAAAAAAAATTTTTTTTTTAAAAACCCCTTTGGTTTTTGTTTTTTTTTTCCCCCCCCTTTTTGGTTTTTTTTCCCCGGGGGTTTAAAAAAAACCCCTTTTTTTCGGGGTTTTTTTTTTTGGGGGGGGGTTTTTTTTGGGGGAAAAAACCCCCTTTTTTGGGGGGGAAAAATTTTTTTTTTTTGGGTAAAACCCGGGGGGTTTTTTTGGGGGGGTTTTTTTTTTTTTTAAAAAAAATTTTTTTTTTTAAAAACCCCCTTTTTTTTAAAACCCCCGGGAAAAGGGTTTTTTTTTTTTTTTTTAAAAGGAAATTTTTGGGGGGGGGGGCCCCTTTTTTTTTGGGTTTTTTAAAAACCCCTTTTTTTTTTTCCCCTTTTTTTTTTTTGCTTTTTTTTTTTTTTTTTTGGGGTTTTTGTTTTTAAAAAAAAAATTTTTTGGTTTTTAAAAAATTTTTTTTTTTAAAGGGGAACCCCGGGGAAAAACCCCTTTTTTTGTGGGGAAACCCCTTTTTTTTTTTAAAATTTTTTTTCCCCGGGGGTTTTTTTTTTTTTTTCCCCCTTTTTTTTTTTAAAAATTTTGGGTTTTTTTTACCCTTTTTTTGGGTAATTTAAAATTTTTGTTTTTGGGGAAATTTTTAAAAGGGAAACCCCCTTTTTTTTGGGAAAACCCTTTTTTTGGTTTTTTTTTAAAACCCCCGGGGGGGGAAAAAATTTTTTTTTTGGGGTTAAACCCCTTTTTTCTTGGGGGGGGTTTTTGGGGAAACCCTTTTTTTTTTTTGGGGAAAAAATTTTTTTTTGGGGGTTTTTTTTAAGGGGGGGAAAATTTTTTTTTTTTTTTTGGGGGGGGGGCCCCCCTTTTTTTTTTCCCCCCCCCCTTTTTTTTTTTAAAAGGGGGGGGGGTTTTTTTTTTTTAAAAACCTTTTTTTTTTGGGGGCCCCTTTTTTTTAAAAAACCCCCGTTTTTTTTTTTTTTTTAAAAAAACCCCCCCAAAAAAAAAAATTTTTTTTTTTTTTTGGGAAAACCCTTTTTTTTTTTTTTTTTTTTTTTTTTTTTTTTTTTGGGGGGTTTTTAAAAATTTGTTTAGTTTTTAAACAATTTTTTTTCCTTGGTTTTTTTTTTTTTTTTTTTTTTTTTTTTTTCCCCCCCCCGGGGGGGGTTTTTTTTTGGGGGGGCCCCCGGGGGGGGGCCCCCCCCTTTTTTGGGGGGTTTCCCCTTTTTTTTGGGGAAAAATTTTTTTTTTTTTTTTTTTTTTCCCCCCCCCCCCCGGGGGGTTTTTTTTTTGGGGGGGGGAAAACCCCCTTGTTTTTCCCCCCCGGGGGGGGGAAACTTTTTTTGGGGGGGGGGGTTTTTTTTTGGTTGGGGCCCCCCTTTGGGTTTTTTTTTCCCCCCGTTTTTTTTTAAAATTTTTTTAAACCCTCTTTTTTTTGGTAAAACCCCTTTTTTTTAGGGGAAAAATTTTTTTGGGGGGGGGGGTTTTCCCCCTTTTTTGGGGGGGTTTTTCCCTTTTTTTTTTAAAAACCCCCTTTTGTTTTGGGGTTTCCCCCCTTTTTTTTTTGGGGGGCCCCCCCCTTTTTTTTGGGCCCTTATTTTGGGTTTTTCCCCTTTTTGTTTTTTAAAACCCTCTTTTTGGGGGAAAAACCCCTTTTTTTTAAAACCCCCCTTTTG
>NC_069481.1:24134408-24146908 GCF_026875155.1 Cherax quadricarinatus | reverse complement strand
TTTTTTGGGGGGTTTTTTTTTTTGGGGGCCCCCTTTTTTTTTAAAATTCCCCTTTTTTTTTTTTTTCCCCTTTTTTTTGGGGGAAACCCCTTTTTTTTTTTGGGGAAACCCCCCTTTTTTTGGGAAACCCTTTTTTGGGGTTTTCCCCCGGGTTGGGGGGGTTTTTTTTTTTTTAAAACCCCGGGGTTTTTTTTTCCCCCTTTTTTTTTTTGGGGGGAAAACCCCCTTTTTGGGGAAAAACCCCTTTTTTTTTGGGGGAAAAACCCCTTTTTTTTTTTCCCTTTTTTTGGTAAAAATTTTTTTTTTTTTTTTTTGGGGTTTTTTTTTTTTTTGGGGGTCCCCCCCCCTTTTTTTTTGAAAATTTTTTTTGGTTGGGGGAAAAATTTTGGGTTTTTTTTTTTAAAAATTTTTTGGGTTTTTTTGTTTTTGGTTTTTGTTTTGTTTTCCCCCTTTTTGTTTGGGGGTTAAACCCCTTTTTTTTTTAAAACCCTTTTTTTTTTTAAAAACCCTTTTTTTTTTAAACCCTTTTTGGGAAAAACCCCCTTTTTGGTTTTTTTTTGTTTTTTTTTTTTTGTTTTTTTTATTTTTTTTTTTTTTCCTTTTTTTTTTTTTTTTTAAAAAAATTTTTTTTTAAAAAAAAAATTTTTTTTTTTGGGGGTTTTTTTTAAAAAAAAATTTTTTGGTTTTTTTTTGGGGGGGGGTTTTTTTTTTTCCCCCTTTTTTTTTTTTCTTTTTTTTTTTTTGGGGGAAAAAACCCCTTTTGTTGGGGGGGCCCCCCGTTTGTTTTTTTGGGGGGAAAAACCCTCTGTTTTTAGGGAAACCCCCCCTTTTTTTGGGGGGGGCCCCCCGGTTTTTTTTTAAAAAATTTTTTTTAAAAAACCCCCCTTTTTTTTTGGGGCCCCCTTTTTTGGAAAAACCCCCTTTTTGGGGGGGCCCCCCCCTTTTTTTTTGGGGAAAAACCCCCGCTTTTTGGGGGCCCCCTTTTTTTTGGGGTTTTTCCCCCTTTTTGAAAGGGCCCCCCCCTTTTTTTTGGGGAAAATTTTGTTTTTTTTTTTTTTTTTGTTTTTTTTTTTTTTTCCCCCCGGGGTTTTTTAGAACCCTTTTTTTGGGGGGTTTTTTGTTTGGGGCCCCCTTTTTTTAAAACCCCCGGGTTTTTTTTTTTTTTTTTTTTTCCCCCTTTCTTTGGTTTTGGGGGGGGGTTTTAATTTTTTAAATTCCCTTTTTTTGGTTTTTTTTTTGTTTTTTTTTTTTTAAAACCCCTTTTTTGGGGTTTTTTTGGGGTTTTTTTTTAAACCCCCTTTTTGGGGGGCCCCCTTTTTTTTGGGGAAAAACCTCTGCTTGTTGAAGGGAACCCCCCCTTGCTTGTTGTATTTGGAACCCTTTTTTTTTTGGGGCCCCCCCCCTTTTTTTTTAAAAAACCCCTTTTTTTTGGGGGCCCCCCTTTTTTTTAGGGTTAAAAAATTTTTTTGGGGGTTTAAAATTTTCCCCAGGGGTTTTTTTTTTTTTTTTTTGGGGTTTTTTTTAAAATTTTGGGGTAAAAAAATTTTTTTTTTTTTTTTCCCCCCTTTTTTGGGGTTTTTTCCCCTTTTTTGGGGTTTTTTTTTTTTGGGGAAAATTTTCCCCTTTTGGGGGGGGGCCCCTTTTGGGGGGGGGGGGGTTTTCCCCGGGGGGGGGGGGGGGGGGGTTTTTTGGGGAAGGGGGGGGGGGGGGGGGGGGGGTTTTTTTGGGGGGGGGGGGGGGGGAAAACCCTTTTTTAAAAAAAGGGGGGGGGGGTTTTTAAAACCCCCCCCTTTTTTTAAAATTTTTTTTTTTTTTTTTTTTTTTTTTTTTGGGCCCCGGGGGGGGGGGGGTTTTTTTTTTGGGGTTTTTTTTTTGGGGGAAAAAACCCCTTTTTTTTTTAAAAACCCTTTGTTTTTTTAAAAACCCTTTTTTTTGAAAAAAACCCCCTTTTTTTTTTAAAAAAAGGGGGTTTTTAAATTTTTTGGGGGGGTTTTTTTTTGTTTTTTTTTAAAAATTTTTTTTTTTTTGGGGGGGGGGTTTTTTTTTTGGGGGTTTTTTTTTAATTTTTTTCCCCGGGTTTTTTTGGGTTTTTTTTAAAAAACCCCCTTTTTTTGGGGGGGGGGTTTTTTTTTTTTTTTTTGGGTTTGTTTTTAAAAAAAACCCTTTTTTTGGGGAAACCCCGGGTTTTTTTTTCCCCCCTTTTTTTTTTTTTTTTTTAAAACCCCTTTTTTTTTCCCCCTTTTTTTTTAAAAAAACCCCCTTTTTTGGAAAAACCCCCTTTTTTTTGGTAAAAAATTTTTTTTTTTCCCCCTTTTTTTTTTAAAAAAATTTTTTTTTTTAAAAATTTTTTTGGGGGGGTTTTCCCTTTTTTTGGAAATTTTTTGGTTTTTTTTTTTTTTTTTAAATTTTTTTTTTTGGGGGGGGGTTTTTTTTGTTTTTTTTTTTGGGGGGGTTTTTTTAAAGGGGTTTTTTTTTTTTTTGGGGGGTTTTTTTGGGGGGTTTTTTTTTTTTTTTTTTTTTGGGGGTTTTTTTTGGGGGGGTTTTTTTGGGGTTTTCCCTTTTTTTTTTGGGGGGGCCCCCCCCCCCCCCTTTTTTTTTTAAAAACCCGGGGTTTTTTTGGAAAAAAATTTTTTGGTTTTTGGGGGAAAAATTTTTTTTGGAGGGGAAAAACCCCCTTTTTTTTGGGGGGAAAACCCTTTTTTTTTTGGGGCCCCTTTTTTTTGGGGTTTTTTCCCCTTTTTGTTTTAACACCTTGCTTTTTGGGTAGTTTTTTAAAACCCCTTCCTTGTTTTGGGGTTGGTAACCTCTTTTTTTTTGGGGGGGGGCCCCCTTTTTTTTTTTTTGGGGGGGGGTTTTTTTCCCCCCTTTTTTTTTTAAAACCCCCTTTTTTTAAAAAACCCCTTTGTTGTTTTTGGAAAACCCCCTTTGTTTTGGGGGAAAAACCCCTCTTTTTTTTGGGGAAAAACCCCTTTTTGGGGGAAAACCTTCGTTTTTTTGGGAAAACCCCCTTTTTTGGGGGCCCCCTTTTTTTTTTTTTTTTAAAAAAAAACCCCTCCTTTTTTTTTTTTTTTTGGGGAAACCCTTTTTTTTAAAAAAAAGGGGGGTTTTTTTGGGTTTTAAACCCCGCTTTTTTTTTTTCCCCCCTTTTTGGGGGGGGTTTTTTTTAAAATTTTTTGGGGGTTTTTTTTTGGGGGGTTTTAAAAAGGGGGTTTCCCTTTTGGTTGTTTTAAAACCCTTTCTTTTTGGGTTAAAAAACCTTTTTTTTGGAAACCCTTTTTTTTGGGCCCCCCCCTTTTTTTATGGAAAAAATTTTGTTTTTTTTTCCCCCCCCTTTTTTTTTTTAAACCCTTTTTTTAATTGGTAAAAATTTTTTTGGGGGCCCCCTTTTTTTTAAAAAAACCCCCTTTTTTTTTGGGGTTTAAAAACCTTTTTGTTTTTGGGGGAAACCCCTTTGGTTTTGGGGGGCCCTTTTTTGTTGTTTTCCCCCCCGGGTTTTTTTAAATTGAAACCCTTTTTTTGGGGGGGAACCCCCCTTGTTTGGTTTTTGGCCCCCCCTTTTTTTTTTTTCACCTTGTTGTTGTAAGAAAAACCCCCCCCTTTTTTTTTTCCCCTTGTTTTTTGTTTAAACCCCTTTTTTTTTTTTAAAAATTTTGTTTTTTGGGGAAAAACCCCTTTTTTTTTGGGGAAAACCCTTTTTTTTTTTTCCCCCTTTTTTTTTGGTAAAAACCTTTTTTTTGGTAAAAAATTTTTTTTGGTGGGAAAAACCTTTTTTTTTAGGGGCCCCCCCCCTTTTTTTTTGGGGGGGTTTTTTTTTGGGGGAAACACCTCTGCTTGTTGAATTGGAAACCCACCTTGTTTGTTTTTGGGGGAAAAACACCCTCTGGCTTAAAAGTAGTGGTAAACCCCCTTGCTTTTTTGTAGGGGGAATAAACCTCCCTTTTTTGTAGGGTAAAAATCTGCTTTGTTTGTAGTGGTAAAAAAACCCTCTGCTTGTTGTAGTGGTAAAAAACCTTGCTTGTTGTTGGGGGAAAACCCTCGGGGCCTTGTTGTAGGGGTTTAAACACCCCCTGCTTGTTTATTTGGTTTAACCCTGCTTGTTGGGGTAACACCTTGTTTTGTTGTTTTTGGTAAAACACCTGGCTTGTTTTTAGTGGTAACACCCTGCTTTTTTGTAGTGGTAAAACCTCGGGTTGGTTGTAGTGGTAAAAAACCTCAGCTTGTTGTGTGGGTAACCCCTCTGGTTTGTAGTAGTGGTAACACCTTGCTTGTTGTGGGTTGGGTAACCCCTTTGTTTGTTGTAGGGGGTAAACACCTCCCTTTGTTTTTAAGTTTTTAACACCTCTGCTTGTTGTAGTGGTAAAAACCTTGTTGTTGTATGGTTTTAACCACCCCCCTTTGTTGTAGTGGTTTAAAAACCTGTTGTTGGGTGGGGTTTAAAACCCTTTCTGTTTTGTTGTAGTGGTAGAAACCTCTGCTTGTTGTTGTGGTAACAATTGCTTGTTGTGAAGTAACACCCCCTTCTTGTTGTAGTGGTTAACCCCTCTCTTGTGAAAGGGGTTTAACACCTCTGTTGTTTTTATTTGGTTTAACACATCTGCTTGTTGTAGTGGTAACACCTTTTTGTTTCTTTTTGGGTAACACCCCCCTTGTTGTAGTGGGTAAACCTCCCTTGTTTTTTTTGGTAACCCCCTCTGCTTTTGAAGGGGAAAACCACCCCGTTTGGGTTTAGGGGGTTTAACACCCTCTGCTTTTTTGAAAAGTGGGTAAAACCTCTGCTTGTTTTTTGGGGAAAACACCTTTCCCTTTTGTAGGTTAACCTTCTGTTTTGTTGTAGTTTTTAACACCTCTGCTTTTTGGTAGTGGGGAACACCTGCTTTTTTGAAAGTGGGTAAAACCTTGCTTTTTGTATTTGGAAAACCCCCCCCAGCTTTTTGGGAGTGGTAACCCCCTTCTGCTTGTTGTAGTGGAACACCTTTTGCTTGTTGAAAGGGGTTTACCCTTTGCTTGTTTTGTAGTGGAAACACCTCTGCTTTGTTGTAGGGGGACACCTCTGCTTGTTGTAGTGGAAAAACCCTTCTGTTTTTTGTTGGAAACCCCCTCTGCTTGTTTTAAGGGGTTTAACCCTCTGCTTTTTTGTAGGGGTTTTAACACCTTTTGGTTGTTGTATGGTTTTCACCTTGCTTCTGTAGGGGGTAACACCTCTGCTTGTTGGGGGGGTAAAAACCTCTGTTTGTTGTAGGGTTTAACACCCTGCTTTTTGTAGGGGTAAAAAAACCTTCCCGGGTTGTAGTAGTAAAAACCTCGGCTTTTTCGAAAGTGGTAAAACCTCTGTTGTTGTAGTAGAACCCACCCCCTGTTTTGTTTTTATTTGGTTTAAACACCTTTTGCTTTTTGGGGAGGGGTTAACCCCTCCTTTGCTTGGGGGTAGTGGTAACATCCTGGTTTTTGGTATTAGTAACACCTTCCCTTGTTTTTATTTGGGAAAAACCACCTCCCCTTTTTGGGTTAGGGGTTAACACCTCTGTTTGGGTTGGTGGTAAACCCCTTTGCTGGTTAGGGGTTTTAACACCTCTGCTTGTTTTGTGGGGGAAAACCCTGTTTGTTGTATTTGGGTTTAACCCCCTCTGCTTGGGGAGGGGTTTAACCCTTTTGCTTGTTTGTGGGTTGGTAACCCCCCTCGCTTTTTGTTGTGGTAAACCCTTTTCTTGTTGAAAGAAATTTAACACCCTGCTTTTTTGTGAAGAAAACACCTTGCTTGTTGTATTTGGTAAAAAAACCTTTGCTTGTTGAAAGGGTTTAACCCCTTTTCTTGTTTAGGGGTAACACCTTGCTTGTTTTTAGGGGGTTCCAACCTCTGCTTGTTGTAATGGAAAAAACCCTCTGTTTGTTGTAGTGGTAAAACCTTGTTTGTTGTGGGGTAACCCCCCGTTTGGTTGAAGTGGTAAAAACCTCGGTTTGTTTTTTAAGTGGAAACACTTCCTTGTTGTGTGGTAACCCTTCTGGCTTGTTGAAATGGGTAACAACCTTGGCTTGTTGTAGTGGTAAAACCTCTGCTTTTTGTGTGGTAACACTCTGTTTTTTGTTGTGGGTAAACACCCCCTCTTGTTGTATTGTAACCCCTCTGTTTGTTGTAATGGAAAAAACCTTTCCTGCTTGTTGTAGTGGAAACACCTGTTGTTTGTATGGTAAAAAACCTCTGCTTGTTTTTTGTGGAAACCACCTCTGCTTGTTGTAGGGGTAACAACGCTTGTTTTGTAGGGTAACACCTCTGTTTGTTGAAAAATTTTTAAACACCTTTTCTTGTTGTAGGGGTTTAACACCCTATTGTTGTAGTGGTAAAACCTCGGGCTTGTTGTAGTGGTAACCCTCTCCCTAGTTGGTAGTGGTAACCCCCGCTTGTTTTTGTGGAAAAACCTTGCTTTTTGGGGGGGTTAGGGGTAAAAAACCCTTTGCTTGTTGTAATGGTAAAAAACCTTGTTTGTTGTAGGGTAACACCTGTTTTGGTTGTAGGGGGTAAAACCTCTGCTTTTTTTGTGGAAAACACCTCTGCTTGTTGTACGGGGTTTAACTCCTCTGCTTTTTTTAGTGGTTGGTAAACACATTTCTTTTTTGAAAGGGGTTAACCCCCCTTGTTTTGTTGTAGTGGTAACCCCTTTCTGCTTGTTTGTGGGGGTAACACCCTGTTTGTTGTTTGGTAAAAAACCCCTGCTTTTTGGCGGGTTAAAACCCTGCTTGTTGTAGTTGAAACACCTTCTGCTTGTTGTATTTGGGTTAACCCCCTCTGCTTGTTGTAGGGGTTTTCATCCTCTGCTTTTGAAAGGGGTTTAACCCCCCCCTCTGCTTGTTTTTGTGGTAACACCCCCCTCCCTTTTTAAAAAGTGGAAAAACACCTTCTTTTGTAGGGGTAAAAAACCTTCTGCTTTTTGTTAGGGGGTAAAACCTCTGGCTTTTTGTATTTGGAAACCCAACCTCGGGCTTGTTGTATTGGTAACCCTCAGTTGTTGTATTTGGTCCAAACCCCCTGTTTTGGGAGTGGTTTAACCCTTTGGCTTGTTTTTGCGGGGTTTAACACCTCGGCTTTTTTTGTTTTGGTAACACCTCTGCTTGTTGTAGTGAAAACCCTCTGCTTGGGGTATTTGGTAAAACCCCCTTCGTTTGTTGTAGTTTATCCCACCTCTGCTTTTTTGTTTGGAAACCCCACCGGGCTTGTTTTTTGGGGGTAACACCCTCTGCTTGTTTTTAGTGGTAGCACCTCTGCTTGTTGTAGTGGAACCCCTCTGCTTGTTGTAGTATTAACACCCTGCTTTTTGTAGTGGTAACACCTCTGCTTGTGAAAGTGGTAAAAACCTTGTTTGGGTTTGAATTTGGAAACACATTTTGTTGTTTTTGTGGTAACACCTCTTTTTGGGTTGTAGGGGTTTAACCCCATCTGCTTGTTTTTGGGGTTAACACCTGCTTGTTGAAGTGGTAAACACCTCTGTTTTGTTGTAGTGGTAAAACCTTTGCTTGTTGTAGTGGTAAACACCCTCCCTTGTTGAAATTTGGGTAACAACCCTCTTTTGTTGTGGGTAACCCCTCGGGTTTTTTAAAGGTGATAACCCCGATTTTTTGTATTGGTAAAAACCCTCTCTTTTTTTTGAGGGGGAAAAACCTTTGCTTGTTGTATGTTAAAAACCTGTTGTTGAAAAGGGGAACCCCTCGGCTTTTTTGTATGGTAAAAAACCCCCGTTTGTTTAGTGGTAACCCCCTCTGCGGGGTTGGTAGGGGTTTAAACTCCTTTGCTTTTTTGTAGGGTAACACCCCCGCTTTTTTTTAGGGGTGACACCTTGCTTGTTGAAAGGGGTTTTAAAACCCGCTTGTTGTAGTGGTAACACCTCTGTTGTTGTAGGGGGAAAAACCCCTCTTTTTGTTGAAGGGGTTTAAAAAAACCTCTGTTTGTTGAAAGGGGTTAAAAAACCCCCCCTGCTTCTGTTGTTTTTAAACACCCCCTAGCTTGTTTTTTTATTTTAAACACCTCGTTTGGGGAAAGTGGTAAAAACCCCCTTGTTTTTTTTGTAGTGGTAACACCCTCTGCTTGTTTTTGGTGTAAAAAACCTCGGGCTTGTTGTAGTGGAAACACCTTGTTTGTTGTAGTAGTAAACCTCGGGCTTGTTGTAGGGGAAAAACAACCTCTCCCTTGTTGTAGGGTAAAAACCTCTGTTTAAATTGAAAAGTGGAAACCCCTTTCTGCTTTTTATTTTGTAAAAAACCCCTCCCCTTGTTGAAAGGTGGAAACCCAAACCCTGTTTTTTGTTGTAGTGGAAAAACACCCCCTGCTTTTTTGTGTGGAAAAACACCCCCGGGTTTTTTTAGTGGTAACACCTCTGTTTTTTTATTTGGAAAAACCTGCTTTTTTGTAGTGGTAAAAAATTTGGGCTTGTTGAAAGGGGGTAAACCCCCTCTGCTTTTGTATTTGGGTAACCCCTTGCTTGTTTGTAGTGGGTAAAAAACCTCGGGTTTTTTGAAGTAGTAAAAAACCCCTTTTTCTTGTTGTAGTTGTAAAAACCCTCTGTTTTGTTGTTTTTGGTAAAAACCAATTGCTTGTTGTAAGGAACACCCGGCTTGTTTTTAGTGGAAACCCTTTTTGGTTTTTGGGGTTATGGTAACCCCTCTGCTTTTTGAAAAATGGAAAAACCACCTCGCTTTTTGAAAGGGGTTAAAACCCTCTCCCTTGTTGAAATGGTAAAAAACCTGTTGGGGGAAGTGGTAACCCCCATCTGCTTTTTTGAAAGGGGGTAACCCCCTGCTTTTTTTGTAGTGGAAAACCCTCTGCTTGTTGTAGTGGTAAACACCGGGGCTTGTTTGTAGTGGTAAACACCTCTGCTTTTTTGTAGGGGAAAAAACTCGGGCTTTTTGGGTATGGTAAAAAACCACCTCCGGGTTGTGTGGTGGAAACCCCTCTGCTTGTTTTTAATGGTAACCCCATCTGTTTTTGTTTGTAGGGGGAAAAAACCTCCCTTGTTGTAGGGGGGTAAAAAACCTCGGGCTTGTTTGGTAGTGGTAACACCTTGCTTTTGTATTTGGAAACACCCCTGCTTGTTGTAGGGTAACCCCTCGGGCTTTTTAAAAATGGTAAACCCTCTGCTTTTTGAAAGTGGGTTAACCCCTGTTTTGTTGTTTTTGGTAAAAACCTCTGCTTGTTGTATTTGGTAACACCTCTGCATTTTTTAGTGGAAACACCTGCTTGTTGTAGTAGGGTTAACACCTCTCCCTTGTTTTTTGGGAACCCTCTGCTTTTTTGAAAGGGTAACACCCTTTGTTTTGTTGTATTTTGGAAAACAACCCCCTTTTGGTTTTTAAGTGGTAAAAAAACCTCTGCTTTGTTGTAGTGGTAAAAACCTCTGCTTTTGAAAGTGGTAAACACCTTCTGTTTGTTTTTTAAAGGGTAAACAATTTGCTTTTTGTAGGGGGTAAAACCCTTTCTGCTTTTTGGTAGTGGTAACACGTTCTTGTTTGTTTGTTAACCCCCCTTGCTTGTTTTTTGGGGTAACACCTCTGCTTGTTTGTAGGGGGTAAAAAACCGCCTTTTGTTGTTGTAAAACCCCTTGTTTTTGGGAGGGGTTTAACACCTTGGGGTTGTTGGTGGTAACACCTTGCTTGTTTGTAGGGGTTTAAACCCCTCTGCTTTTTGGGTGGGGGTAAAACAAACCTTTGTTGTTGTTTTTGGGTAACACCGGGCTTTTTTGTAGTGGTAACCCCTCGGGCTTGTTTGGTGGGTGGTAAAACCCTTGCTTTTTTGGTATTTGGTAAAAAGCTTGTTGTTGAGTAGAAACCCCCTCTGCTTGTTGTAGTTTTTAACATCCTTCTTGTTGTGTGGAAACCCACCTCTGCTTGTTTTTAAGGGGTTTAAACCCCCTCTGCTTTTTGTAGTGGTAAAAACCCTCTGCTTGTTTTGTAGGGGTTTAACACCTCTGCTTGTTGTAGGGGTTTTAACCACCTCGCTGTTGTAGGGGGAAAACACCTCTGCTTGTTGTATTAAAACAACTCTGCTTTTTTAGTTAAAAACACCTTGCTTGTTGTAGTGGAAAACACCTCTGCTTGTTGTAATGGTAAAACCCTCTGTTGTTTGTTGTGGTTTAAAACCCTCTGCTTTTTGTGGGGTTTTCACCTTTGCTTTTTGGGAAAAGGAACCCCTCTGCTTGTTGTGGGTGGTAAAAACCTTGTTTGTTTTTAGTGGTAACCCTGCTTTTTTGTAGGGGTAAAAACCAAATTTTGGTTTGGGTTGTGGGGGAAACACCATTTTTGTAGTGGAAAAAACCTCTGCTTGTTTTTGTGGGAAAACACCTCTCTTGTTTTTTTGGGGTAACACCTAACTTGTTTGTTTGGGAAACCCCCTTGCTTGTTGTAGTGGTAACACCTTCGGCTTTGTGGGGTGGAAACCCAACCTCTTTTTTTGTTGTAGTGGAAACACCTTGCTTTGTTGTAGTGGTAACCCCTTCTTTTTTTGTAGTGGCTAAAAACCTTGCGGTTGTGGGTGGAAACCCCACCTTGTTTGTTGTAGTGGAAACCCCCCTTTTGCTTTTTTGTAGTGGGTAAACCTCTGCTTGTTGTATGGAAAACACCTCTGTTTGGTTGTAGTGGGAAACACCTCTTTTGGGTTGTAGTGGTAACACCTCTGCTTGTTGTAGTGGTAACACCTCTGCTTGTTTGTAGGGGTTTAACACCTCTGCTTGTTTGTAGTGGTATAACACCTCGCTTGTGGTAGTGGTAAAACCTTGCTGCTTGTTTAGTGGTAACACCTCTGCTTGTTGTAGTGGTTAACACCTCTGCTTGGTTGAGTGGTAACACCTCTGCTTTTGTAGTGGTAACACCTCTGCTTGTTGTAGTTGGTAACACCTCTGCTTGTTGTAGTGGTAACACCTCTGCTTTTTTTTAAAGTGGTAACACCTGCGTGTTTGTATGTGGTAAAAAACCTCCTTGCCTTGTTGGTAGTGGTAAAAAACCCTCTGCTTTTGTATTTGGAAAAACACCTCTGCTTGTTGTAGTGGTAACACCTCTCCCTTGTTTTTAGTGGTAACACCTCTCCCTTGTTGTAGTGGTAACACCTCTGCTTGTTGTAGTGGTAACACCTCTGTTGTTGTAGTGGTAAAAACCTCTGCTTTGTGGTGGTAAAACCTCCGCTTGTTGTAGTGGTAACACCTCTGCTTTGTTTTGGTAACACCTCTGCTTGTTGTAGGTGGTAACACCTCTGCTGTTTTGTAGTGGTAACACCTCTGCTTGTGGTAGTGGAAAAACACCTCTGCTTTTTGTTGGTACACCTCCTGCTTGTTGTAGTGGAAAACACCTCTGCTTGTTGTAGTGGTAACACCTCTGCTTGTTGTAGTGGTAACCACCTCTGCTTGTTGATAGTGGTAACACCTCTGCTTGTTGTAGTGGTAACACCTCTGCTTTTGTAGTGGTAACACCTCTGCTTGTTGTAGTGGTAACACCTCTGCTTGTTGTAGTGGTAACACCTCTGCTTGTTGTAGTGGTAACACCTCTGCTTGTTGTAGTGGTAACACCTCTGCTTGTTGTAGTGGTAACACCTCTGCTTGTTGTAGTGGTAACACCTCTGCTTGTTGTAGTAGTAAACACCCTCTGCTTTTGTAGTGGTAAACACCTCTGCTTGTTGTAGTGGTAACACCTCTGCTTGTTGTAGTGGTAACACCTCTGCTTGTTGTAGTGAACACCTCTGCTTGTTGTATGGTAACCACCCTGCTTGTTGTAGTGGTAACACCTGCTTGTTGTAGTGGTAACACCTCTGCTTGTTGTAGTGGTAACACCTCTGCTTGTTGTAGTGGTAACACCTCTGCTTGTTGTAGTGGTAACACCTCTGCTTGTTGTAGTGGTAACACCTCTGCTTGTTGTAGTGGTAACACCTCTGCTTGTTGTAGTGGTAACACCTCTGCTTGTTGTAGTGGTAACACCTCTGCTTGTTGTGTGGTAAACACCTCTGCTTGTTGTAGTGGTAACACCTCTGCTTGTTGTAGGTGGTAAACACCTCTGCTTGTTGTAGTGGTAACACCTCTGCTTGTTTAGTGGTAAACACTCTGCTTGTTGTAGTGGTAACACCTGCTTGTTGTAGTGGTAAACACCTCTGCTTTTTTGTAGGGTAAACCTTCTGCTTGTTGAAAGTTTAGGTCCCACCTCTGCTTGTTTTTAGTGGTTTAACACCTCTGCTTGTTGTAGTGGAAAAAACCCTGCCTTTGTTGTAGTGGAAAAACACCTCCTGCTTGTTGTAGTGGTAAACCCTGCTTTGTTGAAAGTGGTAAACACCCTGTTTGGGTTGTATGGAAAAAAACCCTCTGTTTTTTTTGTAATTTTTAACCCTCTCTTGTTTTTGTGGTAACCCCTCTTTTTGTAGGGGTAACACCTCGCTTTTGTGGGGGGTACCACCTCTGTTGTTTGAAGGGTAAAATCTGTTTTGTTGAGTGGTAAAAATCGTTGTTGTAGTGGAACACCCCTGTTGTTGTAGTTTTAAC
>NC_069481.1:24118384-24133908 GCF_026875155.1 Cherax quadricarinatus | reverse complement strand
GATTTTTCCCTGCCTACGCGGGTGTCAACTTTTCCCTCAACCGCTACTACCCATGATATGTCTCCAGTCCTATGGCATTTGTTTTAAGATAAAGGGAAAATGGAAAACGAGGTCACACTATTGGCTCAAACTCGACAGTGACAATGAACTACGAAAACTGAGGATTCGTACTACTAATCGTCCATCTGAATACTAAAAAATCATTATTTTATGTTACAATTCTTTTTTAAAAGTCATGTATAAATATACATCATTTACCAATTAACAATATATAAACGAAAAAATTAACTCCCTATATATCAAAATAGATATCTTGTCGATAAAATCCCAAAAGGTATCGCCAGAAACTTTTACAATATATTGTATATTCATATTTTGTAGGGAATATAGACCCGGCAGGGAGAGCACCGGGCGAATAAAAAAAATATAAAAATGTATTAAATATAGAAAGAGAATAAATGTGGGTGCAGTGTATGAAGGCAGCAAGAATGATTCACAGTGAAAGGTATGTTGTTTCTGTCCCGTCATTTACACGTTCCCCTTCACGACCACACTAACACCCACTAACATTACTGCTGCCTCACCCTTTTTATTATAATTATTATTATTATTATTATTATTATTATTATTATTATTATTTTTTATTTTTTATATTTAAATAGGTGGCTGTAGCTCATTATAATAGTACTTTTATTATTAAATTATTATTATTTTTTATATTATTATTATTATTATTATTATTGTTATTAACAATGCCCGACCTTCCACAGTCACTCCCCCAATCACGACCAAGTATTTCAGAACCAAGTGAGAGAGTAAAGGAGAGGAGGAAAATGAGAGGAACAGAGTAACGGAGTGTGAAAAGGAGATATCCGAAGGGAGGAAATCACGAAGGAAGGGAATCGGGAAAGGGGAGGGATAAAGTCAGGAATGTAAAAAGGGGCATAAGAGAGAGAGGTAGGAACAAAAACTTGTGTTATGTAAAACTTTAGGAAATACTTTTTGGGGCGCAAAATTTTAGAAAAGCAAGTTGGTATGTGAGGGACCATAATTACACACACACTTACAAAAACGCGATGTCTAATAATGAAGATCTCCAGTGAGTACTAGACAGGTCTGCCCCTCTAGCATCCAGCCTGTTACTGGGTTTTTGTAACAAGTAGTTAGTATCCTGGTCCAATTATCCATTAGAATTTAATAATTCAATAGTGCTTCAGGATTACAACTGGTAGGCTACTAACTAAAGAAAGTAAAATTTAATGTTTATTAATAAAGATAAAGTTGTATAGGTGGACAATATCATAGAAAATCAAAGTAATCTATTTAATATAATATAGGATACAAGTTGCTACACTTCTCTCTCCCCTCAAGGAAGGTTCCTTGATGTTGGTGAGGGGCTCTTGATTTAGGGAATTGGATCTGTGCTCCAGTTCCCCGAATTAAGCCTGAATGCCTTCCACATATCCCCCCCCCAGGCGCTGTATAATCCTCCGGGTTTAGCGCTTCCCCCTTGATTATAATAATAATAATACACTTCTCTCGTGTACAGTAGTATTGTGCTGAAGGCACATATCATATCTTTATGGATTTTAAGTAGTCGGTACATTGTCAGCATTTAAGAACATAATACTAATTTATACAAGTGAGTTTTGTGTGTTAAAGGGGGCTCTGGTGGCCTGGTGGTTAACGCCTTTGCTTTACACGGGGAGGCCTGGGTTCGATTCCCAGCCAGAGTAGAAACATTGGACGTGTTTCTTTCAACCTGTTGTCTATGTTCCCCGTCAGTAAAATGGTACCTGGGGGTTAGTCGACTGGTGTGGGTCGCATCCTGGGACACTGACCTAAGGAGGGCCTGGTCACAGACCGGGGCCGCGGGGGCGTTGACCCCGGGAAATCTCTCCAGGTAATGTGTGTAAGTGCTCTAAGTAGTTCGCTATGTCTCAAGACTCGACTCGACTTTAACCAGTGACTGACTAAAAGTCCTCACATAAACTAACTTCTTGACCAACCTAGCAATCAGAACAGCTTGCTTTAAAAGCAAAACGACTGATTCGCTGAACAGCAATATAACAAGCAACAGCGACACAGTATCAGGAACAAGGAGATAATATAACGACACTAATAGGGACCATCTGCAGATCCTCCACAAAAGTCACAAAACTCCCATACTACTGAATCCACATTGAACAAATGTGACACCACCTATGACTGCTGCACCTCTCCTGCCATACGGTTTATAAACTGCTTCTTCCGCTCATATGCCGTATTCTACTCAAGATTGATGGACTGAACACATCGACTCAAGGTTGAGGGACTGATTACCTCATTTCTCCTCCTGTTCTTCAAGTTTCTCCTAGGTATGGACTGATGAAGCCACGGTGTGGCGAAACGTTCTCCTCATAAAGATACCCAAAGGGAGTGCACAGTGTCTAATTTACAACATGTCGGCTTCTGACCATTTAGCCCATTGATTCCCGGCATATTAGTTGATTTCATACCAAACCATGGCTTAGGGGAAAGATTCTTATTCACTTCCCCATGGATATAAAAGAACAAGTAATAGACCAAGAACTATTAAGATAAAATCATAGATTAACTCAGATGAGGTGTATAAATAAATGTGTACATGTATGTGAAGTGTGACCTAATTGTAAGTAGAAGTACAAGACGTAACCTGTAATCTTTGCATTTATGAGACAACAAAAAGACTTATATATTATATATTATTATATATAATATTATTAGTAATATATATAATATATATATATATATATATATATATATATATATATATATATATATATATATACACGCACACACACAGAGTAATATTTTGTAAAATCATCTCTTACTTAGCATTATGCACATACTCCAAATATGAGTTCTGGTATCTATAAACTCGACAGACCATAATATTGCTCATAAACTTCCTCTTCAAGGTGGCTCCTTGCCATGGTAAAAAGGCTTTTGGTCTGAGGAAATGGCCTTTCGTTCTTCCTCCAAGCAAACATAACAACCCCCACTCCCCCCCCTTTCTTGGTCCATTCTCCCCATCCCTCTTTTTCTCGTCCCTCTCCTTTCTTGTTTTGGCCTTTGGGATCCTCCCCTCCAAAAATATTCCTCCTAGATTGAGGAAAGAGTGACATTGCTCGTCCATTCTGTTGAGGTCCTTGAATCATCTAGAGATGCCCTGATCTCCCTCCAGAGTCCCAGGGGCCAGCTTACGGTGTCCTTTGGGATGATGGGTGTACTCTGGAGACTACCTGTGGGTTTTCCGGGGAGGTGGTGGCTGAATGGGGTATGCCTTGCGGCAGGCTTCCGACCACCCTCGCTTTTGTCTCCCAAAGGGTGGCTCGGTCCCACTGAGGACCTTTTGGTCTAGAGGGGCGATATACGATCCCTTTTCATTCCTCCTGGGAGCTACCCCTCAATGTACCTTTTTTCGAAAAAGACAAAAAGAAAGGAAAAAAAGAACCTTACATGGAATCCCATGTCCATAAAATTCTTCCTCCCAGATCCCTTTACACTGTGGCATCCCCTCACTCCCTCTCTAACAACCCAGTACCTTTTTCAGGTAACATATCGTTCCCTGCCTCTGGTCCCAGGTTCTCCCTTTAAACCCTTTTGATATGTCTGACTTCTGAACGTCTTTGACCATGTTTTCGGCTTCTCCCTTTACAGTATGACGTTTTTTAGATCACCCACCCATCTCAGGCAGCGTACGAGCCACAGCCCGGCTGATCCGGCACTGACTTTAGATATTCTCCAGCTCTCTCTTGAAGGCAGCCAGGGTTTATTGGCAATTCCCCTAATGATTAATGGGAGGCTGTTGAAACAGTCTTGGGGCCCCGGGCCTTATGGTGTTTTCCCTTAGTGTACCAATGGCGCCCCTACTTTTTATTGGGGCATTTTGCATCGCCTGCCCGTCTTTTACTTTCGTAGGGAGTGATTTCTGTGTGCAGATTTGGGACCAATTCCTTCCAGGATTTTCCAAGTGTAGTTTATGATATATCTCCCCCTCCTGCGTTCCAACGAGTACAAGTCAAGTGCTTCCAAGCGTGGGGCAAGGGGTGCTCTAAAGTTTCAAAAAGAGCTGGGTGAAAAACTAAAAAATAGAAACCAAGGACCACGGGGCGGCCAGTTTCCTCTTTCAGAGACTCAGTGTTGCGATCCAGAGAGGAAATGCCTGCAGCTTTCCCTGAGCAAGTGGCCAACTGCCAGGGAGCTGGACGAAGCATTCGAGATGTAGCTCTGAATTATCTAAGTTGTTTTACTCAATATTGTATTTTTGTCAATGTATTTTGTCACTGTATTTTGTTTTTAAGTAAAGTATATGTAGAATATATAGGGACGGTAGGGTAAAAATTTTCAAACAGGTTCAGGGAGAACCTTGAGTTTTCCCTGAAGCAAGTTTTATTCTTTCTCTGAGGGTGAGGGTCCCCAGGGCAGTTCTAGAGGTGGTACCTCCCTATTATTATATATATAATATATATATATATATTATATTTTATATATATATATATATATAATATATATATATATATATATATTTATATATATATATTATATATTATAAAAATATATATATATATTTTTATATATATATATATATAAAAGATATATATAGATATATATATATATATATATAAAATTTTATATATATATAATATATGTGTGTGTGTTTTGGTGTGTGTGTGTGTGTGTGTGTGTGTGTGTGTGTGTGTGTGTGTTGTGTGTGTGTGTGTTTTGTGTGTGGTGTGTGTGTGTTTGTGTGTATGTGTGTGTGTACTCATCTAGTTAAGGTTGCAGGGGTCGAATCCAAGCTCCTGGCCCCTCCTCTTCACTGGTCGCTACTAGTCACTCTCTCTGAAAACCCTTAGCTTTATCATACCTCTGCTTAAAGCTATAATGGATCCTGCCTCCCACTACAAACGCTTTCCCCAAAATATTCCACTTCTTGACTACTCTGTGGTCCTGAACGATTCCTTATTAAGATGTTGGAATGCTGTTCTGAGGTTTTGCTAGGCGCCCATATGCTGCAGCAGTTATTTGATGAGAGTAAGACACATGTGCAACATCTGGGTATCTTTATTGTAGACGTTTCGCCAACCAGTGGCTTTATCAATACAAATTCTAGGACATAACTTGAAGACAGTAGAACTATGTACAGAAGATGAGGTAATCAGTCCCTCCCAAACCCAGGAGTAGGGGCGAACAGCACCATAGTCGTGGAGAATCTGAAGCAGAAGAAAGAATCCTGGCGCTTATATAGTAACGTCAGGTGAAGCAGACGAGGGCAAATTTACTGGTAGGCGGGATTCCCCAGTGGAAGTAGGTCTTCCCAAAGAGATGGGTTAGTTGTAGTAGTCGTGAAGGTTATGTACATGTCCTCAGAATTAAGATTCCATGAATGTTGCAGTGTCACTAAGTTGTGTACAAATGGTATATAATTTCCGACAAGATTGATAAAGACACATGTGCAACATCTGGTATCTTTATGTAGACGTTTCGCCAACCAGTGGCTTTAATCATACAAATTTTAGGACATAACTTGAGACATAAAATATGTACAGAAGATGAGGTAATCATCCCTAAACCCTGGGTAGGGGGAACAGAACATCATGGAATCTTAATTCTGGGGGACAGTACATAACCTTCAGACTACTAAAAACTAACCCATCTTTTTGGGAAAGGCCCTATTTCCCGGGGGGAAAATCCCGTTCCCAGTAAATTTCCCCTCGTCTGCCCCCTAAAGTTACTATTAAGCGCCAGGATTGTTTTTTCTGTTCAGATTTCCACGATTTTGGTTCGTTCGCACCTACTCCTGGGTTTGAGGACTGATTCCCCTCTTCTGTACAATTTCTACTTCTAATTTTAGTCCTAAAATTTGTATGAAAAAAGCCAGGTTGGCGAAAAGTCTACATAAAGATCCCCAGGATGTTGCACATGTGTTTTACTCTATCTTGTCGGTATTATTACCTTTTGTACACAATGTCAGCACGCAACATCAGGGGAATCTTAATTCTGAGGACATGTACAAAACCCTTCCGACTACTCAATACCCACCCTTTTGGAAGGCCCTACTTCCCCACGGGGGAAACCCCGCCACCAGTAAATTTGCCCTCGTCGTTTTCACCTGACTTTACTATAAAAGCCCCGGGATTTTTTCTTCTGTTAGTTTCTCCCGCTTGGTGCGTTCCACCTACTCCTAGGTTGGGCTGTTCCCCAATTTCTGTACATTTCTACTGTCTTAAAGTTATTCCTAAATTTGTTTTGAAAACCACGGTTTGGCAAAACTCTACAAAAAGGGATACCCAGATGTTGAACTTTGTGTCTTACTCTTCTTTTTCGGTATTATATACCATTTGTGCACAGCATTATTTTTTTATGTGCGTTCAGGAGATGTCCCGGGTGTTATATCACCCCAAGATCTTTTTCCTTGAGTGAGGTTGTATTCTCGGGCCCCCCCTGATGTACTCAGTTGCAGTCTTCTTTGCCTTTCCCCCAATTTCAGATTTGCTTTTGGGGGATTGAACTCCGGGAGCCAATTGCGGGCCAGGTTGCAGCCTGTCCAGATCCCTTGTAGTTTCCCGGTCTTCATGGGGTAAATTCTTTCTAAATTTCCGTCATCGAAACAGGGACCCTCAGATTTCAAATTCCCTTCCGTCATGTCGCACAAATACCAAAAACACATGGTCCTAGGACTGACCCCTGTGGGACCCCCTGGTCACGGTCCCCACTCTGCCCCCTCGCCACGTACCATGACTCGTGCTGTTTCCGACAAGTATTCCCTGTCCATTGTAGGCCTTCCCCTTTATCCCTGCTTGGTCCCCCAGTTTTTGATGTCTCTTGTGGGGAAACTGTGTCAAACCCCTTTCCTTGCCCCCAAGAATATGAAACCCACCCACCCCTCTCTCTCTCTTGTCTTCGCTTCCCAGTCTTAGAACTCTAGTAGGTTTTGACACAGGTTTTCCTGTCCCGAAAAAAGTTGGTTGTTGTTGAGATCATTCCTTTCTAGGTGTTCCCCCACTCTTTTCTGATAATTTTCTCCATGATTTTGCATAATACATGTCAGTGACATGGCTGTGTTTAGGGCTTCATGTCTTTTCCCCCTTTTTTAAAGTTTGGGGATCATTTTTTTCTTCCATGCCTCAGGAAATCTCCCCTGTTTCGATAGATGTATTGAATATTGTTGTTAGGGGTAAACATAGCGCCTTGCCCCTTCTCGGGGCCCCTGGGAAGATGTTATCTGGCCCCCTTTTGCCTTTGAAGGTATCTAGCTCAGTCAGAGCCTCTTCATTTTTCCCTCGGTTGTGTGCCCTGTGTCCAGCACATGGTGGTGTGCCCCACCTCCCCGTCTTTCTGGAGCCCCTTTGGCCCCTCTGTGAACATTTTTTGAACTTTTGTTGAGTTCCTCACATATTTCAGGGTCATTTTTTGTTGTTTTCCCCTCCTTCCTTTCCTTCCTTAGCCTGATTCTTGGTCCTTGACTTTTTTTTCCTCCTGTGTGGCTGAATAACATTTTTGGGGTCGTTTGGGGGTTTTCGTTGCTATGTTTTTTTTAAATTTTGCTTGGGCCTCCCTTCTTATTGTGCATATTCTTTCGGGCTCTACGATGCTTCCTTTTCCCCGGGGGCCCCTTTCCCTTCTATTTTTCTTCCTTTCCAGCCACTTTTTTTTCCCTCCCTGCCCCTTTTGGGTAAACCTGGGCTCATCCTGGTTTTTTTCATTATTCTGTTACCCTTTGGGGTAAAAACCTCTCATCACCTCCTTGCATATTGTTGCTACATTTTCCATATCTATTAATGGTTCCCTGACATTCTCTGTCCCACTGAACCCTGTTCGGGAAGTTCCCTTTCCCCGTGTAGTCCCCTTTTTTTTGTATTTTTGGCTTCATTCGCCCGGGCCTTCCTTTTCCCCCCTCCACTTGTAGCTTACTATGTATTCGAAGTTAAAAAACCCACATGATCGCTGGCCCCCAAGGGGTCTTTATATGTGATGTCCTAAATATCTGCACTACTCAATGTGAAAAATTCCCCGTCTTGCTGGATTATGTCCTTCCGGCGGTACATGAAGTTTTCCGTACCATTTCCATCATCTTACCCCCTCCATGTATTTTGGCCCTATGTGGCCCCAAAGTTCCCCCCAATCGATCTCCTTTTGTTAAAGTCACCCATATCGGGGGCTTTGCCCTGCATCCCATGACTTTTCAGCCACTGCACCCCGGTTGTGTAAACCTGTTCTTTTGCTTCGCATACCTTCCTTGGCCTCCTGCTGTTCGTGGGGGGTTATACTTTACTGAAATTACCACCTTGGGGACTCCAGAGTGAAGTTTTTCCCGCTATGTAACATTTCTTCTTGTTGTCTCCTCTCCCCAGTCATCAAAATTCCCTGGGTTTTTGATAGAGTGCCACCCCCCTCTCCCCTATTCCCTCTGTCTCTCTCAGGATCTGGTACCCATTGAAAGATGCTCTGTTATCATTCTGTAAGCTTGGTTTCTGTGAGAGCTATGATTCTGGTGTCCCCTCTTTGACTTTTTGTCCCCCTTTCTTCCCATTATTTTTTATTCCATCGCATTTGTGTACCAACTTTATTTCCTTTCCAACACGGGGTTTGGGGGGCCTGTGAGGGTGGGAGACCTGGTAGCATACGTAGGTTTCATAGCTCGGTGTTGGGTGGAAGTGTGGGTAGGATTGTATGTGTGTTGGGAGGGTTTTGTGATAGGGCGTGGGGTTCTGGGTAGTTGTGTGTGTGTGTTCCCCTTGTGCTCTGCTGCTCTGACTGCCCTTGCTGGTTCCACCCTTTGTCCCCTTTCCTTCCTTTCGGTTTTTTTTTTCCTCCCCCCTCAGCTGCTGCGCTTGTTTGTGTTCTGTCTCGTCTGGGAACACCCCTTTACTTTGAGTTTTCAACCGTGGTTTCTTTTGGAGGTCCTTTTCCACATGTTTCCACCCTGAGAATCAGTTGATCGGTCTTTTTTTTTCCCCTTTAAGTACCCCCTTTCCGAAAATTTACAATCTCGCCCATCTCTTCTTCCCCTATTTCGTGTGATTTTCTCAACTCCTTTCTTTCTTACTGCCCTTTTCGTTGTGCCCTTTTTCTCTCCTGAAGCCAGGATAAATCTGATTTTGCCTTTCTTCCCCCATTGCCTCACCCTCTATGATCTGGATCCTGTCTGTATGTGGTCATTTTCTCCCTTGATTTTTCCAGTGGCTTTTGATGCTGGTTGTGCCTCGCATTCGACCTATCCCCCTTTCCATCTGCATCCAGCTTTCCCTTTCACCCCTTTGGCCCTTTTGGCAGGCTGATAACCTTAGATAATTCAATCCCCTTTTCTTTCCTTTTTCGGCCCTCGGCTTCTATGCTGTGTTTCTCGGGGCCCGCCCTGTACCTCGCTTCAGCCTGTTTATCCAATTCTGGGCCCCTTATCCTGGCTACTGCAGCTTCGATTTGTGCCTCCCATTTCTTTTCCCCTCCAACCTCTTTTCCAATATAGGAGAGCTCTTTCTCCATTTTTTCAGAAAGCTCTGCTAATTTTCTTCCCATTTGTTCCATCCTTTTCCACTGCTCCTCACCCATCCCCCCTACCAGAACCATTTCATCTGACCCCCTTTGTGCGAGTCCCCCCCTTTTTTTTTTTTTGAGTGAGAGAGAGAGAGAGAAGAGCGGAGAGAGAGAGAGGGAAAAGGGGAAAAGGGTGGAGAGTAGAGGGGGAGAGTGGAAGGAAAGGGGAGAGAGAGAGTGAGGAGAGGGGGGAAAGAGGGGAAAAGGGAAAGGGTGGGAGAGGGGGAGAGGGAAAAGGGAAATGGGGAAGAGAGAGAGAGAGAGAGAGAGAAAAAGAGGAGAGAGAAGGGAAGGGTGAAGGAGAAAGAGAGGGGGGGAAGTGAGAAGAAAAAGGGGGAGAGGGGTGAGAAGAGGGGGGGGAAAGAGAGGAAGGGAAGGGTAGGAAAAGGGGGGAGAAAGAAGGGAAAATGGGGAAGAGAGAGAAAAGAGAGAGAGAGAGGGGAGAGAGAGAGAGAGAGAGAGAGAGGGGAGGAGAGAGGGAGAGAGAGAGAGAGAGAAGAGAGGGGAGAGAGGAGAGTGAGGGGAAAAAAGGGGAGAGAGAGAGAGAGGAGAGAGAGAGGGGGAGAGGAAGGGAAAAGGGTAGGGGAGAGGGGGAGAGGGAAGGGAAGGGGGGGAGGAGGGGAGGAGGGGGAAAAGGGAAAAAAGGGGGGGGAAAAAATGAGAGGGGGAGAGTTAGAGGGGAGAGATGTTAGGGGGAAGAGATGTCAGGGGGAAAGGATGGGGGGGGAGAGAGGGGAGGGGAGGTAGGGGAGTGGGGTAGGAGAGAGAGATAGGTAGAGAAGAGAGATGGGTTTTAAAGGTAGATGGTGAGAGGATGGTGAGATATGGTAGAGGGGGAAAAGGTAGTGGAGGGGGAGAGAGGGAAGGTGGGGTTTTAGTGGTCATTCACAAAAGGTGAGAAACTGTTAGTGTGTGAAGAAAAGGGCGTTCACGCTCCTGGCCCCCCTCTTATGGCCCCTACCCGGTCATTTCCTGCTTCCCTGAGCTTATCATACTCTTTTTGAAGTATGGATTGCCTCCACTGATTACACTCGAGTTTCCACTTCCTGACAAATCTGTGGCTAAAGGAAAAATTCCTAAAATCCTTGTTTTTCATCGAGTCTTCAAATTCCAATTTTGGCCCCTTGTTCTGTGGGCCATCTCTGGGAAATCCTGTCTCTCTCCACCCTTGTCAATTTTCCCCTCAATTTTATGTCGTTTCTATGCCCCCCATCTCTTTGTTTTCCAGTGTCTTTAGGTCGATTTCCTTAACCTCTTTTGGACAAACTACAAGCTCCGGACTAGGCGTTGCAAACCTTTTCACTTTCTCTAGCTTTCCCTTTAAAACTTGGTAGGTGTGGGGTTCCAAACTGGTGCTCCCCCTCCAACTGGGCCTAACGTACAGAGTGTACGGGTCCTGAACAAATTCTTTTAGATGTCGGAATGCTGTTCTTAGGTTTTTAGGCGTCCAATTTCTGCAGCAGTTTTTTGGGTTTGGTGTGCGCCTTAGATGTTTCCCCATGTTTTACTCACCCCAAAAATCCTTTTTCTTTGAGTGTGGTTTGTAGTCTGGCCCCCCAGCTGTACCCGTCTGCATCTTTTTTCCCTTTTCCCCAAACTTCATGACTTTGATTGGTGAAAGTTGAATCCAGGAGCAGTTGCTGGACCCGCCTGCGCCCTTCCAAATTCCTTTGTAGTTCTGCCTGGGTTTTCGTTGTTGAATTCTTTATCACTTCACACATCTTATGTCGTTAATAAAAACCAGAAAAAAGACCGGCCTAAGGGCTGACCCCTGTGGAACACCCCTTTAATGGGCCCCCTTGACCCTCCCATGACTATGATCATTTTTGTCTTTCCCGACAAGTATTCCCTGATCATTGCAAGCCTTCTCTGTTTCCCTGATGGTCTTGCATTTCACTAATCTCTTTTTTGAATTGTGTCCCCAATGCCTTTTACAGCCCAAGAAAAAAGCAGTCTACCCACCCCTCTCTCTCTTACTGGTATCCTGCTAGCGCTCCGTAGGTTTTTGACACATGATTTCCCTCCCTTTTATCCTGCGGCTGTCGTTGATAAGCTCGTTTCTTTTTGGGGGTTCCCCCCTCTTCTCCCGATAATCTTCTCCATGACTTCGCTACTATACATGTTAGTGAAATGATCTGTATTTAAGATTCATGTCTGTCTCCATTTTTAAAAAAATTTGGGGGTAATTTGCTGTCTTCCATACCTCAGGTAGTCGCCCTTTTTCGATAGAGTGTTGAAGAGTTGTTTTGTGGTAACTAGCTCCTTGGGTCCCTTCTCAGGGCCCATGGAGAGTGTTTTCTGGGGCCCCATCGCCTTTTGAGGTTCTAGCTCGCCCTTTGCGCCTCTTCCCTTTTTTCCCCGGGTTTGGGGTTTGTGCCCGCACTTTATGGTGAACCCCACCCCCCATCTTTTTGGGGTCCCCCTTTTGTTCCACTGTGAAACTTCTTTGAAATTTTGTTTAGTTCCCCACATACTTCACGGTCATTTTTTGTGGTTCCCTTCCTTTCCCTTTCCTTGCCTATTTCCTGGTCCTTGACTGTTTTTTTCCCGATGTGGGTGTATAACAGCTTCAGGTCAGTCTTGCTTTTTACTGCTATGTCATTTTCGTTTTTTTGCCTTGGGCCTCCCTTGTTCCTGTGCTATTCATTTTTGGCTCACGACCGCTCCTTTTTTTCCGGGTCCTTTGCCTTCTATATTTTCCATTTCTGCAAAAATTAGTTTTAACTCCTACACCTTTGGGGGGAACTAAAGGACCACCTGGCTTTTCGTTATTTTGTTGCCCTTGGTCAAACCTCTCTTCAGCTTTACATGTTGTTACACATTTCCCCATCTCGTTTATGACTTCCCTGCCAGTTCTCTGTCATGAACCCGTTGGGAAAATTTTTCATGCCTGATAATCCCTCTCTTGTTTTTGGGTTTTATTCGTCCCGCTCTTCCTGCTTGCCTCCCACTTAAACTCTAGTATTCGAAGTCGAAAACGTGATTTTGGCCTCGGGGGTCATCCGATGTATGTCCTCAATATCTGTGGTGTGTGTGTGTGTGTACTCACCAGTTGAGGTTGCGGGGGTAGAGCCGACTCCTGTGTGTGTGTGTGTGTGTGTGTGTGTGTGTGTGTTGTGTGTTGTTTTTGTGTGTGTGTGTGTTTGTTTGCAAAATGCCCCTGTGAAAAAAAAAGGTGAAATTCCAAGCGCATTGTGATCTCACATTATTGTGAGAAATTAAGAGGTGTATTCGAATTTTTATTTTTTTTTCTTTTTATGTGGTTTTTGCTATTGTGATATCACTATGTAAAACTAAGCCAAGGTTTACTGTAAAAATTTTTTCTCTCAATTATATTTGCAATTTTGATTTCCCTAAATTTTATAAAATGGATAAATTGCATTTTTTCCCCCTTATCCGGTACTAACCCGTTTATGGTCTTTATTGAACAGACTGACCAATGGTTTGTAAGTTCTTCCTTAAATCCCTTTAAAATTTGAAAAAAAATTCGTCAGGGGGTGGTGGGCTTGTTTGGTTTTGTTTTTTTGTTTGTCTGAGAAACCCGTAATTGTGACATCATTCTTACTTGGGCGTGTTCTGGTGGTCAGTGTTCCCCCCCCGATCTGATTATACTTTTGTTTATATATTATTCTTTTGCAAACTGAAAATTAAAAAATGAAACATTTTTTTGGTAACAAAAGGAAGTTCACCCGAGTTACGTTTAAAAAGGGTTTTTTTCCTTTGTCTTATATTGGAAAAAACCCTTTTGGGGTGGTCTTTGAGTCTCTTGCAATATATTTTAATTTTTTTTTCTCTCTTTAAATTGAATTTGAGGTGACCCCTCTCCTTGCTTGGTTCATTTATAGTCATTTTAGTTTTATCTAATTCCCCAATTGGAATATATGCGGGTTGGGATTATTTTGAAAAAAGCCCATGTGTAACCCTTTCGCCCTAAACTCTTTTCAGGTCAACAGTCTAAGCTACGTAATTAGTATTCTATTTCGTAATCAACTGTGTAAAAGTTGGGGGTATAATTTTCAACTTAAGATTTTCGGGGAAGTTAGGGGGTTTTTTCTGTTTTCTTTCCCTACGAGGATCCTGGACCACTTCTAATAAGTCATAATTCGATTTCCCCAAAGAATTTTTTAACAGTAAATTTGTTACTTAAAATTCTATAAAACCATCTTTTTAATTTTTGAAAAACCTAGAACTTTCAGCCCATAGAGTTGACCGTGTTCCCCGTCTGGGCCCGAGAGTCTGTCACACCAACACAGTTTGACCGGTTCCCGTCTGGCCTGGGGGGGTCGTCCTCACACACAATGTTGACCGGGTTTTACGTCTGGCCTGGAGGTTGTCACCAAAAACACGATGTTGACCCTGTTCACTGTCTGGCCTGGGAGGTCTGTCACTCCCACAGATGTTGACCGTGTTCACTGTCTGGGCCCGGGGAGGTCGTCATCACACACAGATGTTGACCCCTGTTCACTGTCTGGCCTGGGAAGTCTGTCACTCACAACAGATGTTGACCGTGTTCACTGTTGCCTGGGGGTCGTCACTCCAACGATGTTGACCGTGTTCACTGTCGCCTGGGGGCTGTCATCACAACAATGTTTTCCCTGTTCACTGTCTGGCCGGGAAGTCTGTCACCCCCACACAATGTTGACCCTGTTTTACTGCTGGCCGGGAAATCGTCATCACACCGTTTGACCTTGTTCACTGTCTGGCCCGAGAGGTCGTACTCACACAAGTTTTTGACCTGTTATGTCCCCGGCCTGAGAGGTCGTCACTCACCACAGAATTTACCGGTTCACTGTCTGGCTGGGAGGCTGTCACTCACAACAGATTTGCCGTGTTCATGTCTGGCCCGGGGGGTTGTGACTCACACAGAATCAATTTCCGTTTCCCTCGAGACACTGCAGCCAACGAATCAGTGTCTATCCCTTCAAAACCACAAAACCTTTTGGTGAAACTGCGAAAATTTCCCTAACTTAAATCACCACTTGCTTACTTTCCTTTTAACTGTATCATTTTTATCACCCAAATGTTTAGAAACAAAATAATTATAAGAAATCTTTTAAAACTACACTGCGTTTTAATTATGCTGTGATTGAGTAAAAAAATAAGTCTTTAAATTTAATTAAAAAAACCCCTTTTTAAAGGGGTTTTTCATTTAAGGTATTTCCCTTTGAAAATCAAGTCATAAGAACATAAGAACATAAGAACGAAGGAAACCCGCAGAGGCCTACTGGCCCAGCGAGGCAGGTCCAAGCTCCTACCCGGCTTAAGCCAAAGCACCCAACCTGTCAGGTAGGTCACATTGACTAAGGGGGAAACGGCAACAGACCTGTTAGCACAAATATCAGGGCTAACTCACACCCACCCCCCATTAATCATGGTTTATCCAACCCATTTTTTAAAATACACAAGTTCTGGCCCCCAAACGGTTTGGGAGTTTGTTCCACTCATCCACAACTCTATTTCCAAACCATTTTTTTCCTATATCCTTCCTGAATCTAATTTTTCCACTTAAAAACCCTTGCGCGGTCCTGTCTAGGCAGATATTTTCAGCACACTATTTACATCCCCTTTTTTTATTCCCGTCTTCCACTTTACACCCCAATATATCCCCCCCAATTCTACGCTTTCTGAGAGTGCAGTTTGGGCCCTTAGCTATCCTCATAGGGAAGGTTTTTGATACATGGGGTCTCTTTTCATCCTCCTTTTTAAAATTTTCCAAGAATTTATTCCATTTTGAATACGGTGACCAAAAATGTGCAGCTATTATACTTTTATCATTTTTTTTTGTATACACATAGTTCCCCCTGACAGTATACAAAAAAGACTTATCAGCCCAAGGGTCGACTGATTTATTAATGACTGTGAAAATGATCTCACTCCTCGAATAGCAGCAAAATTGGGGACTGGTGATCAACCCGATGTAGTCCCTCCACACAGTCACCCCCCGTTTTTATAAAGATATAACC
>NC_069481.1:24089074-24117884 GCF_026875155.1 Cherax quadricarinatus | reverse complement strand
AGCAGTCTTAAGTCATATGATGTGAGTTTTTGTTTAGGTGCAGTTGTCACAAAAATTTTGTTTTATGTGTGTTAGGGAAGTATGTGGAATTTTTGCGTGTAGCCGCTACATGGCTGGGGTTTATACTTTATACCTTTGTATTCTGTGATGTTTTTCATAATATAAAGTTTTATCTATATACTATGTTGCATGAACAGGGTTTACATGCTAAGATAAATGCACATAAGTTGCCTTTGGGAGTTGACATTCATTGTTGCAACCTTCTTAGAAAAATTAAACTTTTGGGGTTTCTTTCACCAGGTTGAGGTGTCATTGTGTTTAGTAATGACATGTATCCCATTTAATTGTTATTAATATTTTTTGTGTCTAAGATGTTACTGCATCACTCATGATAGTGTAATTCCTATGTATCCTTTAATGTTAAGTTAAGATGCAATCAGGTTGGTGATGGTTATATTTTGCAGGAGGGGGGGGGGGTGAAATTGTGGCAAAAGTTTCAGCCTTCACAGGTATATAACTCTGGTATAACTGGGTGTATATGGTGTGTGGTATTAGGGCGTCAGAACACTTTTGTCTGTTGTAATCATTTTTGTAAGGGTGAATTGGGAAGTTGTGATTTAACTCATTTTGTGTACCTTTTAATATAATTTCCACCTTGTATTGTAATGTTTTAAATAGAAAAAAAAAAAAGTTGCTCTGAGCCTATTAATTATAAATGAAAAATACATACACCAGGAATGCTGGTAAATATATAAATTTGTGGACTCTATATTAAATTAATAAAGAATTATATATATATATATATAATATATATATATATATATATATATATATATATTTTATATATATATATATATAATATATATATATATATATATATATATATGGAGATTAATGTGTCATGTACAGGACCCCCCTTTTTGCCTACATTTATGAAAAATTTACTGGCCAGAATTTAAACATAAATTAGACAGCTTATCTGAGGTTCCTGGAGTTGACCTGTCCTGTTGCCTGATACTCAAGTTATGCAGGTATGCACATCCAACAATTTCGCCTCCTATTTGAGAGGTGTCAACCCAATTTTAACCTCTAGAGCACGAAAATTTCTTCTCATTACACTTAACGTCTGTTACTCCATTCAAACAACAAAGGCGAGTCTCCTTCTGCGCAGACGTAGGCTTTCCGTTTTCTATGGCAAACATTATTAAATACAGTATGGCCATCTATTTACATATAACTACTGTATTTCTGGAAAATATATACAGTATTTTCCACACATACCATTAATTATCCTAATTTAGGATCATACCCTGACCTCATCAAAAACTTAATGAGTATTTACCAATAGTTTTTTTTTTATATTTTATTTAAAGCTTCATATACAAATATGTATATAGGTACATATATCAATATGTAACATTGACACTGGTGATGAGCAATAAACATTCACTACACAATCTACTGAATAAGCACATACATAAGGACATTAAAATAAACTTAACACAACCTACAGACTGCTTCTACATATGTTATTTCACAAGTACACAAGGTTCATAGATATAATGTAACCTACTCATTATTGCTTACACGCCCCCCCCACCAATGAATGCATTCCAAATTCCCTTGGTCACTTAAAATTCAAAAAAGACTTGAACAAGGACAACATCAATAAAACAATATATAAACACATAACAATCCAGGCAACACCTGACACTATACTATACACAAGTTTTTAAAACATATCACAATTCAAGAAGGAATAAAGGTATAATTCTATTCTATTCTATTTGATGCACAGGTTTGATATCCCGGCCCGGGTCTCTTCCATTTTGGTGACCCGGCATTAGCTCCCCGGGTAGGGAAGTGACGTTTATCGTTACTTGCACCTGCGTGGCAGGTCTTCAGCAGGAAGGGGGGGGAGTACCTCACCAGCCCTATGGCCAGATGACGTACCAAACGTTAGTGTGCACTAACAGTGGCTGGTGTGCAGTGCAATTGACGCCCAAAGCGGGCCCCTCCAGCAACTTCAGTGGGGGGAGGGTGGATGACGTGCAAGGACTGGAAGAAAGGGTTTTCCAAGCCCTGACAGTTAAGTACACAAGATGTGCTGCCTCATCGTCTTGGGCCTGCCCTACTGGGGTCATTGGGAAGTGTCTATGGTGAAGGGGCATCGTACCCGGGCAGTCAAAACAGGTAGTGCACCAAGGGCTGCGGAACCATCGGTCAAAATGGGCACAGAGCTCCTCTTTTGCCCGTTCAAAAATTCCGCGCAGTGGTGGGATACCCTAAGAGTAGGCGGTGGATATGCACCCTCAGTTCCCTGGACTGTGTCCGAATACTAGGAGGGGGCAACCTTTGGGTCGCCCTGACATACCAACAGAGGCTCTGTGAATCCCCAGGGTCAGGGAATGGGCGCCTGGCTGCACCGGCAGCCCACAGCACAATCTGGTTGAGGCTGATGGAGATCGCAGCACGTGGCTGTGCCTCGAGGGCTGCAGTCCTAGCAGCCTCATCTCCCAGCATCATTGCCAGGGATACCCACATGGCTCAGGATCCAGTTGATGGTAGCCTGTGACCCTGGGCCATGAGAGTATGCAGGTCACCCCGGATGGATGTGATTAAGTGTATGTTGTCCTTTGGTTCTCTGTGTATAAGCACTTGGATCGCTGCCTTGGAATCAACGTGGATGATGGGGGGATGCTGATGGTCTGCAAGAGTATGCTGCAGAGCTTGTTGGATGACAAAGAGTTCGGCCTGGGGATGGTGGCAATGGTCTGGGAGGCGCCAACCTGCTCTCAGATTGCTGGGGAAACATCCACACGCTGTGCAGCCTGCCACTGGGTCTCTGGAGCCATCGGTGTAATATGGCACACACCCAGAGCTTTCCGCACCCACAATGCTAGACGAGGAAAGGTGGTGCAGAATGTCCAGGGTGCAATGCCTCTTGCTGTCTGGTAGGGTTGTCCAGCACACCGCAAAACAGCTCTGGTGCCAAGGGGTGGCACCGTGTAGTTCGCTGCCAGTCTGTCGCAGCCTCCCGCCTGGAGCAATGTCATGGGCAAGAGCTTCTGTGTGGCATCTGCTACCGAACACATCCATCGGCCTCAGGGATGCAGTGGAATGACCTGTCCCTGGCGGACCCGTAAATCTCTCATCAGTTTGTCATCCCCAGGGAGTCGGAGATACTTTGCAATCCTCCTGGCAGCTACCAGTTGGATCCTGTCTTCAAGAGGGAGTAGCTGCACCTCAAGGTTCAGAGCCACTGCATTGGCCCACCTAGGAGCCCCCAGCATAGCCCGTACAGCTGTGTTCTGGATATCACAAAGGGAAATTTTATGTTTGTGGGTCTGGGGGTGAACCAAGAGCAAGTGCCCCCTAGTCACGAGGGAAAATATTGCCTGGATGTAGAACAACCTCATGACCTCGAGGCTGGCCCCAACCCTAGGGTTGGCCATGGCACTCAATGTCCTGACCCTCTGCAGAGCCCTCTCTTTATGTGGCGCATATGTTTCAGGAAGGGAGGTTTCCTGTCAATGTAGTGCCAAGGTACCCAAACTGTGAACCCACTCCAGGTCGATGCCCCGGACACGCAGCCTCTGATTGGGCACCTTGGTGCGAAGGATCTTTGGGTTTGGTTTTGCCAAAGATTCTTGAGTCCCAAGTGACGGCAGGTGGAAGCCAGCAGATCGAGGTCCTCCTGGGCACCTGCAAAAGCCGGCGCTTCCTAGGGACGAGAAGTGCCAGGTCATCGGCATAGCTGAGGAGGATGGTGCCTCTGGAGAAAGCAGGCACACCAGCTGGTGCATCAGTACATTGAACAGGGTGGGGACTAAGCACCCCGCCCTGTGGAGTGCCATTGTCCAGGGTCTTGAGAGAAGAGGCATGCCCCTGGAAGCATACCGGGGCCGCCTGTCCTGGAGATAGGAACGAAGCCATGAAAGCAGCCTGCCTTTAATCCCCCTGCGGGCCAAGAGTGAAGGATGGCAGGTGCACTGGCTAGCTCAAAAGCTTTCTCGAGGTCAAAAAAGACAACAACGTGGGCTTGGGCGTCCGACCCCCAAAGCCGGTCAGTAGAGGGTAAGGCTTTCGAAGGTGCCCACTCCTCTGGTGAAGCCATAGAGGTGTTTATGAGGAGGGACAAGCTTCCACCTCAGGCGCTCCAACACCATCCTTTCAGACACTTTCGAGATTTAAACTGGTGTGGGAAAAGGGTCTCACACTGCCAGGATCCCCAGGCTTAGGAATCGGTATGATGTCGGGGCCCCCTTTCCTTTATGACGGGGTTTTTTCCCGCTCGCCAAGTTGTTGACGACCCCCGGGGACAGCGGAATGTCCGGGAAGGGCCCCAACCCGGGGTGTCATCCCCTAGGTGATCCCTTTCATCCCCCCGGTTTGCAGTGTCCCCAAGGAGTTTGTGGGGCCCCGGAGCCCCGGGTTTGGGGTAATTTCTTCATCCATGCCCGTCCTTAGCATGGGCCGGGCGGGCTTAAAAAGGGTTCCCGGAGCCCTTTGGGCCCGTTGAGCCATGGCCGTCTGGTGTTAATAGGTCCACCAAACTTTTTTGCCTCCATTGGGGGTTTCGGGGTTTTTAACCCGAGCCCCACTGCGACGCTTCCCAAATGGCCAATCTTTCCCCTTGGCCCAAACCCTCAAAAAAGGTGGAGGAGTGCTGAAGGAGGCCCACCACTGAACCTTTAGCCTCCCGGACCCTGTGGAGACATGGCGGGCTTTCCCACACCACTTCCCGGAGCAGACCCCGGGAGTCAACCGTGGGATTCGCCTGTGCATCTTGGTATGACTTTGGATGTGGTTTTTTTTTTCCCTGGTCCTAAATTGAAAAACCCAAACCCGTCCCTTTTAATATGACCCTCTGCCTGAAATCTTAGGTATTCTGCCTCAGCTGCCATGTGAAGGCCCCCTGAAAACCCCTTTGGGGCCCCCTCATCGGGGGTTTTCTGGAAGGGAAAGATTTCCGCCCCCCCAGCGCTCAATGACCCCCTGCAAGCACTCCCAAATCGGCCTTTTTTGGTTTCCCAAATCTGGGGTAGGTGAAAGGGAGAAAGGCACCGTGGACCATCAGCGTGGGCCCACCTCCCAAAGTGATCAGGGTGAGAAGGGGGGTGGATTCCCCTCCGCGCTCGGGAGCAACTCCCAAAGGGGATGAGTGTGATCTTTCCCAAGCGGCCACCATAGTGATGGGTTGGCTCACCTTTAAATGAGGAGGGCGACCCCCAGGGAAACTCCCCCAGCACACCCAGAAAATTTCCCTCCCGCGGGGTTTGGTGGAAGACGAAAAAAAAGTATTGGGGGGTGGGAAATTGACATCCCCACCCAAAAAAAACTGACCCCCCCTTTGGGGGCGAGTGCTGCCACCCTCAAAAATGTCAAGGGTTACCGAGAGTTTCCCTTTAAAAATATTGAAAACCCCCACGAGAGGCCCCTCCCCCGGGTTTAGGGTAAACAGCCTAAAACCCTCTACGGCCTCCCCTGGGTCGGGGGGTCAGTGGAAATTGGATGAGGTAGGGGTTTCCTTTGACATAGATCACCTTTCCCCCTCCCAAAGCCCTTCCAGGCCCGGAAGGTAGGCGAGAATCCCGGCATACGTGGCTCCCTTTGACGTGACAAATGGGTGAGTGCCCTCCAAAAAAGGAAGCCAAACCCTCCCCCGAACTGAAACCCTTAATCACTAAGTAAATTTTTCTGCGGGCACCCTACAAATGTTCCCCTGGAGGATTTTCCCGGGCCCCGCGAGGTGGCTCCCCTGTTCCATCTCGCCGGGGCCCCCTGCCCCTTGTTGGCGACTTTGGGGGGCCTCCCCCAAACACAGCGGAAGGGGACCCCTGGTGATGGCTTAAAATTTCTTTGGGAGTTTTTTTCCTGTCCAGTGGGACCACCCCCCCGCACCCTGACAGGGGGCTGCCTGCAGGCCCCCCTGTCCTGTGCCGAGGCGGGGCGGGCCCGCCCCGGGGGAGTGGAGATGACCCCGATGGTTTTCTTCAGTCATCCAAAAAGGATTCGCCCAAATTCCCTTTGGGGCAGGCACGAGCTGGAGGGACCCGTCGAGTCGGGGTTGGGTTTCCCTGGGAAAGTCTGGGTGGGCCCGGCATGCACCCAGCGTAAAGCTGGGTGCCCCCTTTGGGCCCACCCTGGTGGCCATGGGTTTCCAAAGGTCCCCCGGCGGGGAACCTTTTTGCCGACCTGTCCGTTTCCCCTTTGGGGCCTGCCCGGGGAAGGGGCCCTTTCCTTGGCGGTTTTTTGGAAAGGGGGAATGTTGGGGCCCCAGTGGGCCCTGCGGGCAGTGTGCATGGCCGGGGCTTTTTTTTCCCTGATTCTGTCTTTTTGGCCCCCTTTGCCATCGACCCCGGCCTTTTTAAATGCTCTTTTGAAAACCAGTGCCCCCCCCCCTCCCCCCCAGCCACTGCTGGGACCCCCGGGGCTGGGAACTCCCCGGGTTTTTGGCCCTCCTGCATATCTGGGGAAACCCTGTGTTTTGGAGCCCATGCTGACTGTTATGGGCATTCCAAAGCGGGGTTTGGCATGGGGGCGGGTGGGGTTTCTTTCCGATGACGAACCGGGTGCCAGTGCTCCCCCCTAACAGGCCCCTTTCCGGGTTTCCGGCATGGTGCCTCTTTGACATTTGGGCCCCCTTTGGCCCTCGGGCCCAAAAGGGCTTCCCCCGTTGGCTGTTTAAAGGGAATTGCAATGCATCCTTCAAAGTCGTGTGCCTTGTTTGCACACACCAACTTTTCTCCATGGGGGTTCCCTCCCAATTTTGTTTAAAAACCCCCGGGACAGTTGAAGCTTTTGTCCTGGGCCTGACATGAAATTGTTCGGGTTTAAATTTCCCCCAGCCCCCCAAGGTCCAGGTGTTTGGGGAAGTGCCCCTTTGGGGGGAAACCCCCCTGGCGGGGGGGGCACCTTGTTCCCCGTTGCAGTGGTTGCCCCCTGACAATATTGGGCACCCCAAAAATGGGATCCAGTGGGAGGGGGACAGGGACGTGTTAAAAAACACCCCCCTTTTACACCTTCTCCGAAGCAACCCGTTGCCACCAAAGCTGGGATGGGGACCCCCCCCCCCCAAAAGCCCCTTCAAATCCTTGTAAAGTCTTTGCCCGAGGGGAATTTAAAACCCAAAACCCGTTCCTGAAGTGAAGTCGCAGCAAATTAAGGTGGGGTAGCCTTTCCCCGAAAACCCTTTCAAATGCGTAGTTAGGAACCTTTAATTTGTTGGGCCCTGGGTTTTTTGTGCCCAAGCTGGCGGGAACCCCCTCCCTTTCCCCGTGGAGTCAGCCATTCCCCGTCCCCTGTGGGGGGCTGATTTCAAAATGGTGTTGGGAAACCCGGGTTTTTTCCCCCCTTGCCAGTTTAGGAGCCCCCAAAACCCCCTGGCTTCCTTCCCCCGAACCCCCTTTGGGCCCCCCCGGGGGTTTCAAGTCCCTTTTGGGGGAGGGGCGCCGCCCGGGAAAAGGGGGCAGATTGGTGATACATTGTCTCCCCCTGCATCCCTTTGGCCCCTTTTTGGTGGGGGTCCCACCTGCCCCCCTTTTGTCCTCCCAAATCGTCCCCGCATTCCAAAGGAAAGTTTTGGTAGCTCTTTCCCGGATCTTTATGGTTGGGCTGTAGGGGTTTGGGGGGGGAGCCAGCCGCCGGCGCTGCCTGGACCTCCCCAGCCCCCCCACACTGGGTGCAGGCTTGAGGCTCAGAAACCCCAAATGGGGCCCGTTAAACCACCCTCCGTGGTTCACTGTCCTTTAAGCACTGAACCCCAGTTTAAAGGGGCCCCCGGAACGACCCCGAATCTGTGGTAAAATAAAAAAAGATTTTTCGGGAAAAAAACCCCCTGTTTTCCCCAAACTTCGTCCACGTAACCTTTGAAACTTCCCGTTGTTCCCTGTGTCTCCCCACCTGTCCCTGAAAAGGATAATAATAAAAACCACAAATGGCTGTAAACCAAAAACCCCCAAATTACAACCCCAAAACAATAATTGAAAAATCGCCCCCTTCCCCAAATCCCAACAAATTACCCCCCGACCTAAAAATTTTGCATTTTTTTTTTTTTAAAATTTTTTTTAAAACCCAAAAAATTTTTAAAATAAAATAAAAAATAAGAAAACAGAAATTTTTTAAAATTTAAAAATGACCTTTTGGGCAAAGGGTCAATACACTTTTGAAAAATAAAAAAGAAAAAAATTTATCAATTAAATTTCCCCTCCTTCGCATTAAAAAAAAACCAAAAAAAGAAAAATCATAATTTACTAGAAAAATCAATTCCCTTCCCAACAATACCGGGTTTACTTAAACAAAAATACAAAAAAAAACATAAAAAAAATTTCCGCTTTGAAAATCAAAAAATGAAGGCCTGGTTTTATCAGGCTTTGATCCACCAGGAGGCCCGGTTCCCCAACCCCTCAGCCCGGGGGGGTTGACCTCCCCAAAATTCTCCAGGAAACCCCCCGGTTAATTGGCACAAAGGGGCTTCCCTCACTTTTTTTTTTTTCTTTTTTTTTTAAAAACTTTCCCCCCCTTTAAAATTAAATAAAAGATTTAAAATGGGTAAAAGGGATCCTCAATCCTCCCCCCCCAACCATAAAAAAATTAACAAAAACATTTTAACCCGACCTGAAAAAGGTTTTCCCATATACACCACAAATATTTCCCAAAAAAAAAATTTTTAAAAAAAAACAATTAAACTAATTAAATTAAACCTTTTAGGTTTATAAGTTAACATGACTGTGACATTGGGGAAACGATACAACCCCTTTCCCGTGGGCCCCCCCGAGGAATGCATACATCATACATTTGATACCATGCACGGCCTTTTGGGGGCACTCGAGGGGAAATTTATGGTTATCGACTGGAAAGAAAATTTTTGGGAAAAAAGTTGGTTGTGTTCGCAAAAACTTGTTAGTTTACCACAGTTTGCGTCCCTTCCTGGTGACCCTGGACTGTGTTTCCTTGGGTTTTAGGGGCGTGAGCCCCGAGAGGGGGCTACGGGGCCCCACTGGGGCTTTTTTAGGCCCCACCCGGGTCTTCCCCAAAATTTGGGGGGGCTGTGGGTCACAGGCAGCAGCCCCGCTGGGTCTGTCCCCCACCCACAGTTTACCCTGACAATTTCCGGAGGCGACCTAAAGTTCCCTTGGGTTTCGGGGGCGAGTTGGAGGACGACGGGGGCCGGGGGGGAAACCCCCACCCAAAAGGCCAAGGATGCAGTGGAGCCAACCCGCTCTACCCCCTCTGCCCCCCCGGTCCGTCCCGGCCCCGCCCCAAACCCCCCAAGACTTTTCTCCCCAATAGCCATAGGGGTCGTTTTGGGAAAGGAAACCAGGAGGGTGTAGCTCCTCAACCCGGCAAGGATAGGCCATCCCAGGTCCCCACAAAACCCGTTGCGCCGGGGTTTTTACAGGGACGGGGGGTGGCTGGGCTCCACGTGGAAGCGGGTTCCCCCCTCAGGGTCGGGCACAAGCAACCAGGGCCTTCAACAAATTCAAGGTTCCCAGCTACGGGTTTGTACGGTATCTGGAAGGTCTACCCCACCTCAAGTTCCGCTGCGAGTTCACTCTCAGGAACGAGGTTCTAGCCCATTCCTCGGGATAAAGACTCTTACGGGGAGTTGAAGGGCTGGTTGTGACCATCCAGCAGGGTGGAACTGCTTGCTTCGGAGAAGGTGTAAAGGGGGTGCTTTTACACGTCCCTGTGCCCCTCCCACTGGACCCTATTTTGGAAGTGCCCAATATTGTCAAGGTGGAGCGACTCACTGCAACGGTGAACAAGGTCCCCACCTGCCAGGTGCTGATCCACCACAAAGGCCACTTCCCATGCACCTGGACCTTGGAGTCGGGGAAGATTCAAGACCCGACCATACCTGTCAGGCCCAGTACAATGCTTCAACTGTCAGGGGTTCAATCATATTGCAGTCACCTGCCAGGGAGAGAAGAGTGTGGTGTGTGCAGCAAGGCACCGACTCGAAGGACTGCATTGCAATCCATCAAACACCAACTGGCGAAGCCCTTCGGCCAGAGCCCAAGTGTGCCAAACTGCTCTAAGAGGCACCATGCCTGGAACTGGAGTGTCCTGTGATGGTGCAGCACTGGCAGCAGGTTCGTCATCGGAACGACCGACAGCCCCGACGCCACCCAGCCTTGGAACTGCCCAGCAACAGTCAGCATGGCTCCAATCACATTTCCCCCGATTTCCGCAGGAGTGCAATACCACGGGTTTCCTAGCACTGGGTCCCAGCGGTGGCATCAGGGGGCAGGCATGGTTGCAGCAGCGCGGTCAAACTGTGGGGTCAGATGGCAAAGGGGGCCAAGAAGACAGAATCATTGGGAAAAACAGCCACGGCCAGGGACACTGCCCAGCAGGTCCCAGTGGGCACCAAAAATTCCTTGCCATACCGCCAGCAGGCCTCTTCCCAAGGGCAGGCCCCTACTGTGAGCGGCCAGAGTCAGGCAGAGGTTCCCTGCTGGGGATTGGAAGCCCATGGCCACTCAAGCCGGGCCCAGGGTGCACCCAGCTTATGCTGCTGCAGTGTCGACAGCCACCCAGACATACCCAGTGACCCAGCCCCGACTCGAAGGGTCGTCCAGCTCAATGCCTGAAGAAGTAATGGTTGAATCCTTTCCGGATCGACTGAAGAAAACCATTGGGGTCATCTCAGCGCTCCTCTGTCGCCTGCTGCCGTCGGCAGAGGACAGGGGCGCCTGCAGGTAGCTCCTGTCATGGATGCTGGGCGTGGTCCTACTGGACAGGAAAGACTCAATGGAACTTCAAGCCATCATCCAGGAATCCTTGCAGTCTGTGATGGAGGAGGCCCCGGAGTCGCCAACAACGGACCACGAGTCCCAGGCAGAGATGGAATCAGTGAGCCACCTCTGCGGCCCTTGAAAATCCTCCAGAGGAACATTTGTGGGCTGCAGCAGAAAATTCACTTAGTGATTGAAGCTGCAGTTCAGGATGAGGTTGATGTCTTCCTGTTTCAGGAGACACTCACCGATTTGTCACGTCAAATGCAGCCATGTATTCCGGGATTCTCTGCCTACCTTCAGCGCCTGGAAGGCACTGGCAGGGGCACGGAGATCTATGTCAGGACCACTATTCCTCATCCAATTTCCACTGACTCCATCGACTGTGGGGAGGGCGTAGAGGTTCAGGCTGTCACCCTACACCTGGTGATGGACCTCTCGTGGTTCAACAATATTTACAGAAGCTCTCTTTAAACACCTTGACATTTCAGAGGTTTGCAGCACTCCCCCACGGGAGGGTCTTTTGTGCTGGGATGTCAGTGCCAAGACCACCTCGTCTCGTCAACCACAACCCTCAGGCACCTTGTCGCTGTGGGGAAAGGTCGTAGAGGTTCGCTGTACTCATAATGGTGATGGACCCCCATCACAATAGTGGCTCTTGGGTCACCTTCATTTTCAGGGGTCCTGCTCCCCGGGAGGCGTTGTGGGGTGTCAATCCCACCACCCAGATACTTTCATCGGGTTCAACACCGCTGAGGCCACCGTGGCTGTCCCTGGAAACTCCCCCAGATGGACTCTAAAAAACCCCACTTGTGGCAGTTGCTTCACCAGGGGGTTTCTTGAGCGCGGTGGGAGGTACCTCCCCTCTCCAGTGATCACTTGCGGTGGTCAACGCTGACAGGTGGCCCGTCAATTCCCCACGAGGCAGCAATACAAGATACCAGGTGTTGAGGGTCATTAAAGCCTGAGTGGTGGTTTTAAAGACCATCAGGGAAAGACACGCATGCCTTCAATGCACTAGGCAGCAATCCAAATCGGTGGGGGTCTCCTGATGTGTTACAATGGGACATCAGGGACAAACCACCGCATCAATGTCAAAGCAAATGCACAGGCGTAATCCCAGGTTTGGAGTCCATGGTCTGCAAAGGGAAGTGGTGCGGCATGCACGCCATGTCTTCACACCAGGGTCCGGCAGGCTAAATGGTTCGAGTGGGGTGCCTCCTCAGCTACATAAGGGGGATTACCAAACGACCTGGCAGTCTTCAAGCTGGCACTGGACAGCACTAAAGTCATTCCTGATCAGCCGGGCTGTGGCTCGTACGTTGTTTTGTGTGCACCAGCAGCAACAGCCTGGTTGATCAGGCTCTGATCCCCAGGAGGCCTGGTCACAGACCGGGCCGCGGGGGAGTTGACCCCGGAACTCTCTAGGTAAACTCAGGTAAACTCCTCCACCTTATCCTGAGAGTTGGACCAAGTTACGATTGCCCACTGGGCAGCGTCGCATGTGGTTTGGTTGCATCCAGACCCCGCCATTCGGAGCATAACGTCTGGTGGACCTATTCAACCTCCAGAGGGGGCAATGGCTCAACTGCCTCAGGATCTACAGATCTCCAAGCCACCCTCCTTCAGAAGTGTGATAGTGATCCAAGCGGCATGCCCGGCTAAGGACGTCAAGGATGAAGACTTCACCGCCAGGAGCTCCAGGCACCTTCACCATCTCATCGGACCTGCACCGGGGCATGATGGTTCACCTTTGGCCTGTACACTCAGTCTGGCCATTTTGGACATTCAGCTGTCTGGGGTTGTCAACCCAGACTTGACGAGCTGGCAAACACCCCTGTTCGTGTGGAAGGAGGTTGACATCATTACCTTCCTAAACTGGGGATCCTGGCAGTGTGAGACCCATCTCCCTCACCATTGCATCCCCACAGGTGTCTGAAAGGTGGTGTTGGAGCGCCTGAGGTGGAAGCTTGGCCCTCCTCATAAACACCTCTATGGCTTCACCAGAGGAGTGGGCACTTTCGAATGCCTTACCACTCTACTGACCGGCATTGGGTCGGACGCCCAAGCCCACGTTGTCTTTCTTGACCTCGAGAAAGCTTTTGAGCTAGCCAGTGCCCCTGCCATCCTCTCACTCTTGGCCTGCAGGGGGATTAAAGGTAGGCTGCTTTCATGGCTTCGTTCCTATCTCCAGGACAGGCGGGCCCAGGTACACTTCCAGGGGCATGCCTCTTCTCTCAAGTCCCTGGACAACGGCAATCCACAGGGCGGGGTGCTTAGTCGCACCCTGTTCAATGTACTGATGCACCAGCTGGTGTGCCTGCCTTTCTCCAGAGGCACCATCCTCCTCAGCTATGCCGATGACCTGGCACTTGTCGTACCTAGGAAGCGCCGGCTTTTGCCGCGTGCCCAGGAGGACCTCGATCTGCTGGCTTCTACCTGCTGTCACTTGGGGCTCAAGATATCTGCGGCAAAATCCAAAGCTATGATCCTTTGCTCCAAGGTGCCCTGTCAGAGGCTGTGGGTCCTGGGCATCGACCTGGAGTGGGTTCACAGTTATAGGTACCTTGGCATCTACATTGACAGGCACTCACCTTCCAGAAACATGTGTGCCACATTAAAGAGGGCTCTGCAGAGGATCAGGGCATTGAGTGCCATGCCAACCCTAGGGTTGGGCAGCCTCGAGGTCATGAGGTTTTCTACATCCAGCAATACGTTCCCTCGTTGACTATGGGCACTTGCTCTGGTTTACGCCAGACCCCCAAACATCAAATCCCCCTTGTCATCCAGAACACAGCTGTACGGCCCCTGCTGGGAGCTCCTAGGTGGGCCAATGCGGTGGCTCTGAACCTTGAGGTGCAGCTACAGCCTCTTGAAGACAGGATCCAACTTGTAGCTGCCAAGAGGATTGCAAAGTATCTCCGACTCCCAGGTGCTGACAAACTGATGAGAGATTTACAGGTCTGCCAGGGACAGGTCATTCCACTGCATCCCGGCCGCCGATGGATGTGGTCAGTAGCAGATGCCACACGGAAGCTCTTGACCATGACATTGCTCCAGGTGGGAGGCTGCGACAGACTGGCAGCGAACTACACGGTGCCACCCCCTTGGGCACCAGAGCTGTTTGCGGTGTGCTGGACAACCCTACCAGACAGGAAGAGGCATTGCACCAGGGACATTCTGCACCACCTTGCTTCGGCTAGCATTGTGGGTGCAGAAAGCCCAGGGTGTGTGCCATATTACACCGATGGCTCCAGAGACCCAGTTTGGGAGGCTGCACAAGCTTTCTGGGATGTTCCACAGCAACTGACAGCAGGTTGGCGCCCCCCCAGACCATTGCAACCACCTCCAGGCCGAACTCTTTGCCATCCAACAAGCTCTGCAGCATGCTCTTGCAGACCATCAGCATCCCCCGATCATCCACGTTGATTCCAAGGCAGCGATCCAAGCGCTTATGCAGACTCTCATGACCCAGGTTTACAGGGCTACCATCAACTGGCTCCCCAGCCATGTGGGTATCCCTGGCAATGATGCTGCAGATGAGGCTGCTAGGACTGCAACCCTCGAGGCACAGCCACGTGCTGCAATGTCCATCAGCCTCAGCCAGATTGCGCTGTTGGCTGCCGGTGCGGCCAGGCGCCCATTCCCTGACCCTGGGGATTCACAGAGCCTCTGTTGGTATGTCAGGGCGACCCACAGGGCGCCCCCTCCACGTATTCAGACACAGTCCAGAGAGCTGAGGGTCATATCCACCCTACGCTTAGGGTATCCCACCACGTCGGATTGTTGAAGGGGCCGGAGGAGCTCGTCCCCATTGTGCCCGAATGGTTCTGCACTTTTGGTGCACTTCCTTTAGACTCCCCGGCTACGATCCCCCTTTCGCCATAGACACCCCCCAAAACCCACGGGGGGCAGGCCCGGGGGATGAGGCAGCATTCTTGGTCTTAGGTCAGGACTTGGAAACCTTACTTCCATTCACTGCACTATCCCCCCCCCCGCTGAAGTTGCGGGAGGGCCTGCTTTGGGCCTCCATTGCACTCCCACACCACCCCTGTTAGTGCACACAACGTTTGGTACTTCATCTGGCTTTTGGCCGGTAGGACCCCCCCCCCCCTTCCTGCTGAAGACCTCCATGCAGGTGTAAATACGATAAACTCCTTTCCCCAAAAGGGGCCAAACCGGGGCCCAAAAAGGGAAAAACCTGGGCCGGGATTCTATGGCGAATCAAATAGATAGTAAAATGAATAAATCAATACCAGCCTAAAACCCCCTTTTAGGGGAGGGGGAGGTGCCTGGCCCGACCTTTAGCCATAAGACTGTCATTTTCCCCTTGCCCCCTTGGGGGGGGTATGGCAGACCAGAGAGGTAGCTTGTGGTAGGCCCGGAAATTGTCCCCATGATGAGGGTGTACTTTGGGGCCCCCTCCCATGGGGGACTTTTCTCAGACTTCCCCCAAAGAGGGAGCCAAGGGCCCGGGGCCACCACTTGGGAAAAAGGCCCCGGGGCCGGGAAAAATCCGGTAATCTTTAATAAAAATAAAAACTACTCATAATTCACTAAAACATTAAATTCGTTTTTTCTTTTAAGGATACAATGCTGAGTTACAGAATTTGGGATTTTTGGGGGTTTTCATGTGTAAAAAAATGATTAAGTGTACCCCTAGAAAACTTAATGGCTAGGCATTTCGGGCAGACTTAGTTTAATTCTTAATTTTAAAATATTACAAGTTATGAGGTAAGTTGGTATTATGGCAAAGTGACTAAATACTAGTTTGTGAGTTTAGCAATGTGAATGCTTTTGTTTTGGCACAGTACATAGTTTCAGTTATGGAGTATCACAGGATTCATTATTTTAAGATTGAGATTAATATTTCTGTTTATGGTCAAATGGGTGAGCGAGTGTAAGTGTGAACCACCAGGTGGTATTCGTTTAGTTAGTTTATGGGGTGTATCAGGGAGATAAGATGTTTTCTAATGGTAGTTTTGAAGGTGATGAATGTGTCTGCAGTTCTAGAGTTCTCAGGTAGGGTGTTCCAGATTTTAGAGCCTTTGGCATACATTGAATTTTTGTAAAGGTTTAGTCGGACACGGGAAATGTCGTAGAGATGTTTGTGTCTGGTGTTATGCCTGTGGGTTCTGTCACAACTATCAAGAAAGCGTTTTAGGTCAAGGTTGATATTGGAGTTTAAGGTCCTGTAGATGTAGATTGCACAGTAGTTAGTGTGGATGTACTGAACAGGGAGTAAGTTTAGATCTATGAAGAGTTTCGGGGTGTGTTGCCAGGGATGGGATTTGGTGATTATTCTTACTGCAGCTTTTTGTTGGGTTATTATTGGCTTTAGGTGTGTTGCTGCAGTTGATCCCCAAGCACAAATAGCATAGGTGAGGTATGGATAAATAAGTGAGTGGTATAGTGTGAGAAGGGCATTTTGCGGCACGTAGTATCGTATCTTGGAGAGGATCCCAACCGTTTTGGATACTTTTTTGGTTATGTGTTGGATATGGGTGCTGAAATTCAGGTTGTTGTCAAGGTATAGGCCTAGGAATTTGCCCTCATTATGTCTGGTAATTAGAGTGTTGTCGATCTTAATGTTAATTTGTGCATCTCCTGCTCTGCTACCAAACATAATATAGTAGGTTTTGTCAGTGTTAAGCATAAGTTTATTGGCTGTCATCCAAGTCGATATTTTGATCAGCTCCTCGTTAACAATGGTGTTGAGGGTGGCAAGATTAGGGTGAGAGATGACATAAGTCGTGTCGTCAGCAAAGAGAATGGGTTTCAGGTGTTGGGATGGGTTTGGAAGATCATTGATGTATATGAGGAAGAGCAGGGGACCAAGGACTCTTCCCTGCGGAACTCCAGTATCAAGTGGCCGTGTTGTTGATGCTGTGTCTTTAATGGTGACATATTGATACCTATTAGTAAGGTAAGATTTGAAATAAGCAAGCGCATGGCCTATTATACCGTAATGGTCAAGTTTGTTGAGTAACTCAGGATGTCGTGGTCTACTGTGTCAAAAGCTTTCCTTAGGTCAATAAAAATTCCTAGTGGATATTCCTTATTTCCCAATGCTTTGTAAAGCAGATCTAGCATTTTGATGATTGCATCATTAGTGCTTTTATTTTTCCTGAATCCAAATTGGCAGGGGTTGAGTATGTTTTGTGCCGTTATAAATGAATATAGTCTCCTGTGCACGAGTTTCTCAAAGATTTTGGATAGCAATGGTAAGCTTGATATTGGCCTATAGTTGTTTAAGTCTGTAGGGTCACCACCTTTATGTATTGGTGTAACCCTTGCCATCTTGAGTAGTTTCGGGAAGGTGCTAGTTTCTAGTGACTTGTTAAAAAGTAATGAAATAGCATGCGAAAGGACATGGGCCGCTCGCTTGTACAGTAATGGTGGGACATGAGACAGATTCCCTGAGTTATTTTTAAGTGACTTTATAATCTCGGTGACTTCCATGGGCTCAGTTGGTGCAAGATAGAAGGAATTTGGGAAATTCCCATCTAGGTAGTCCCTGGCATGAGCATTGGTATGTGGGATTTTATTGGTGAGATTAGATCCTATGGTTGAGAAGAAATCGTTTACCTTGTTAGCTGTGTCAGTGGGATGTAGTGGTGTTTCATTAGGTTTACTTAGGACAATATTCTTGTTTTTTTCAGTTTGTGGATCCCTAGAATCTGAGAGAGTGTTTTCTAGGTCTTTTTTATATCTCCTCTAGTGTCTGTGAATCTTCTGGTGTAGTATAGTTGTTTGGCTTTCTTTATTACTTTGGTGAGAACTGATGAATAGTGTTTAAGAATATCTTTGTGTATTAAGCCCTGTCTATATTGCTTTTCATATTGGTGTTTCTTGTCAATGGATTTCAGAATGGTGCTGATTAGCCATTGGCAACCAAGCTCTTCCCAAAATTAACCCCCTATGCAATAAAAAATTATCTAAAAACATACATACGTGCCTCACTACAGTCCCTCTTTAATCATTGAAAAAAAATGAAAATCTTAAGCCTCCACTTATACTAAATAATTATTAATACACCCTCTTCCACCAGCTGAGCACATTATATAAAGTAAAGAGACTAAACCATACTTTTCCCATTACAAAATTTTAATGAGTCATTACAAATTTATGGAAGTCATTAGCCTTCCATCCATCATCAACTGGAGAAGCACATTATATAATGCTAAAATAAAGTCAGTTCACTCGCTAAACTCCAACACTAAACACAAACAACAAAACAATTTAAAAACCTCTAATTGCGATACGATTATCGCACATGAAATATGCCCAATAAAGGCTATAAACGTACAATCTACATAAACCCAAAAGCTCTGCAAGGTCTTATATCTATAATCTTGACACCTTTCACACTTAATACATGAAGGTCATGACGACCCTTACACATCAAGAACAGAATTCTCCATTCGTTACTACATAATTAATTGATATCATTGCCTTTGCTTTCTGTGCCCACTTGCATGCTACATACACTTATGCCACACATCTATACCTTCTATACCCACATACACCTCACTCTCACCCCTCCCCAGGAGGCGACCCCGCTGTGTCCCCCTGAATTCCCTCTTCTCATATGTAATCCCAAACCCCCACCCCTTACTCAGCCAAGTCGTAGATTCATGAGAAAACCCTAACGTTAACATTCTATAACCTTCCGAAAAAACCTTCTCCCACCTTCTCCCATACAGTTCTCTGTTACGACACATCGTACGATAAACCGTTACCACAAGTACCCGCCTCCACACCTCACAATCCCCCCTCCCCCTCATCACCCACGATATATATATATATATATATATAATCCACTATTATATAATCTAAAGCTCTTGTGACACTAGTCGAACCCTCCCACATCTAGGCTCAGTGCACGCAGAACCGACACCCCTCGGCCCCCCCACACCCTGTACAACCCTACTTAACCAATATCTAACACCCTTCAGTCCCTCATAAAAGTATACTGCATGGAACGCCGACTCATCCTCCCCACAGATTCCACACCTTCCGCCCCCAATTACCCGTCTGGTTCTTAGTACCTCCCGCGATGGTAGTATGCCATGCAGAAAACGATACGTTACCTCCCTTGCCCCTGGCTTTAACTTCAACTTGCTGAACCTATACCAAATACTCTTCCATGCGTACATGGGGAACAATCCCTCAACTGGTACAACAATCCTTTCTGCTAGCAACCTACACAAAACCCCTATTCGAATTTTCCTGGGTTCTCTCACCAACATCAAAACCCTCAAAACAGTTTCATATTCCCTCAACTCCACACCACCATACAACTTACCCAACCTATCATGTACTTTTTCCATCTACCCCCCCACCCTCCTCCCGCCGGACTCCTTCACGCAAAACCTCCCATTTAAGAAACACACATTTAATTCTCCTTCTCAGATCTATCAACCCCAACCCACTCTGGCACACAGGTAACATTACAACCTCTCTCCACAGCCAGTCGCTCCTTGAACCCCATAAAAAGTTAAACACCCGTCTCAGAATTCCCACAATCACCATCCCTGTTATTGGGAACATGGCTGCTATGTGCCAAAACTTACTATACAATAATACATTTATTACAATCACTCGTTGCACGAGAGTCAGATGATGAGGTCGCAATGCACCCAGACGCCCCAGAATCCTTTCCATCAATCTATTTGAGTTTTCCTCTCGAGCAGCGTCCAAGTCGTCCTTATAGATGATACCACAAATTTTTAAAGACCCTGTGTGTTTCCTCACAACGTTACATCTCGCCCCCCCCTCCACCCAATCACCCAACCCCATGATCATTGACTTCTCGCTATTTACCTGCATCTCTGTTGCCTTTCCAAACATTTGCACATCATCCAAAACCCCCAGTGCCATCCCCTCATGAACCAGGACTGTTGTATCATCTACATATCCTATTATTCCAGGCCACACTTTCCCGTCCTCCCCCACACCCCCACTCCTGTTACATACACAACGTTCAACCATTCTATAGAAGGGGTCCTGAATGCACGCAAACAACATTTGTGACATGGGACACCCCTGCCTAAGTCCCCTACCCATTACAATCTCTTCCCCCAAGCATCCATTAATCTGTACCCTCATCTTAGCTCCTTAGTACAACGTGGTTACCCAAATAACTATTTCTTCCCCATAACCCTGCCTCCCAAGTATAGCTCCCAATGCTCCCCTTTCTACCCTGTCATAGGCCCCCTGCCAGTCTAAAGCCAACAATGCTGCCCTCCCTCCCTTCCCCTTTTGACTCCACAAAACTTCCCAGTATTCCATGACCATGAAACATCGACTTTCCAGGCAAACCATACTGCATTTTCGAAACCACTCTCCCTACCACACATCTAAACCGATTACCCAAGACTTTCGCGAACAACTTATAATCAGCACATAACAGAGATATAGCACAGTGCTCCTTGAGGTTGTGCTGCCCCTTAACCTTCTGGACCAACACTTCAACTGCTGTTGCTTGCTTGTCCCCCATCACACCCTTCTCCTTCATCTGATTTAATAACCTATCCATGAAACCCCTTATCACCTCCCAATGTAGGAGATAAAATTCAGCCGGGAGACCGTCTATTCCCGGTGCTTTGCCCTTCCTCATTCCCCTTAAAGCCAACTCTATTTCCTCTTCCATTATTACCACCCCTAAAGCCTTCCTATCACTATTCCCTAAATTACACGCCACATACTCACACACCTTCTCTAAAGCCATATTCCCCATCCTCCCACTTGTCCAATACCCTTCATACCATTTATCAGCATGCGCACACATTCCTTTCGTAGTTCGTTTCTCCTGATCCACCCTATAACCTCCCGCCATCTCATGTACCTCTAACCTCGGAATAGCTGTAACCTGCTGTCTTTGTTTTTGACGTCGCAACACACACGCCAATGGCTTGTCTCCCCAAAGCACCTCCTCTACCCCTGCCTGCACCCTTACCGCTTGAAACCTTTCATTTTGTAACTCCCTCAGTCTCCCTTTGACCTCGACAATTTTCCCCACAGCCCCCTGCCCATAACAACCCTTTAACCTGTCCTCTAAATAATTTGAAAGTCCATGTTTTAAATCATTGATACGTTTGCCCACCCCCACATAATATTTCCTAATACTTTCCTTGGCTACAAAATCCCACCATTGCACAACATCTTCCACTCCCTGTGCCTCCTCGCTAAGCTCCTTCCACAGGACAGAAAATCCCTCTAACCCCTCCTCATCACTCAATGCCCTTATATTTAATTTCCAGTAACTCCTGTATATTTCCGCAAGTGCCTCCCACCCAACCTCCACCAACACTGCTCTATGATCCGACCATGCTGCTTCAACAGTTTTGAAAGATCGCACTGCAACCCCGTGAGAAAGATTCACTCTATCTAACCTCGCTGCATACCCTCTCCTAACAAACGTATGCTCTGTCTCCCACGCCCCCCCCTCAAGTGCGTCCCATAACCTAATATCCCTCATTAAATCTTTTAAGGTCACCGACACATAGCCTGCCCCTTTCGGTTCCACATGAGCCCTCCTAATAACGCAGTTCTAATCACCTCCTACTATTGCCACCTCCGGTAATGCACGGAAAAAAAAACAAGGTCTTCACACACAAACTCCTGCTTCACCTGCACGTTATTCTCTGCAGGCGCATATACGCTAATAAAGGCCACACGTTTGCCCATCCACCAACCATCCATGCACAACACCCTTCCCCCTCCCCCCTCACTTCTCTGCAAAACAAACGGGCTCACCTCCCTAATTAATATACCCACTCCTTCTTTCAAATGGGCAGATGGCAGGGTTAATACCTGAAACCCCGCCACCTCCAACACCCTACCCTCCTTAAAATTATGCTCCTGAAGGAACACAACATCCACTCTAAATTTATTCAGAAACATTCTAAACCATTCTCTCTTTACACTATTACACAAACCATTAACAATTACTGTCATACACCGGAGGCCTATTAAAGTTTCCACCCCTGCCTCCTCTCTTCACTCTTCCGATGGGCATTAGAACGTATGGATCTACTTGTCACCTGCACATTTCCCTCTCTCCCCCTCCCTTCTTTCAGTGCCTCCTGCCACCACTACCTTCACCTTCTGCCCATATTTGCTTCCCAGGCCGCAGCGGCCCTCTTTTTTGTGACAATCGCATCCTTCATAGCGTGGTCTGGGGATGCCTCACAATGTACCTCAACCTTCACTGCACACTGTTGCAATGATCTCGGTAACACCTCAGTCACGCTGTCACTCCCGTCGACCGAATAGTTCTCCTGTTGCTGATGCACCACAGCTGTCAACTCATCTTCTACAACCTTTCCAGGTGCAGCCACCTCCTCAGGCGGTGACAAAGACTTCAGAACCTCAGCTAATTCCTCCTTAATTTCCAACACTTCCTCCTGAATTTTTTGCTCATCTCGATCCTCTGGAAGTGTCTCTGGGCCAGGTAACTGGTCAAGGGCCTCACCCTCTTCCCCAGCCTTATGTGCCTCATCCACTATCTTGCTCCATAGACGACCACGCCCTCCTTCACGTCGTTGATCATCACCTGCTTCCTCCGATGTAGAAGCAGATGCCTCCGACTCTGGGCCAGGAGCTCGTTGCCTCTTCCCACACACCGCCGCTATGTGATCATATTCCCCACATAGTCGGCATGTACGTCTTTGCCCAGTGTACAACACCATTACCTGTGTCCTGAATTCCTTTAGGTACACGTAAGACGGTATGGGGTGTCGCAATGTCATTTTTAGGTTAAAAGTGCCCTCTGGCAGATCTGCATAAGCACCCGTCACCCACGTACCATGCTGGGCCAAATGAACAGTTCCGTATTCCTCATAAACTTTCCTGATGTCTGTCTCATCAGCCTCAAAGGAGACATTACGCAGTTTGATCCATGTATAATGTCTGGATACGTCGATCATCCTCACACGAACAGCTGGTGTTGCATCAAGACTTACGTCCTGAAAACGGTTGACCAACGATTCATAAACCGTTGCTGAGAGCAGTTTCACAAAAAATCTACGTGCTCCGTTCAATGCTACCCCGTACAACTCTCCATCCTGAATGCCATAAGTGTCTCTGATGATTTTGCACAAGTAATACCTGGGCTGAAACTGGCGTTATTGCCCCACTGAGAAGTTCAATGCCGACAGTGTTGATCCTGCGTCTATGACTGAAAGCCATGTTGACTAATGGTAGTTCTCCTGGGCTGACGGCAGAGGAGCGACAAGCACCACCTCACACTACTGCAGTCAGGGTACTGAAGAGAGTTTGCCTAGTAGGTCCACACGGCCCGAGAGCGATGCGAACAATCATTACGTCACTAAACTGTCTAGATATGTCTGTATGCCATACAGACTAAAACTTACATCAAGAACTTAGCAATGACACCAAACCGTTATCAGGGTACAGACTATAATTATAAACTAAATAAAGAATCAAATCATACATATATAAAGTTTTACATAAGGCCTGACCCATGACAAAGGCTCAATACAATAGAAAGAGATATATACACACAAACACCCACACACCCACCCACACACCCACACACACACACACACACACACACACACACACACACACACACACACACACACACACACACACACATACACACAAAATGTTTCACAAAATCACATTAATCAGATGCACTGTATGCACCAAGCAAAACAGTATACATGTATAAGTATATCTCATCATGCAAAAACCCAGCACGTATCATAAATACAAACTAAAACACACTTCATATCGCAAAGAACTTATTACTCAAGAATCGTGTCATACGAGACTGATACACATCAAAATAATACATAAAACAAAACAAAAAAACAAACAAAAAAAAACCTACTATATTATACCTACATTCCTGAAAAGTGTTATATAGATCATAACGAGTCCTTGCCAAGATAACCACAAGGTGGATGTCATTATGTATCAATGAAAACCAGGAAACCATTCCAAACCCACGTTCACAACACTCTCACGACCCCCCCCCCCCTCCCAAGGAGGCGAGCCCGCTGTGACCCCCTGACTCCCTTGCAACCTATGAAAACCCCTTCACTCACTCATTATCATTCACAGATTAACAAAAATCCCTAACGTTAGCATTCTATACCCCTCTGAGAAAGGCTGATCCCACCTTCTCCCATACATATCTCTGTTACGACACATCGCACGATAGAACGTTACCCAAGAACCTTCCTTCGCTCTTCACTATCTCCTCTCCCCCTCATCACCCACGACATATATATATATAATCTACCATGATATAATCTAAAGCTCTTGTGACACCCTTGTTTAACCCACACATATCTAGACTTAAAGCACGCAGAACTGACACCCCACGGCCACCCACCCTATGTACCAACCTATTTAACCAGCACCTGACCTCCTCTAACCCTTCAAAAAAGTAAACTACATGGAACGCAGTCTCATCCCCTCCACACATACCACACCCCCCACCCTCTACAACCTGTCTGTTTCGTAGTATGTCACCAGACGGAAGGATCCCATGCAGAAAACGAAACATTACCTCATGCGCCCTAGGGTTTAACTTCATTTTACTAAGTCTAAACCAGATACTCTTCCACGCATACATAGGGAACAAACCCTCCACTGGGACAACACACCTACCTACAAGCAACCTACACAAATTCCTTATGCAAACCTTTCTCAGTTCCCTAACCAACATCACGGCCCTCAAAACGATTTCGCATTCCCTCAACTCCATTCCACGATACCACATACCCAGCCTGTCGTGTATCCTTCCCAACTGCCCCCCGTTCACACCCTCACGCAACACTTCCCATTTAATAAACACACATTTAGCCCTCCGTCTCAAATCCATCAACCCCAACCCACCCTGACTTACAGGTAACATTACAACTTCTCTCCTTAACCAATCACAACGTGAACCCCACAAAAATTTATACACTTATCTTAGAATCACCGCAATGGCTGTCCCTGTAATTGGGAACACAGCTGCAACATGCCAAACCTTACTATACAATAACATGTTTATGACTATCACTCACTGTATAAGAGTTAGGTGCTGGGGTCTCAAAATGCCTAAACGCCCTACGATCCTTTCCATTAACCTATCCGAGTTTTCCACCCGTGCCGCAACCATATCATCGCTTTAAATAATACCACAAATCTGTAAAGACACCGCCCATTCTTTAACAACATTACATCTCCCCCCACACCCCCCACCCATGAACCCAACCCCATGCACCTTGACTTCGTCCTATTTACCTGCATTCCGGTGGCACTTCCAAATAATTACACGACCTCGTCCAACACTTCCAATGACATCCCTTCACGAATGAGAACAGTGGTGTCGTCAACATATCCAATTAATGTGATGAATGGTTTTGAAAACGACAAGTTGAAGAATTGAGACACTTATGCAACACATGGGAATCTTTATTGAAGAAACGTTTCGCCACACAGTGGCTTCATCAGTCCAATACAAAGTAGAAGTGGGTAAGGAGAGTAGAAGTTTGAGGTAATCAGTCCTTCAACCTGGAATCGATGTGTTCAGTCCATCACTCTTGTAGGAAGTCAAGAGTGATGGACTGAACACATCGATTCCAGGTTGAGGGACTGATTACCTCAAACTTCTGCTCTCCTTACCCATTTCTACTTTGTATTGGACTGATGAAGCCACTGTGTGGCGAAACGTTTCTTCAATAAAGATTCCCATATGTTGCACAAGTGTCTCAATTCTTCATATCCAATTAAACCCGGCCAGGCCCTCCCACCCCCCACTTCCTTCCCCCTGGAGTACAAAAACCGGGTTTCCCAACCATTCTAAAAGGGGTCCTGAAAAACCAAACAAAAATTGGGGATAGGGGCTCCCTGCTAAGGCCTCCCCTTTGAAACTCCCTTCCATACACCATTAATTTGTATCCTCATTTCCCCCCCTTTCAACGTGTTTACCCACTCGACATTTCCCCCCAAACCGTCCCCCAAGTTAACCTGAAAAGCCCCCCTTTCCACTCTATCATATGGCCCTGCCCAAACTAAGGGCCCAAAAAAGCCCCCCCCACCCCCCCCTTTAGCTTCCACAAAAATTTTCAGTACCCTGTCCTTCAATCATCGCCCCCCCCGGTTTTAACCCCAACTGAGATTTCACCCCCTTCCCACAACACACTTACATTACCCAAAAATTTTTGAAAATCTTATGTCTGCACACATCGCGATATGGCTCGGTACTCCCTAGGGTGGGTGCCCCCTTTTCCCTTCGGGGGCCAACACCCAACAGCTGTACCGCTTTCCCCAAAATTACCCTTCTCCTTCATTGATTAAATAACTGGCTATAAATTCCATATTAAAATCCAAGTTGAAATAAAATCAAACCAGGAGACCATCAATACCCGGAGCTTTCCCCTTCCTCATTCCTTTTAACGCATTCTCTATTTCCTCTGCCAGGAATAATCCCACCTAAAGCCTTTCAATCGCTATTTCCTAAATTACACGTTACATACGTACACACCTTGTCTAGCGCCATGTCACCCACCCCCCCACTCGTCCAGTACTTCTCATACCAAGCCTCTGCATATGCCACATCCCCTTCGGGTTCATATTCTCCGCCCTGCTCTATAATTCCCAACCGTCTCCGTTACCTCTAAACATGGGATAGCCATCACTGCCTGCCTTTGCCTTTGATGCCGCAAAACACACGCAGACAGCTTGTCGCCCCAAAGCACTCTTCCACCCTGCCTGCACCCTTACAGCTTGAAACCTTTCATTTTCCCAACACCCTCAACCTCACCTTTATTTCAGCTATTTCATCAATAGGAAAATTATTCCCAACCAACCCCCGCCCATAGCAACCCCTTAACCTATCCTCTAAATAGTTAGCCAGTCCATATTTCAAATTATTAATACGTTTCCTTCCCTCACAAAAACTTTCTAATTTTTCCCCTTTTGCAACAAAATCCCACCATGTCATGTGTCATCCACTCCTGTTCTTCCACACTAAGCTCCCTCCATAGGACTGAAAACCCCTCCAACCCCTCCTTATCTCCTAACGCACTTATATTTAATTTCCATTATCTTCTACATATTTCCGCGAGCGTCCCCCACCCAACTTCCACCACCACTGCCCTATGATCTGACATTGTAGCCTCAATAGTACTGAAAGATTCCACATCCACTCCCTGAGAAAGGTACACTCTATCTAGTCTCGCCGCATATCCACTCCTAACAAACGTATATTCAGTCTCCCACACCACCCCCCCCAAAGGCATCACGTAACCTGACATCATTTAACAATTCCCTAAGAGCCACAGACATATATCCAGCCCCTTTTGGGTCCACATCAGCCACCCTGATTACACTATTCCAGTCCCCACCAACTATTGCCACCTCTGGCAGTGCACTTAAGAAAAACACAAGATCCTCACACACAAAATCATTCTTTACCTGTATGTTATTTTCCGTCGGAGCATACACACTCACAAAAGCCACACACTTACCCATCCACCACTTATCCACACGCAACACCCTCCCTCCCCCTCCCCCCTCGCTTCTCTGCAAAGCAAACGGGCTCGTCTCCCTTATTAAAATACCCACACCACCTTTTAGACAGGGAGATGGCAGGGTAACTACTCGAAATCCTGTCACCTCCAACACCCTACCCTTTTTAAAAAATTGTGTCCTGCGGGAAACACAACATCCACTCTAGTTTTATTCAGAAAAATTACGAAAACAATCTCTCTTCATACTGCTACATAACCCATTAACGTTTACAGTCATACACCTAAGGCCTTTTAAAGTTTCCACCCCTGCCTCCTCTCATCACTCTTTACAACTCCAGAGCTTGACTTTATGTTTGACACCTTCGTTGTGCTCTCTTTCCCCCCCTTCTTCAGGTGCCTCCTATCATGGCTACCATCACCTACACCACTACCTTCACACTCCACCTCAGTCTGTTTCCCAGGCCTTTGTGCAGGCGTTAGGACATCAGAATTTGATGTAGCCGCCCTCTTTCTCGTGACAGTCATATTACACATGTCTTGGTCAGGTGTTGCCTCTCGATGAACCTCCACCTCCACCTGAGAATGGTTTAGTGATTCTACGGATGACTCCAAACCACCATCACGTCCCAACATATTACGTCCCCAACTTTCTGGAAGTGACGACTCTCCAATGACTCCTCGCTCAGATGTAACGTCCCCATCAGGGAGTGACAAAGTCTTCGAAACATCGACCAGTTCCTCCTCAATCTCAAGAACCTGCTTCTGTAATTGCTGCTCCTCCTTATCCACAGGAAGCGACACCTGGTCAGGCAGCTGGGGGAGGGACTCCAACTCACCGCCAGTCCTGTGTGCCTGGTCCACTATCTCACTCCACAAGATACCATGCCCTCCGTCCGATGTTTGTTCTTCACCAGCCACCTTTGAAGCAGGGGCTGTGACGTCCAACACAGGTCCAGGCACATGTCTCCGCTTGTCACAAGTCGCTGCTATGTGATCATACTCACCACATAGGCGGCACGTACGTCGTTGCCCAGGATACATAACCATAACCTGCATCCTGAATTCATGTAGATAAACATAGGACGGTATTAGGTGCCTCAAAGTCATTTTGAGGTTGAAAGTACCCTCTGGGAGACCAGCATAGGCGCCTGCCACCCACGTACCATGCTGAGCATAATGCACCATTTCCATTACGTCTCAAAAACTTTCCTGATATCCGCCTCGTCCACCCCGAAGGGAACGTTGCGTAACTTAATCCACGTATAATGCTGTGGAAACATCTATCATTCTCACACTGACAGCTGGTGTGACATTAAGACTCACGTCCTGAAACCGGGAAAGACATGATTTAAGACCGTTGCCGTGAGCGTTTTTCAAAAAAAATTTTTTTGCCTCCCCTATAAATCACCTCTTGTATGCCAACATCTCCGGGGATCTTTGGCAATAAACTTGCGCGAACTAGGCTATCAGCCCTTTAAGTAGTCAATGTCGACAGTATTTATCCCGCTCAGACTAATGCCATTTTGACAAAAGCAGTGCATTGTTTTTGCGCGTGCGACAGCACCATTC
>NC_069481.1:24030708-24088574 GCF_026875155.1 Cherax quadricarinatus | reverse complement strand
GTCACCACTACTTGGAAAAGACCCGGGCGGGAGAGTACCGGCGAATAAAAAAAAAATTGAAACCAATTAAAAAGGCCTGAGCTTGCTACCACCTGCAGCTCACAAGACTGCCATTTCCACGAGTCCCTTTGGGGCGGGGCAGATGGCAGACCAGAGGCCTAGCTTCTCCCTACGAGCCCCGTGAGGGCGGGGACTGTATACTTGTACCTCCTCCCATGGGAGACTTAGGTCTCGAGATACTCCCCAGATAGGGAGCCAAGGCCGGGTCACCACTACTTGGAAAAGACCCGGGCCGGGAGAGTAGCGGCGAATAAAAAAAAATTGAAACGAAACCTTTCAGGTTTATATAGTTAAGAGAAAATGACTGACATGTGGCAAAGGCTCACAACCTTCACATTAGTCAATAAAAGGAATAACCTACATCATAATCTTATTAAAACAAAATCTTAATCAGTTACTTATACTTAATAAATATTAAACACCCTCTTCCACAGGGTGAGCACATTATATAAAGTAAAAAGAGACAAACCCCATTTGTCAGGGTAATGCATGAAGGACAAGCACAATATACCAAACAGATAAGATAAGATAAGATTTCGTTCGGATTTTTAACCCCGGAGGGTTAGCCACCCAGGATAACCCAAGAAAGTCAATGCGTCATCGAGGACTGTCTAACTTATTTCCATTGGGGTCCTTAATCTTGTCCCCCAGGATGCGACCCACACCAGTCGACTAACACCCAGGTACCTATTTGCTGCTAGGTGAACAGGACAACAGGTGTAAGGAAACGTGTCGAAATGTTTCCACCCGCCGGGAATCGAACCCGGGCCCTCCGTGTGTGAAGCGGGAGCTTTAGCCACCAGGCCACCAGGCCTAACATAAACAACCACAATATATTTCATAAATAACAACAAATTAACACCTCAAAACGCGATACACATCTCAAAACAAAATAACATTTAAAAAGAATGGGTAAACTTGAGCCTATATCACAATAAACCTAACAATGACATAACGTACAGATAACACTCAGTACCAGGGTCAAAAAATGAAGTATATAAACATCCATTGAAATCCAGCCTTGCAGGTGTAGTTTACATAATATTACTATGACAAAGGTTCAGTTCAATAGAAAGAATGTTCACTATAAAATATATCCATTAATCACAACCTTCACATTAGGCGTATAAACGAGTGATCTACATCATAAATCCGTTAACACAAGTACATACTCTCTCCCAACTAAACCCCGATACAGGAAAAATTCTCTAAAACATACATACGTTTCCCACTACAAAACTTTAATGAGTCAGTTCAGAATTTATGGAAGTCATTAGCCTTCCGCCTTCGTCTACATGATAAGCACATTATATAACGCTAAAATAAAGTCAGTACACTCACTACAAACTCCCTTAATCAGGGCCATGCGGGAAAGAAATGACACAGTATACTAAACAGACCTTAAAGGAGAATATCATAGCATAAAACTCCATCACACAATACATAAATAACAAAACAAAAAAAAAAGTAACCTCTAACTGCGATACAATATCACACATGACACATGCCCAATAAAGGCTATATATGTACATTCTACATAGACCCAATAAGCTCCTGCAAGGTCTTACACCTATAATCTTAACACCATTCACACTTAATATATTAAGAAGGTCATGACGACCCTGACACATCAAGCACAGAATTCTCCATACGTTATTACATAATTACTTGACTTATCACTTTGCTGTCTGTACCCACATGCATGCTACATACTTATGCCATGCATCTACACCTTCTATACCCACATACACCTCACTCTCACCCCCCCAGGAGGCGACCCCGCCGGGACCCCCTGACTTTCCTCTTCTCATATGTAATCCCCAAACCCCTTCCCCTTACTCAGCCCAAGTTGCAGATTCATGAGAAACCCTAACGCTAACATTCTATAACCTTCCGAAAAATCCTGCGTCCACCTCCTCCCATACAATTCCCTGTTACGACACATCGTACGATAAACCGTAACTGCAAGTACCCGCCTCCGCACCTCACAAACCCCCCTCCCCTCATCGCCCACAATATATATAATCCACCATTATATAATCCAAAGCTCTTGTGACACTCTCGTCAAACCCTCCCACATCTAGGCTTAGTGCACGCAGAACCGACACCCCTCGGCCCCCACCCTCTGTGCCACCCTACTTAACCAATACCTAACACCCTCCAGCTCCTCACAAAAGTATACTGCATGGAACGCTGTCTCATCATCCCCACAGATTCCGCACCTCCCGCCCACAATTACCCTTCTGGTTCTTAGTACCTCTCCCTAGGGTAGGATCCATGCAGAAAACGATACGTTATCCCGCACTCTAGGATTTAACTTCAGCTTGCTAAACCTATACCAAATACTCCTCCATGCGTACATGGGGAACAATCCCTCAACTTGTACAACAATCCTCCCTGCAAGCAACCTACACAAAACCCCTATTCGAATTTTCCTCAGTTCTCTAACCAACATCAAAGCCCTCAAAACATTTTCACATTTTCACATTCCCTCAATTCCATACCACCATACAACTTACCCTATCATGTACTTTTTTCAGCTGCCCCCCCCCTCACTCCCTCGTGCAAAACCGTCCCATTTAAGAAACACACATTTAACCCTCCTTCTCAGATCCATCAACCCCAACCCACCCTGGCTCACAGGTAACATTACAACCACTCTCCTCAGCCAATTGCAACTTGAACCCCACAAAAATTTAAACGCCCATCTCTAAATCCCCACAATCACCGTCCCTGTTATTGGGAACATGGTTTTTACATGCCAAACCTTACTATACAATAGTACATTTATTACAATCGTTCTTTGCATGAGGGTCAGATGCTGAGGTCTCAATGCACCCAGACGCCCCAGGATCCTTTCTAACAACCTATTTGAGTTTTCCTCTTGAGCAGCGTCCAAGTCATCCCTATAGATGATACCACAAATTTAGAGACACCGTTTGTTTCCTCACAACGTTACATCTCTCCCCCCCCCTCTACCCAATCACCCAACCCCATGACCATTGACTTCTCACTATTTACCTGCATCCCTGTTGCACTTCCAAACAACTGCACAATATCATCCAAAAACTCCAATGCCATCCCTTCCTGAACCAGGACTGTTGTGTCATCTATGTATCCTATTATTCCAGGCCACACTTTCCCTACCTCCCCCCCACCCCCACTCTTGTTACATATACTACGTTCAACCATTCTATAGAAGGGGTCCTGAATGCACGCAAACAATATTTGTGACATGGGACACCCCTGCCTAAGTCCCCTGCCCATGACAATCTCCTCGCCCAACCATCCATTAATCTGTACCCTCATCCTACCCAATTAACTATTTCTTCCCCATAACCCTGTCTCCTAAGTATAGCTCCCAATGCTTCCCTTTCCACTCTGTCATAGGCCCCCTGCCAGTCTAAAGCCAACAACGCCGCCCCCCTCCCCCCCTTTTTGACTCCACAAAACTTCTCAGCATCCCATGACCTTCAATCATTGATCTTCCAGGCAATCCATACTGCGTTTTCGAAACCACTCTCCCTACCACACATTTAAACCAATTACCCAAGACTTTAGCAAACAACTTATAGTCTGCACATAACTGCGATATGGCACGGTACTCCTTGAGTGTGTCCTGCCCCTTACCCTTCGGGACCAACACTACAACTGCTGTTGCTTGCTTGTCCCCCATCACACCCTTCTCCTTTATCTGATTTAATAACCTAACCATGAAACCCCTTATTACCTCCCAATGTTGTAGATAAAATTCAGCTGGGAGACCATCTATTCCTGGTGCTTTGCCCTTCCTCATTCCCTTTAAAGCCAATTCTATTTCCTCTTCCGTTATTACCCCTCCCTATCACTATTCCCTAAATTACACGTCACATACTCATCTTTTCCAAAGCCACATCCCCTACCCCCCACTTGTCCAATGCCTTTCATACCATTTATCTGCATACGCACACATTCCTTTCGTAGCCTGTATCTCCTGACCTACCCTATAACCTCCCACCACTTCATGTACCTCTAACCTTGGAATGGCCGTAACCTGCTGCTTTTGCTTATGACGACGCAACACACACACTGATGGCTTGTCTCCCCAAAGCACCTCCTCAACTTATAGTCTGCACCCTTACCGCCTGAAACCTCTCGTTTTGTAACTCCCTCAGTCTCCCCTTGACCTCGATTATTTCATCCATAGGATAGTTGCCCCCCACAGCCCCCCGCCCATAACAACCCATTAACCTGTCCTCTAAATAATTTGAAAGTCCTTATTTTAAATTATTTATATGTTTACCCTCTCTCACATAATATTTACTAATCCTTTCCTTGGGTACACAATCAAACCATTTCACGACATCTTCCACCCCCCGTGTGTCCTCGCTAAGCTCCTTCCATAGGACAGAAAGTCCCTCTAACCCCTCCTCATCACTCAATACACTTATATTTAATTTCCAGTAACTCCTGTATGTTTCCGCAAGCGCCTACCACCCTACCTCCACTAACACTGCTCTATGATCCGACAATGCAACTTCAATGCTATTCTTAATAATTATTTTCTCTCGGTTTTCACTCAGGAAGACAATAACAATATCCCAGTAATTAATTTTTATATTGGGCCTGATGATGATAAATTATGCAATATCACAGTCACTACCGAATTGGTTATCAAACAAATAGACCGGTTAAAGCAAAATAAATCCCTGGGCCCTGATGACCTTTTTTCAAGGGTTCTTAAAGAGTGTAAAATGGAACTTTGTGAACCATTGACTAATATTCTTAATATTTCTCCTCAAACAGGTGTAGTGTCTGATATGTGGAAGATGGCTAATGTAATTCCTATTATTAAAGCAGGGGACAAGTCGTTACCGTCAAATTACCGCCCAATAAGCCTGACCTCGATTGTGGGCAAGTTACTAGAGTCGATTATAGCTGATAATATAAGAAGCCATCTGGATAAGCACAGATTGATTAATGATACTCAGCATGGATTCACGAGGGGCCATTCCTGCCTAACTAATTTATTAACCTTCTTCAGTAAAGCTTTTGAGGCCGTTGATCATGATAAAGAATTCGATATTGTTTATTTAGATTTTAGTAAGGTTTTTGATAGAGTACCTCACCAGAGACTGTTAAAAAAAGTGGCAGCTCATGGCATTGGGGGGAAAAGTGCTGTCATGGATCGAGTCATGGCTCACAAATAGGAAGCAGAGAGTATACTTAAATGGGGTTCAATCCGAGTGGGGATCTGTAACAAGTGGCGTACTACAGGGATCAGTCTTAGGTCCGTTGTTGTTTATAATATATATCAATGACCTTGATGAGGGTATTACTAGTGATATGAGCAAATTCGCCGATGACACAAAGATAGGTTGGATAATTGATTCAAATGTAGATGTTAGGGAACTTCAGGAGGATTTAGACAAACTCTATTCTTGGTCAGAAAAGTGGCAGATGCAGTTCAGTGTAGATAAATGCAAGAAGCTCAGGGGTGTCCATAACCCTAGCACTTATAAGTTAAATAATGTAGAACTTAGCCATACAGATTGCAAAAAGGACTTGGGGGTTGTGGTGAGCAGCAACCCTAAGCGTACGTAATAAGGCAAATAGATTATTGGGATTTATATCAAGAAGTGTAAGCAACAGAAGTTCAGAGGTTATACTGCAGTTTTATACATCATTAGTAAGGCCTCACCTAGATTATGCAGCTCAGTTCTGGTCTCCACATTACAAAATGGATATAAATTCGTTAGAAAACATTCAGCATAGAATGACTAAATTAATACATAGCATTAGAAATCTTCCTTATGAAGAAAGATTGAAGACTCTTAAATTACATTCACTTGTTAGATGAAGAATGAGGGGAGACATGATCGAAGTGTATAAGTGGAAGATGGGTATTACTAAAGGGGATAATAAGGTCTTGAGGATGTCTCTCCAAGAGAGAACCCGCAGTAATAGATTTAAATTATACAAGTTTAGATTTAGAAAGGACATATGAAAGTACTGGTTTGGAAATAGGGTAGTTGATGAGTGGAACAGTCTACCTAGTTGGACTTTGGTTAGTTTCAAATTTAGGGTGGATAAATATATGAGCGAGAGGGGTTGGATTTGAGTGGGACTTGCAAATTAGTGGATAGTTATCAGAGCTTATTTCTTGGGTAGCATTGAAAATTGGGTTGGGCAGATATTTTGTTAGTGGGATGGATTGTAAAGGACCTGCCTAGTATGGGCCAACAGGCCTGTTGCAGTGTTCCTCCTTTCTTATGTTCTTATGTTCTTAACAGTTTTGAAAGATTTCACTACAACCCCAAGAGAAAGATACACTCTAACCTCGCTGCATACCCCCTCCTAACAAACGTATGCTCTGTCTCCCACGCCCCCATCCTCAAACGCGTCCCATAACCGAATATCCCTCATTAAATCTCTTAGGGTCACCGACACATAGCCTGCTCCTTTCGGTTCCACATCGGCCCTCCTAATAACGCAAATTCCAGTCACCCCCTACTATTGCCACCTCCGGTAATGCCCGGAAGAAAAACACAAAGTCCTCACACACAAACTCCTGCTTCACCTATACATTATTTTCTGCAGGCATGTACACGCTTACAAAGGACACATGTTTGCCCAACCACCAACCATCCATGCGCAACACCCTTCCCCCTCCCCCCCTCACTTCTCTGCAAAACAAACGGGCTCGCCTCCTTAATTAGTATACCCACCCCTCCTTTCAAACGGGCAGATGGCAGAGTTACCACTTGAAACCTCACCACCTCCAGCACCCTGCCCTCCTTAATATTATGCTCCTGAAGGAACACAACATCCACTCTAGATTTATTCAGAAACATTCTATACCATTATCTCTTCACACTATTACACAAATCATTAACGTTTACAGTCATACACTGGAGGCCTATTAAAGTTTCCACCCCTGCCTCCTCTCTTCACTCTTCCCATGGGCACCAGACCTTATGGATCCACTTGTCACCTTCACACTTCCCTCTCTCTCCCTCCCCCTTCTTTCGGTGCCTCCTGTCGTGGCCACCACTACCTTCACCTTCTGCCCATGTTTGCTTCCCAGGCCACTGCGCTGGCGTAAGGACATCATCCAAATCCGACGCAGCAGTCCTCTTCCTCGTGACAATCGCATCCTCCATAGCTTGGTCTGGGGATGCCTCACGATGTACCTCAACCTTTACTGTACATTGTTTCAATGATTCTGGTGACACCTCTGCCACACTGTCACTCCCGTCGTCCAGGTAGTTCACCAGTCATTGACGCACCTCAGCTGTCATCTCGTCATCTACCACCTTCCCAGGTGTGGCTGCCTCCTCAGGCAGTGACAAAGACTTCAGCACCTCAACAAATTCCTCCTTAATTTCCAACACTTCCTCCTGTACTTTCTGCTCGTCACTAGCCTCTGGAAGTGTCTCTGGGCCAGTTAACTGGTCGAGGGCCTCACCCTCTCCCCCAGCCTTATGCGCCTCATCCACCCTCTCAGTTATTCCAGCTGTCCGGAGTACCCAAGATGTATGAATAAAATCCGATGCTAACACCCCAGTGCCCTTGCGACCTCATCTAGGACCCCCCCCCACGTCTAAACTAAGGATACGTAAGGGCGATAACCCACCCACCCACCTAATAAGTCTACACAGCCAACAGCACACGGCTTCTAACCGCTCGCAAAAATAAATCGCATGGAAAACAATTTCTTCAATCCCACAATCGCTACAGGATGGAATATTGCATAACTGTCGTGTACACAAAACAGATCTGGACGGCAAGATGTTATGAAAGAATTTATATACCGTTTCACGAACTACAGGTAGTAACGGAAGATCCACCAGACGGTTCCAAATATCAGCCCAAATGTACAATGGAAGCTGACTACAGACTGGTGCCACATCAGCTTCCATAGTTGCCCGAACTAAAATACGCAATTTACACGCCTGCGGATTTGAAACCACTGTAAGCACGAGCAACATATCCACACATATATGGCGATCACGCCCCTTAACACACTCGCACAGGTATTGATATGTTTCACCAACTGGATTACCTGCCACTCACAGGTAATCCAGTTGTAGGTAATCGGGGTGTATGCTTGACAAAAAGAGCAAGCATTGACGCATGAAAATCTAATAATCCCAAACACCCCTTGCGAACACTTAAGCTAAGCACACTGCGACGTAACCAGCAACAACGACTTCCCCAGATAAACCGAAAAACACGCACCAATAAATGTATCTCATCTCTTGGATGCAACAAGGATACACTCGCTACATTCCACACTTTAGCATATAAGATGGAATTAGTAACTATTACCCGCTGATGGAGAGTTAACCCACGTAACCTCAGCATACCGACACGCCGGATAATGCTATCAACCACCGTCCTTCAGTTCTACTAGCCACATGAATTATCCCGCATATTTTCAAAGATTCACGCACAACCCACAGACTCTCCATGGAGATTGGACCTCGTTGCCACAGCCATAAAAGTAAGAGTCCAGACTTATCCTTATTACATATCATTCCCGTTGCCTCGCTAAAAGTGGTCAAAATACGATCTATGGCAGACAAACTACCGGCATCTGTAAGCATTAGCGTTGTATCAACATAGCCAACAATATGGATAGGCCTACTGCACTGCCCATTACATGGATGCTGCTCACACCCAGCTGCCAGTGCCCTATATAATGGCTTTTGATAAATAGCAAATAAAATTTGTGATAACAGGCACCCCTGGCGAATCCCATGATGAAAATATACAGACATACCTAACTTTCCGTTTACCTGGACGCACAAACTCACATCAGTATACAAAGACATAACCCATAACGATCTCGACTACCACTAAATGTATCTCTGTAAACTATGTCAGCATAAAGACTCATACGATAGGTATCCATGATCATCGTACCCGAAGGGAAGGACTCAACCCCATCTCGCACCATAAAACCCATTATATTTAATGCCCAATGATGCTGACTTTGTTCACATAGAACATACACAGATGGTTGGTCTCCCCAAAGAACTTCATCAATTCCTGCCGCAGTTCACGCCCCCTGAAATAACTGATTTTGTATATCTGATATTTCCACTTTCGGGCGGCGATGGTGGTTACCGGATATGCTGCACGTGGCTCGTAACACGCATGCAATTGATGTCGTAAGTAATTCAACTTCCATAATGCAACTGTATCACCTCTTTATTCATCGCCCGAAAAAAGGATTTAATACTGGGTTTACCCCTTACATCCCACCACTATAGAAAATCTACGACACCCATCCCATTATTCCATAATTGGACCACATCCGACGAAATAAATCATGGATTTCATCCCCTTTTAAAAGACTAACATTTAATTTCCAAAACTGAGGAACAACTTGTGGCAAACCAGCCCAAGCAAGACGTACCAAAACGGCACGATGATCGGTAAAATGTTCATCACATGTCTGGACACTCTGTATGTCAATAGCATGCGCTACATAGATCCTATCGAGTCATGCCGCATAACCCTGTCGGACAAAAGTAAAATCCACCCCACCAACTACATTACCTCCCACATCGCGCAACGCAACCCCTTGCAAAATATCACCCAAAAGTTGAGAATAGAACCCACTACCCGGGGGTTCCACATCCCGACGTCGTGTAATGCAATTCCAATCACCTCCCACAACGAATACTGCAGGAAGCGACAGGAAATGATACACAAGTGTCTCCTGAAAAAAATTATTTTTCGTAACAGCATCACCTGCCACAGGCCCATATACACTAATGAAACCGACTCTCATCGTACCCCACCACCCATCAACGTGCGCCAATTGACAGTCAGACCCAACTTCCCAATGATGTAACCAAAAAATACTCTTCCCTCGTATCAACACTACCACACCACCCTTTAACTGCGGACTATTCACAACGTACACAACATAACCTCGTATTCTCAATTCACCGACATCCCAAAAATTGTGTTCTTGAAGAAACACAACGTCAGGTTTAAAACGACATAAACACTGCTCAAAATCATCTTTCCTATGCACCGCCCATAAACCATTAACATTTATAGCTAAACACTGGAATATTGCTGGCTTTCATCACACACATTCACTCTTAACACATTTAGACACTGAGCTACATCACCATCAGTGCCACTAACATCGCCAGGTGGGAGACTCATCACCCTGGCATCATCTTCAAAGCTATTCCTCTTCAAGGGGGGCTCCTTGGCGTGGTGAAGAGGCTCTTGGTCTGAGGAATTAGACCTATCGGTCTTCTTCCTCAGACCGAACCTAATTACCCCCCAATCTCCCCTCCCCTATCCCATCCTCCCCATCCTCCCCTTTTTCCTTTCCTCCTCCTCCTCCCCACCCCTCCCTTTTGCCCTTCCTCTTTTTGTTCCTTTGGGATTTTTTCCCACAGGGTGCTAGTTCCTAGGTAGGGGAAAAGGGTACTGGGGTCCATCCCATTCCGTTGAGGTTCTTAAACGGTGGTGGGGTAGTTTGCCGTGGAATCTGGATCGCCTGGGGATGTCCCGATCCCTCTCCGGTATCCCGGAGTAGCTTTGGGTGTCTTTCGGGCGACGAGTGTATCTCTTGGAAGCCACCTTTCGGATTCCGGGGGGGTGGTGGCCGAAGGAGGGTTTCTTTGTGGTGGATATTCCGGCCGACCTCTCTTTTGTCCACCGAGGTAGCTCGGCAGATGTGAGGTTGCTTTTCCCGGATTGTTAGTTTACTAGCATGATGGTAGGGTTATGGCAGGGTTCCATGCTGCATCTGCGCTACTTGTGGTGCTGAGGTCCTCTTTGGGCACAGAGGGAGATTTCTGGCCCTTTCATTCCCCCTAGGAACTATCCCTTCCCCCGGGCCCCCTTTTTTTATTCTTTTTTTTTTTTCTTCTTTCTTTTTTTTTCTTAAAAACAAAAAGAAAGAAGTAACCCAACCAAAGGCCCGCCTAGTCCATGAACCTGGTACCCCCGGGCCCCTTCTTTATACCGCACCCCGTTCTGACCCTGCCTCGTCTTTTGACCACTCTTCAGACATTCCTCATGCCTCTGTACCTATTGCCGGTTTCTGTTTCCTCACCCGCTTCAGGTATGAGGCTCGACTGACTCCTTCGATTTATCGGACCTTCGCTCTCCTCTGACTATGCTTCGACCTCTCCCTCTACAGTGCGGCAATTTTCAAATCGCTGACCCGTTTCCATGTCGGGCCAACTTGGTCCCACGCCTAAACGCCAACGACAATTACCTGCTGATGATACTTCTCCACCTTTTCGTTCTTCTCAGAAATGATCGACATGTCCTTCACTACCTTTCCACGCTCAGTTTCAGACTGAACAATGGACTAAATTTTTCACTTTACGACCAACTTCCTCTCTGCTATCTTTCTGACCATAGTATTGGAAGGCACTCCTATGCCATGTTGGTAAAGATTTTCTTTTTAATGCTCTTAAGAGCGGTACGCGCATCATTACCGTACAGAATGCTACCCCCCATGAGCTCTCTTGTCTTTCCCATATCGATACTGTTCCTGTCACTCTGAAAAACATCATTCCCTCAATTCTTGTAGTGGTACCGTCAATTCTTGCCCCTACCATAGTTCAACAAAATATTCAGACATGGGCCTGACATTTCTTGAACAGCTGGAACTCAAGATTCCCATCCTCAAGGGAGACACGTTTTCCTGCCGTGGGCGGAGACGATCCCTTAGGCCAATGTGGGTCGTTTAAATTTGCAGTTGAGAACTCCCCATCCCTCAGGTTTATATAGCAGGAAACTTACAAGTTGAAAGGTGATCCTACACCACAAAGTGTAGAAATTGTGCGATTGCATCAAAATTTTTGAGATTAATGGAAGCCCAGTTGTGGTGCGATGACCATTAAATACGTCTGAAAACGATTCCTTGCTTAAGGGATGAGGTCCCTTTTACTCTCGCCTTAAAAAAATTAAGGTTAAATAAAGAGAGGGAAACGTTACTCAAAGAAGAAACCTTATGAGGCAGTTCTCATCGGCCAAGGAGACTCCACGAGTTTTTATCCCGTGTTTCAAAAGACCCCATTGGTATCCCTAACTACACCCACCTTGGGACCTCTCCATAATACCCTGAAAAAAAAACCCCCCAAAAAAAATTTTTTTTAATTTTTGGGGGGGGGGGGGTTTTTTTTTAAAAAATTTTTTAAAAAAAAAAAATTTTTAAAATAAAAAAACCCCTAGGGAGACTCCCCGGTTCTTATTCCCGTGTTTAAAAACGTCCCCCCTTTCGGTACCCCTTTCTACCCCCACCTCTGTGGTTCCTCCCCCAAAATCACTCCTGTATTAATCCTTTTGCTGTCCTCGGTCAGAGCCCCTACTCAAAGCCTCGTCTAATCTCGCTTCTTTGGTTCTCTCTCAAAAGCCTCATTTATGCGAGACTCGTACGCCCCTCCTCCCAATCGCCCTCTACTTCTAAAAAGTAAAAAAAAAGGCCCGTTAACACCTCCTCCCCATCTTCCCCTCCTCATTTTCCCCTCCCTGTCTTGTCCCTGGTTCTTCCCTCTCACGGGCTCAGTTACAAGGTGGGGGTTCACCCCCCTCCTTTTACTGTCCCTTTCCCTCCCCTGTTCCCCCCCCAAGTTTTTCCCTCTTTCCCACCCCCCAGGTTCCGCCTCTTCTGTCCCTGCCTGCTTCTCCATTTCCCCTCCCCCCTTTCGCCCCCCCTCCTTGGTACGTCCCAATACATTTCCATTTTTACTCATCCCCCCCCTACCTTTCCCAAAATATTGTTCCTTACGACATCTCTGAATTCGAAACACTTGAAGCAATCTCTGAATATATTGCAGGCCCAAAAACCATAAATGGACCTGATCCCCTTCCGTTTTTTTCCCTTTTCCCCTCTGCCCCATCTGCGAAAACTTTTTTTTCACAGGCCCTTTCCCTTTCTGCTTGAACTTTTTTCCACTGCCTCCCTGTGGACTTTTCTAACCCTTTGTCCATACGAACCCTTACCTGGGATTTAAAGTATCTTTTCTTGCCAATCATGGCCTTTTTACAGGGGAATATATGCGGCCTAGGGGAACGGGGTGAGCTTAAAAGTTACTCTCCAGTTTCCCCCTGGGGGTGTTTGTTTACGGGAAACCCCAAAATTCACTCTGCTGTTATTTCCCCAACCCCAAGGCTATAATTTATTGTATTCTTCAGACCTTTTCCTGTGGGACCTTTAATAAAAGTCCCCTTCTTCTGCTGTTTTCCGTCCATCAGCTATTTTTTTCAACATCGTGCATTACACAGAGCCCGTACCCATTTACTAGGTGGTATACGCTCTGTTTTTAACTCTCTCCTTTCGGGCATTTTTTTCCCGGATATTCCCTTTCCCTTTTTTCGTATTACCGCCCCCGATTTGTTATTTGGTGTTTTTAAATGCCACCATTTCCTGGGGGGGGGTTCACTGTGATTCCGGGGGAATTAGTTAGAGGCTTTTTTTGCCCCCCCCCCTCCCTTTTTTAAAAACAGGTATCACACCCATTTGTCCTCGGAATATCTCTCCTTGCTCGATTTCAGTTGCTCTTCCTCCGCCCATTAGACTTCATTGGTCTGTTCTCCCCGGTTACATACAGTGATCATTTTCCCCAAAATTCTTATTCCCCCCCATATTCGCCACCTTTCGCACCCCCCCGTTGGGAATTTTTAAACGGGAAATTGGAACCTTTACTCACACCCGACTGTTTTTAAAGAGGTTCCTTCTTCATCCTTCGATGAGCTTTTCACCTTTTGTCCTCCGTTTTCCCCCCAGCTTTATTCTAACCCCCAAAATTCGGGCAGGCATTTCGAAAATTTGGCCTTTGGTGGTCTCCCGCTTGTGCTGTGCAGTAATTTGAAACGCGCTGCTGGGCAGGTACCGGACAATAGAACCCCAAAAGCGACTCCTGATTTTAAAAGGAAGCGTGCGTCGCTCCCGTGTATCCCTGTGCTAAAAAGCATTTCTGGCGAGATTATGTCTCCCCATCACCCCTGCTTCTCTATGAGTGCGTCTGGAAAAGTACGAAAACGAGTGGTAAATATTCTCCTGACCCAGCTCCTGTTCTGCGGGTTGCCGGTGTTGATATAGCAAACCCACTAGATGTTGCCAATGAAATTGGCAATCATCTGGTCCGTATTCTCAGGGACTCCATCTATGCCCCTCATTTCTTTCCTCAAAGTCTGCCAGAGAGTTAGCACCCTTGGACTTTTCTTCTCTCAGAGAAGAACAGTATAATGTGCCTTTTACACTTCAAGAACTGGAGGCACCACTCTCAGCTTGTCGATCATCGGCAGCTGGGCCCGACGACATTCATATTCGTATGCTACAACATTTACATCAGTCAGCCCTTGCAGTCCTATTACGCCTTTACAATCTTATTTGGTCACAAGGAGTTCTTCCACAGCTGTGGAAATCTGCCATTGTTCTCCCTTTCCGCAAACCAGGCACTACGGGACATGAAACCTCCCACTATCGTCCCATTGCTCTTACAGTGCAGTTTGCAAAGTAATGGAATGCCTAGTAAATAGACGTTTAGTGTGGTATTTAGAGACACACAACAGTCTCTCCACTCGTCAATATGGCTTTCGTAAGGGACGTTCTACCATAGACCCCTTACTACGCTTGGATACGTATGTTCATAATGCCTTTGCGAATAACCACTCAGTTATTGCCATATTTTTTGACCTTGGAAGGCATATGACACAACTTGGAGGTATAATATTTTAGCCCAAGCCCACTCCTTAGACCTTCGAGGCAATCTACCATCCTTCCTTAAGAACTTTTTAACTGACAGGCATTTCCGTGTTCGGGTTAATAATGTGCTCTCCCGGACTTTATCCAAGCTGAAGGTGTCCCCCAGGGATGTGTTCGAGCACAACACTTTTCTCCTTGCTATTAATGATTTGGCCTCTAGTCTTCCATCAAATATTTGGTCATCACTTTATGTTGATGACTTCGCTATTGCCTGTGCAGGCGCTGACTGTCACCTCATTACAGTTTCTCTCCAACATGCAGTCGACCATGTTTCCAATTGGGCCACCACACGTGGGTTTAAATTTTCCAGCACTAAAACCCACCAAATCACTTTCACTAGACGCTCTGTCATCTCCGATCATCCTTTGTACCTCTATGGCTCCGTATCCCTGAACGTGATACAGTCAAGTTTCTGGGCCTCCTCTTTGATTATAGGTTATCCTGGAAACCTCACATTACCTCTCTGAAGGCAACTTGTCACAGCCGGCTGAACCTTCTTAAAACCCTTGCTCATCTTTCATGGGGAGCTGATCGTCGAACCCTCCTTCGCCTACACTCCACCCTTATTTTATCGAACTTGATTATGGTGACCAGATCTATTCAGCGGCATCTCCTGCTACTCTCTCTAGCCTTAACCCCCATTCATCACCAAGGATTACGTTTATGCCTTGGTGCTTTTCGCTCTTCCCCTGTTGAGAGCCTCTATGCAGAAGCGAACGTTCCACCCTTTAAATCCGATCGCCGTGATGCCCATTGCCTGCGCTACTATGTACGCTCTCATGATCTCCGCAATCCTTCCTTTATAGAATGGTCATGATATTAGTAGACATTCTTTATTTGTTCGCCGCCCCTGTTTACTCCGTCCCCTTTTCTCTTCGCCTTTCATTCGCTCTTGTCTTCTCTTCAACTACCACCTTTCTATTTTACATGTAGCATCTCACTTTTCCCTACCCCCTAAGAAGTTCCAGCTGTTCGGGTCTGTTCTTTTCCCTCCCTTGCTCGAAAGCCAACTCTCTTACGGTCGCTTCCCGCTCTCTTTTTCTTGACCACTTTCACTCTCATTCTCATGCTATTGCTGTGTACACAGATGGCTCTAAGTCTTCTGACGGCATAGGATTCGCAGCAGTGTTTCCGGACAGCGTCGTACAAGGGCATTTACTATCTTCGGCTAGTAATTTTTACTGCTGAATTATATGCCATCCTTACAGCACTTATCCGTATTGCATCTATGCCTGTGTCATCATTTGTGGTTGTCTCAGACTCCCTTAGTGCTTTACAGGCTATACAAAAATTTGATTCACCTCACCCCTTAGTCCTTCGTATCCAACTTTGGCTACGCCGCATCTTTACCAAGCATAAAGATATTGTTTTTTGTTGGGTCCCTGGTCATGTTGACGTACAGGGCAATGAACAGGCAGACACTGCTGCGCGGTCAGCAGTACATGACCTACCAGTTTCTTATAGAGGTATTCCATTTACGGACTATTTTACTGTAATATCTTCCCACCTTCACACCCGTTGGCAACAACGTTGGTCTACTATGCTCGGCAACAAACTTCAATCTATTAAACCGAGTATAGGTTACTGGCCGTCTTCTTATCACCAGTGTCGAGGTTGGGAGACTACTCTCTCCGGTCTTCGCATTGGCCATACTCGTCTTACTCATGGATATCTCATGGAGAGGCGTCTTGCTCCTCTCTGTGAGAATTGCCAAGCTCCTTTTATCAGTCAGCCACATTTTGTTGGGACTACCCACTTTATCAACGAGCACGCAGAATTTACCTCTGTCGTCGTCTTCGCTCCGCTGCTCTCTCTTTACCTTCTCTTCTCGCTGATGGACCCACCTTTCATCCGGACTCTCTCATTGACTTTTTGACAACAACTGACTGACTTCACAAATTCTGATACCTTCAGCCCTTTCTACTTCAATCTCTTGCTACCCTCTACCCCCGTACTATCCCCTGCCCCGCTGTTTTCTGTAACCTGCTGATCATCCCCCCTCCCTTCTGCCATCCAATTCCCTTGCTTCCTCCCCTACCCTGCAGCTCTGTATAGCCCTTGTGGCTTAGCGCTTCTTTTTGATTATAATAATAATATTCAGTTCCCTGACTACAGTGGTGTGAGGTGGTGCTTGTCGTGCCTCTGCCGTCAGACCAGGAGAACTACCATTAGTCAACATGGCGTTCAGTCATAGACGCAGGATCAACACTGTCGGCGTTGAACTTCTCAGTGGGGCAATAACGCCAGTTTCAGCCCAGGTATTACTACCTAAAATCATCAGAGACATGTATGGCATTCAGGATGAAGAGTTGTACGAGGTAGCATTGAACGGAGCACGTAGATTTTTTGTGAAACTGCTCTCAGCAACGGTTATGAATCGTTGGTCAACCGTTTTCAGGACATAAGTCTTGATGCAACACCAGCTGTTCGTGTAAGGATGATCAATGTATCCAGACATTATACATGGATTAAACTGCGTAATGTCCCCTTTGAGGCTGATGAGACAGACATCAGAAAAGCTTTTGAGGAATACGGAACTGTTCATTTGGCTCAGCATGGTACGTGGGTGTCGGGTGCCTACGCAGGTCTGCCGGAGGGCACTTTTAACCTAAAAATGACATTTCGACACCCCATACCGTCTTACGTGTACCAAAAAGGAATTCAGGACACAGGTCATGGTGTCGTACGCTGGGAAAAGGCGTACATGCCGACTATGTGGGAAATATGACCACATAGTGACAGTGCATGGGAAGGGGCAATGAGCTCCTGGCCCAGAGGTGGAGGCATCCGCTTCTACACCGGGGGAAGCAGGTGATGCTCAATGATGTGAAGGAGGGCGTGGTCGTCTATGGAGCGAGATAGTGGATGAGGCGCATAAGGCTAGGGGAGAGGGTGAGGCCCTCGACCAGTTACCTGGCCCAGAGACACTTCCCGAGGATCGAGATGAGCAAAACGTACAGGAGGAAGTGTTGGAAATTGAGGAGGAATTAGCTGAGGTTCTTAAGTCCTTGTCACTGCCTGAGGAGGTGGCTGCACCTGGAAAGGTGGTAGAAGACGAGTTGATGGCTGTGGAGCATCAACAACAGGAGAACTATTCGGACGACAGGAGTGACAGCGTGACTGAGGTGTCACCGAGATCATTGCAACAGTGTACAGTGGAGGTTGAGGTACATCGTGAGGCATCCCCAGACCAAGCTATGGAGGATGCGACTGTCACAAGAAAGAGGGCCGCTGCGTCGGATTCAGATGATGTCCTAATGCCAGCACAGCGGCCTGGGAAGCAAATATGGGCAGAAGGTGAAGGTAGTGGTGGCCATGACAGGAGGCACCGAAAGAAGGATAGAGAGGGAAGTGTGCAGGTGACAAGTGGACCCATACGTTCTGGTGCCCATCGAAAGAGTGAAGAGAGGAGGCAGGGGCAGAAACTTTAATAGGCCTCCGGTGTATGACAGTAAGCATTAATGGTTTGTGTAATAGTGTAAAGAGAGAATGGTTTAGAATGTTTCTGAATAAATTTAGAGTGGATGTTGTGTTCCTTCAGGAGCATAATTTTAAGGAGGGTAAGGTGCTGGAGGTGGCGGGGTTTCAGGTGGTAACCCTGCCATCTGCCAGTTTGAAAGGAGGGGTGGGTATATTAATTAGGGAGGCGAGCCCGTTTGTTTTGCAGAGAAGTGAGGGGGGGAGGGGGAAGGGTGCTGCACATAGATGGTTGGTGGATGGGCAAACCTGTGGCGCTTATTAGTGTATATGCGCCTGCAGAGAATAACGTACAGGTGAAGCAGGAGTTTGTGTGTGAGGACCTTGTGTTTTTTTCCGCGCATTACTGGAGGTGGCAATAGTAGGAGGTGATTGGAACTGCATTATTAGGAGGGCTGATGTGGAACCGAAAGGGGCAGGCTATGTGTCGGTGACCCTAAGAGATTTAATGAGGGATATTAGGTTACGGGATGCGTTTGAGGGGAAGGCATGGGAGACAGAGCATACGTTTGTTAGGAGAGGGTATGCAGCGAGGTTAGATAGAGTGTATCTTTCTCACGGGGTTGTAGTGCGACCTTTCAAAACTGTTGAAGTAGCATGGTCGGATCATAGAGCAGTGTTGGTGGAGGTTGGGTGGGAGGCGCTTGCGGAAATATACAGGAGTTACTGGAAATTAAATATAAGTGCATTGAGTGATGAGGAGGGGTTAGAGGGATTTTCTGTCCTATGGAAGGAGATTAGCGAGGAGGCACAGGGAGTGGAAGATGTCGTGTAATGGTGGGATTGTGTAGCCAAGGAAAGGATTAGGAAATATTATGTGGGGGTGGGCAAACGTATAAATGATTTAAAATATGGACTTTCAAATTATTTAGAGGACAGGTTAAGGGGTTGTTATGGGCAGGGGGCTGTGGGGGGCAACTATCCTATGGATTAAATTGTCGAGGTCAAGGGGAGACTGAGGGAGTTCCAAAATGAGAGGTTTCAAGCGGTAAGGGTGCAGGCAGGGGTAGAGGAGGTGCTTTGGGGAGACAAGCCATCGGCGTGTGTGTTGCGATGTCAAAAACAAAGAGAGCAGGTTACAGCTATTCCGAGGTTAGAGGTACATGAGATTGTGGGAGGTTATAGGGTGGGTCAGGAGATACGAACTACGAAAGGAATGTGTGCGTATGCGGATAAATGGTATGAAGGGTATTGGACAAGTGAGAGGGTGGGGAATGTGGCTTTAGAGAAAGTGAGTATGTGACGTGTAATTTAGGGAATAGTGATAGGAAGGCTTTAGGGGGGGTAATAACGGAAGAGGAAATAGAGTTGGCTTTAAGGGGAATGAGGAAGGGCAGAGCACCGGGAATAGATGGTCTCCCGGCTGAATTATATCTCCAACATTGGGAAGTGATAAGGGGTTTCATGGGTAGGTTATTCAATCAGATGAAGAAGGGTGTGATGGGGGACAAGCAAGCAACAGCAGTTGTAGTGTTGGTCCCGAAGGGTAAGAGGCAGCACACCCTCAAGGAGTACTGTGCCATATCGCTGTTATGTGCTGATTATAAGTTGTTCGCTAAAGTCTTGGGTAATCAGTTTAAATGTGTGGTAGGGAGAGTGGTTTCGAAAACACAGTATGGTTTGCCTGGAAGGTCGATGATTGAAGGTCATGGAATACTGAGAAGTTTTGTGGAGTCATAAGGGGGGGAGGGAGGGCGGCATTGTTGGCTTTAGACTGGCAGAGGACCTATGACAGGGTGGAAAGGGGAGCATTGGGAGCTATACTTGCGAGGCAGGGTTATGGGGAAGAAATAGTTAATTGGGTAACTACGTTGTACAAAGGAGCTTAGATGAGGGTACAGATTAATGGATGCTTGGGGGGAGGAGATTATAATGGGTAGGGGACTTAGGCAGGGGTGTCCCATGTCACAAATGTTGTTTGCGTGTATTCAGGACCCCTTCTATAGAATGGCTGAACGTTGTGTATGTAACACGAGTGGGGGTGTGGGGGAGGTCGGGAAAGTGTGGCCTGGAATAATAGGATAAGTAGACAATACAACAGTCCTGGTTCGAGATGGGATGGCGTTGGGGGTTTTGGATGATGTGCAACTGTTTGGAAATGCAACAGGGATGCAGGTAAATAGCAAGAAGTCAATGATCATGGGGATGGGTGAATGGGTGGAGGGGGGGGGAGATGTAATGTTGTGAGGAAACAAACGGTGTTTTTAAAAATTTGTGGTATCATCTATAATGATGACTTGGATGCTACTCGAGAGGAAAACTCAAATAGATTGATGGAAAGGATTCTGGGGTGTCTGGGTGCATTGCGACCTCATCATCTGACTCTCGTCCAACGAGTGATTGTAAAAAATGTATTATTGTACAGTAGGGTTTGGCACATAGCAGCTGTGTTCCCAATAACAGGGACGGTGATTGTGGGAATTCTGGGACAGGTGTTTAACTTTTTGTGGGGTTCAAGGTGTGATTGGCTGTGGAGAGATGTTGTAATGTTACCTGTGCGCTAGGGTAGGTTGGGGTTGATGGATCTGAGAAGGAGAATTAAATGTGTGTTTCTTAAATGGGAGGTTTTGCGCAAAGGAGTGCGGGGGGGGGGGCAGCTGGAAAAAGTACATGATAGGTTGGGTAAGTTGTATGGTGGTGTGGAGTTGAGGGAATGTGAAACTGTTTTGAGGGCTTTGATGTTGGTTAGAGAACTGAGGAAAATTCGAATAGGGGTTTTGTGTAGGTTGCTTCCAGAAAGGATTGTTGTACCAGTTGAGGGATTGTTCCCCATGTACGCATGGAAGAGTATTTGGTATAGGTTTAGCAAGTTGAAGTTAAAGCCTAGGGTGAGGGAGTGTGAAGGCTTACTCAGCCCTGTAACAACTTCAGTCAGTATTACCAAGGCTGGCTCCTCCTCAGGAAAATTAATGAATAGAAAAAGAAATAACAGAGAATGATAAACACTTTATTATTTAGAAACGGAAAATATAAAACAATAAAACATGAATGGGTATCCTAATTGAAAGAAAAATTAAAAAAAAATACATTTGAACTCAACGCTAATATAGGTATATTGTGGTAATGGGGTGCCAGGTGTTGGTGACACTGAGTGTTGTTGAAATCGTAGCCGTTGCTGATGTGGGGGGGTAGCAGGTGTTGGTGACCACCACTGGCTCTCTATCCAAAAGTCGAACAAACAAAAAAGTGTTACCTGTAACTGCTGAAAGTTCTGGCCAGGCTGTAAAGTGGCATACCTGAAATCTTTCCTTTAAGAATTAGTGGTTTTTTGATATGCTTTAAGGATTGCCTTCTTCAGTAGGTTATAATTACATATGATATCCTGTGACAAAGTTGCATAGATATTCAAGGCTGTACCAGAAAATAACATTCCTAACCTGGTAGCCCAGATGTCAGCAAGCCATTCACAGAGGGTAGCGGTATTTTCAAACCTGATGATGTATGAAGTAATGTCTTCACCCTCTGTGAAGGGAGGTAAATTAGGTTTTGGAATATGTGCACTAGCTGCATGATGTTCAATTACTCCTTCCTCTAATTGTTGTTGTGTAAGAGTTAACTTTTTATTCTCTAATTCAAGGCGAGCTTTTTCGAGCTCGCGATCCTTTTCTCTCTCTATTAACTCAAGTTCTCTAGCTTTTCCTCACATTCTCTAGCTTTTTCCTCATGTTCTCTAGCTCTTTCCTCAACTTCTCTATCCTTTGCTCTTTCCTCAAGTTCTCTTAATTTAGCTTGTTCCTCACGTACTTTAGCTTGTTCCTCACATACTCTAGCTCTCTCCTCACAATCAAGTCTATCACTCTCCTTTTTGTCTTCTCTCTCTCTAACAGTCCTTCTTGATTCTCTTTCAATTCGATCTCTCTCCTTTTTATCCTCTCTTTCTCTTTCTGTCTTGATTCTCTCTCTCTATTCTTTCTCTCTCCTTATTCTTTTATCTTTCGATTCTCTCTCTCTCTCTTTCAAGTCTTTCCTGGATCTTAGCACTAATGAAAGATTCTAAATTTTTCCCTGTTATTCCTAACTTCCAGCGTTCATCCAAAACTGGTATTCCTCCATACTTGCAAGAATAACTTAAACTATCAGGGGAAATGAAATGGGTATATCAAAGTCACTACCGCCCGGCTCCGGCTGGGTTACAAGTATCTTTGGCAGGTTAAATCACCACCACCAGATGTAGACCAAACGAAATGTAAACTTTGCCAGATGGATTATTGTCACACCCTGCGTCATTATGTACTGGAGTGCGATAAAATTAATGAATTTAGAAACAACTCACTCAGAAGTGTTCAAGAAATGGCTAAGTATTTTATCCACAGTGGTATATTACAGACCATTCTGGAGAAATACCCTGACTTTGCTAGCTGTAAATAAAGCATTACCACATGTGTGCATGTGTGTGTGTGTGTGTGTGTGTGTGTGTGTGTGTGTGTTGTGTGTGTGGTGTGTGTTTGGAGTATGAGTGTGTGTGTGTATGAGTGTTGTGTTGATGTGTGTGAGTATGAGTGTGTGTGCGTGTGTGTATGAGTTTGTGTGTGTGTGTGTGTGTGTTTATGTGTGTGTGTGTATGCAATTTTATGTGTGTGTGTTGTGTGTGTGTGTGTGTGAGAGAGAGGAGACTCAGCAATCAAATTTGCACCAATACTCACTACAGTTGTGACCGGTGTGGAAGTGTGAATTGCTCATTACTCTAAAATTTGTTCTGATTGCAGCCATGTATAACGTAAGTAACCATTCTTCAGTATTCATTACTTGTACTTGTGAGTTCATTACCTTTGTAACTGTGAGTTCATTACCTTGTACCTAGTTCAGCCATCAAAACTTTGGAGCCGTCCCTGACCATTTGTACCTCTGTAATCTGAATCCTTTGTACTTGTAATGATTGTGACTAGACCTACCTGAGTTCATTTACCTTTGTAAATTGTGAGTTCATTACCTTTGTAAATTGTGAGTTCATTGCCTCTGTAGCTTGCTCAGCTATCAAAACTTTGAGGCCCAGTCCCTGGACCCATTATGTACCTCTGTAATCTTTTGACTACCGCCCACAGGATGGGTATGGGGTGCATAATAAACATATTAAACTAAAAAAACTATCAAAGAAAACAGAGGGTTCAATTCCTGCTCCGCTCAAACTGTAAATAAACCAGAGGGCTCGATCCCTACTTCAATTAAACAATATGTATTAATTAAAATGAAGGGTTCTATGCCGGCTCCGAGCAAACAGTAAGTAGAATGGGGTCACTTGACCATCCAATCTTCTCACCCACAAATCAAGAGTGTCCTACGGCAGTTCCCTTGATATAATAAAGAGCTCAATGAAACAAATTGTCACTGGAAAATTTCGGGTCCCTAGAATATAATCCTCCAAGGTGTTTCAAGCTCGAAAAGGTGGCAGAATTAAATATTATATCCTGCCTGACTTGACTTACAATAAATTGAGACTATAACAATCACCAAATCTTTTAAATACCTGTACCGTAGTCCTACCATAGAGAATGATTACTCATGGCTGGTGGTAACCGTCTGTGGTATGCGGCATTGAAGTTCCAATGGTAGATTCGAGATGGAATTGAATCTTGATTCAGTAGAGTTGATCCTGGCTAGGTCGCCACTTGTGAAGGCTTACTCAGCCCTGTAACAACTTCAGTCAGTATTACCAAGGCTGGCTCCTCAGGAAAATTAATGAATAGAAAAATAAATAATAACAGACAATGATAAACACTTCATTATTTAGAAATGGAAAATGTAAAACAATAAAACATGAATGGGTATCCTAATTGAAAGAAAAATGAAAAACGAAATGAAAAAAATTGCATTTGATCTCAACGCTAATATAGGTATATCGTGGTAATGGGGTGTCAGGTATTGGTGACACTGAGTGTTGTTGAAATCGTAGCCGTTGCTGATGTGGGGGAGGTAGCAGGTGTTGGTGACCACCACTGGCTCGTTCTTCACAAAGTATAGCCGTGTGTAATTACTTCAGATGACAGGAAAACAGGTTCGTTACCACTGCTATGATGAGGGGTTAGGTCCTGTGTTGGCTTACATAACAGGTAAGTAGACTAAACATGGGACGTCTCAGGACGTTAGTCCATCTCCTTCTATTCTTCTCGTTGGTTGGCAGGTGATCCTCTCTGTCATTCCAAGCTGTAATGAGAGACAGATTACCCACTGCTTAAGAAATCACTCTCCATGATAAGTACAATACCTAAAAGATGTGGTAATTAATAAAACATTTACAGATAAAGAATGAAAGGACTAAGTTAATTATTGGTCAAAAGTGAAGCTTTCAACCAATAAGTCCACTAAAATATGATCAGGCGTGTATTTACAGTAGTGTTGGGAGCTGTGAGTCGAGTGATTTACTGTTTGACCGGAGCCCCACACGTCACCTTTCGGGGGGGAAGAGGGAGGGGAAGGGATAGTGGGAGCTAGACTGACCCTACCTTAACAAGCAGCCGGCAATCAAACTATCACTTTCGGGGAGGGGGAAAAAGGGGGGGAGGGGGAATAGCGGGAGCTGGACTTACCCTACCTTAACAAGTAGCCGGCAATGAAACTATTGTTACTATACACTCCCTCGCTACTCCTATCTATTGAACTTTTCCCTCACAGGGAGGTAACGTATCGTTTTCTGCATGGCATACTACCGTCGGAGGAGGTACTAAGAACCAGAAGGGTAATTGTCGGCGGGAGGTGTGGAATCTGTGGGGAGGATGAGACGGCGTTCCATGCATTATACTTTTGTGAGGGACTGGAGGGTGTTAGGTATTGGTTAAGTAGGGTTGTACAGGGGGTGGGGGGCCGAGGGGTGTCGGTTCTGTATACACTAAGCCTAGATGTCGGTGGGTTCGACGAGGGTGTCACAAGAGCTTTGGATTATATAATAGTGGATTATGTATATATATCGTGGGTGATGAGGGGGAGGGGGGATTGTGAGGTGTGGAGGCAGGTACTAGCGGTAACGGTTTATCATACGATGTGTCGTAATAGAGAACTGTATGGGAGGAGGTGGGAGAAGGATTTTTCGGAAGGTTATAGAATGTTTACGTTAGGGTTTCTCATGAATCTACGACTTGGGCTGAGTGAGTAAGGGGGGGGGGTTTGGGATTACATATGAAAAGAGGGAATTCAGGGGGACACAGCGGGGTCGCCTCTTGGAGAGGGGTGAGAGTGAGGTGTATGTGGGTATAGAAGGTGTAGATGTGTGGCGTAAGTGTATGTAGCATGCAAGTGGGCACAGAAAGCAAAGGTGATGATATCAATTAATTACGTAGTAACGTATGGAGAATTCTGTGTTTGATGTGTCAGGGTCGTAATGACCTTAATGTATTAAGTATGAATGGTGTTAAGATTATAGGTGTAAGAACTTGCAGAGCTTTTGGGTTTATGTAGATTGTACGTTATAGCCTTTATTGGGTATGTTTCATGTGCGATAATCGTATCACAATTAGAGGTTTTTAAAATGTTTTTTTTTTGTTTGTGTTTTGTGTTGGAGTTTAGCGAGTGTACTGACTTTATTTTTGCATTATATAATGTGCTCCTCCTGTTGATGAGGGATGGAAGGATAATGACTTCCATAAATTTGTAATGACCCATTAAAGTTTTGTAATGGGGAAAGTATGGTTTAGTCTCTTTACTTTATATAATGTGCTCAGCCGATGGAAGAGGTGATTAATATTTATTGAGTATAAGTGGAGGCTTAAGTTTTTCATTTTTTTTTCATTGATTAACGAGGGATTGTTTTTACGTAATTTTTCATGTATAGGGACTACTGTGAAGGTTGTGAGCCTTTGTCATATGTCATAGTCATATTATGTTAACTATATAAACCTGAAAGGTTTATATAGTTTATATTGTTTATATTGTAAAGTATGTTACATGGAAATATTTGCGAGTGTATATGGGTAACCTCTTTTATGTCAGTTACAATGTGTTGTTATATTTTGTCAGTGTATGTTCTGTAGGATTGAGAACCATATTGTACTCATTTTATATCTTTTTATTTAATATTAAGCTGTAAAGTTTTTAAATAAAATATAAAAAAAAAGTGGTTAGGTTAGGTTAGGTAAGGTTCGTCAGGAAACAGGACAAATGTTTCCTGACGCGGGTCTTAGTCAGATGATGACCCGCCTTTGGAGCTTTTGGTCATCTGACCGAGGCCTTCCGCTGGCTTACCGGTCCACCTTTAAATTAAAAATTATGGTCATTTATAACCATTGTTATATATAAAAAAAGTGGTTCTTGAAAAAGGAAGAAACTTTTGTGGAGTGAAGGGATAAAGGAAGCGAGGAGTGAAGATGGCAGGCATCAGAGGGGTACAGACTGCCATAATTATATTTATATTTCTTCTGAAATTCGCTGAAAAAGGAAGTCAGTCATGGGGATTGGAAAAGGCGACTGGAGTAATGGCACCCTGGGCAGTGGAAGCCCCACAAATGCCATCCTACCAGAAACGTAAGTGTCACTATCGCCACAAGGTATGGCACACCACATACCCATAAAACCAGTCAGTGGTCAGGCTTCAAATACTTTTCTCTGTACTGCAATAAAAGAGTGAAATAGACTGCCTGCACATGTCAAAGCCAGTCATGGCATAAGCCGGTTCAAGAAGAGAACCAAAATGTACCTTATGAATAAGACTACAGTAAGGGAGTTAAGATAAGATAAGATAAGATTTCGTTCGGATTTTTAACCCCGGAGGGTTAGCCACCCAGGATAACCCAAGAAAGTCAGTGCGTCATCGAGGACTGTCTAACTTATTTCCATTGGGGGTCCTTAATCTTGTCCCCCAGGATGCGACCCACACCAGTCGACTAACACCCAGGTACCTATTTGCTGCTAGGTGAACAGGACAACAGGTGTAAGGAAACGTGTCGAAATGTTTCCACCCGCCGGGAATCGAACCCGGGCCCTCCGTGTGTGAAGCGAGAGCTTTAGCCACCAGGCCACCGGGCCACAATTTTAGTTAGTTTAATATGTTTATTATGCACCCCATACCCATCCTGTGGGCGGTAGTCAAAAGATTACAGAGGTACATAATGGGTCCAGGGACTGGGCCTCAAAGTTTTGATAGCTGAGCAAGTTACAGAGGTAATGAATTCTCTAAGGGAAGAAAGTGATTTTATAATCTGATCCTGTCTTTAATGTTAACGAATTTTACCTCTCTCTTAGTATATATTCTTTCATTGTAACTGTTTACATGGTTAGGATACTTACCTGTTCTTAACTTTTAAATAAATAATACTTATCACAAGAACCCCAGAGGAAATAAGTCACTTAGACTTTTTTGGGTTATCCTAGGTTGTCTACACATATACTGCTATGTATGATAATCTATGTAACTGTATTTGTGTATACCTGAATAAACTTTACATTGAAGCTGTGCTGTGGGGCAGCTGGTGCGGCGACTAGTATGGTCTTCAGGTAATGATGCCTCTTACCCGGGATGTGAAATTATTGAGAAACCTTTGTATGATCAATCAATTCATATAAATCTTTTAACCCTTCATGGGTTTAAAAAAATAAATATATACTCCTTAGTGTTAAGTAGCATGGGAACATAAAAAAATTGATGATTTAAAAATGGAACGCTATTTATAAAAACATAAGTAAATTTTATGTTAATTTTTTAAAAATCTTTAAAACATTTTAAAAAATTATTTAAGAGTTATTTATATTTTAAATCAATTATTTTAATTTTAAAATAATATTTATTAAAAATTAAAATACTTTATGAAGAGATGAAAAAATCTCTTAAAGTAACACTTACAATCTGATTGGGTAACTATTATTGTTTTTGTTTCCTAAAAAAAATGCATGTACATTGCATGACCACAATTAAAATACATTACATACATGTCACTGATTCATGTTAAATATACAAGTCCTTTAAACTGCTATTTTTAAAGTTCATAAGGACTGCATAAAAGTCAAAGTCATTATAAGGACCCTAATGGAAATAAATCACCTTGACTTTTTTTTTGGCTTATCCTAGGTAATTTAAGTAAATAAGTAAGTAAGTTCATTCGGGTATACACAAATACAGTTACATAGAATTGAATTATCATACATAGCAGCATATGTGTAGAGAACCTGGGATAACACAAAAAAGTCAGACAGAGTGACTTATTTCCACTGGGGTGCTTTTACCTTATTATTATAATATAAGATAAGATTTCGTTCGGATTTTTAACCCCGGAGGGTTAGCCACCCAGGATAACCCAAGAAAGTCAGTGCGTCATCGAGGACTGTCTAACTTATTTCCATTGGGGTCCTTAATCTTGTCCCCCAGGATGCGACCCACACCAGTCGACTAACACCCAGGTACCTATTTGCTGCTAGGTGAACAGGACAACAGGTGTAAGGAAACGTGTCGAAATGTTTCCACCCGCCGGGAATCGAACCCGGGCCCTCCGTGTGTGAAGCGGGAGCTTTAGCCACCAGGCCACCGGGCCTGAAGATAACATCTTATTATCATACTAAAAAGACTATCTACTACACGAGGGTTATTAAGACTATCTACAATACGAGGGTCATTGCTAGGAATAAGGTAAAATTACACGTGTGTTAGCTAAAAAATAAAAATTCCTTCCCCTCCTTTTCTGTAGCTACATTCATCAGACACCTTTTGGCAGTCTTCTTGAACTGGTTCATGCTATGACTGGCTTTGACATGTGCAGGCAGTCTGTTCCATTCCTTTATTGCTGTACAATAAAAGGTGTTTGAAGCCTGGCCAATGACTGTGGGTACTACAAAGTTGTGCTCTCTCCCCCTCGTGCTATGATTGCTTTGGTTCCCAACCTTGACAAAATTGACAACAAGATATTCTGGACACTGTGAGGAATTTTATAAACATGATTTAGCTTCAGTTGTTTTACTCTGTCTTCAACATTCAGCATATCCAACTGCTGTAATTCATTCTGGCCTACATGCTCTCTTGGTCCCAGCTCCAGGATGAATCTTACTAGTATTTTGTTCTGGGTGATTTGCAGTCTATCTTTCAGTTTTTTGTCAAGGCAGAGTACCATGAAAAGCAAGCGTAATCCATATGACACTGTATAAAGGCTAGACATAGGGTCCTGCGAGCCTCAGTAGGTAGACACTGTGTTTGTCTATAGAGGAACTTCAGTCTGGCATTCGCTTTCTTTACTACACTGTTCCCTATCAATTCTCCTGACATGCATTTTTTTTATTATTATTAAAGATTCGCCGGTATTCTCCCGGCCCGGCATTTTCCAAGTGGTGGCCCGGCCTTGGCTCCCTGTCTTGGGAGTGTCTGAGACCTAAGTCTCCCATGGGAGGCGGCACAAGTACCCCCCTCATCTTTGGGACCAATTGTCCCCAGGCCTAGCCACATTCCCCGCCCGCACAGGGCTCGTAGGGAGAAGCTAGGCCTCTCTGGTCTGCCATCCCCTCCCCAAGGGGGCTAATGGGAATGACAGTCTTGTGAGCTGAAAGCTCGGGCTCAGGCACCTACCCTTCCTAGCAGGGCTGGGCATGGCGTCGATCCTGACATGCATTGGGTCAAAGGGGATTCCCAGATATTTTACTGAGGAAATCGAAGTGATGGGCTCCCCATTGCACTGGACATTAAAATTATTTGCCCTTCTCAGTTTATGTTTCGTGCCAAAGAGAATGGCTTCAGTTTTCCCGAGGTGTAATGATAGTTTGTTGTCTACTAACCATTTGCTGCAGGACTCCAGTTCCAGTGTTAATACATTAACTATATCTTGTGGGCCTTTACCTGACACTAACAGAGCACTGTCATTGTGGGATGGAGATGGGGTGACACAGAGTGAGTCAAATTCGGCGGGTTGGCGGCGCCGGTGCGCCGCCTGTAGGTGAGGCGGAGAAACGTGAGTGTAAACAAAGAGAGCATGAGGCGGAGAAACGTGAGTGTAAACAAAGAGGGCGTGAGGCCGACGGAACACATATTACCTCCCTAATACATAGTTAATCACTTATTCTGCCTGGGAAGGCAATGCACACCCACTGTAGATTTCCGTCCATACTGTGCCAGTCAATGATATATCAGGGCTAGGAGGTACAATGTGTACTCACAACGTCAGGTTGTGCATCCTAATTTGTGTGTTTTGTCTCTTTGCAGCTAGGAGCATTCATTATGTTGTACCTAAATAAAGGATTACCAACACACACCCGAATGTCTCTTTGACCATGCTCCTAGGTATTAATTTAAGAAATACATGGGTTAAGGAACTGGTGTGGTAGCCTGTCCAGGCATACCTGGTGGTGATGGCGGTCTCATTGAGTTGTGAGGCGGCAGGATGTACAGTGGTGAAGACGGCAGAGGACATGCCGACATGCATTGCACTGATGCAGCTACATCAGAAGAATGTGCATGACACCAGGGACACCGGGTTCTGGAGCTTGGAATCGACCCCTGCAACCTCAACTAGCTGAGTACAAGACAGAAGCCGCCCAAAATCAACTGCCCATTGGCGAAGATGATTGGGCTGCATTTACCCGCCGGTGGGAGATGTTTCGAAATGGGACCGACCTAACACCCAATCAAGTCACCGCTCAGCTCCTGGCCTGCTGCAAGCCTGATTTAGAAGCTGTATTGTTCCAGGAAACGCCAACAATAGCCAGCAGCCCTGAGGCAGCGGTCTTAGATGCCATGAAATGTCTCACAGTGGTGAGTGTGGCACTAAGTGTGCGACATGCAGTACTGCTTTAGACGAAGCAGGAACCAGAGGAGCACGTCGGGCAGTATGTGGCGAGACTGCGCGGGTTGGTCAATGCCTGTCAGTGGACCAAAACTGGGACCTGTAGGGTGGCCACCTGCTCTGGCACCGTTGCCACAGACTACACCGAAGATATTGTCAAACTGGTTCTCTTAACCGGTCTGGCAGATGACATCATGAAGGAGATCCTTGGGACGACAGACATTGACACACAGACACTGAATGAAACTGTCAGTCTCGTAGATAGCAAAGAGACCGCCGCTCGTGCCATGGCGACTGAGAACCTACGGGTGGCAGCCAGTGGCTACAAAAAGATGGTTCACGGGTGCTGCAGCCAGGCATCACCAGCACCCACACAGGATCATGGTGAGCAGGCTGATGCAAGATACGCTGCCAGTGTGGCTCTCACACTTCCCAGTTTGGTATGGTGAGAGGCAAACTCAAGGAATTCATGTTGTGTCTTGCATGCTGGAAAAAGAACAACCCACGTCCCCGTAAGTCATCTCCACCATCTTCTAGTCGAATCTAGTGGGTCGGTGGAGGCACTGTTTCACTATGTGGCTACCGCCGAGATAGGCTCCTGCACAGGTGAGGCTCTGCCTCATCCGACGCTATCTTTAACAGTAGCTGTGGACGGGTGGATGGCAAGGCCTATGACATGGCGAAGACACCGTGTCCACCACGGCGGTCAGCCTGTATCTTGGCCATCGCCGACTCTGGTGCACAGACCTGTCTGATGGGACTGTGGGCCCTGAAGAAGCTGGGCTTATGCCAACGGCACCTCACCCGTGTCTCCACACACATTCTGGCTGTGAATAACACAGAGATAAATGTTCTGGGCGCCGTGTTCCTCATGCTGTCTGGTCGCAACAAACAAGGGGAGCAACTCAAGACATCTGAGGTGGTCTATGTCATGGACTCCACCAGCTGGTTTTACCTGAGCCGAGTTGCGTTGGAACAGCTGAAGGTTATCGGACCTGACTTCCCAAAAATTGGCACGACAGAAACTGGTGTGTGTGTGGGAATGTGGCGAGTACATATACCAGCCCCACCATAGCAAAATGAGGGTGCCCACAGCGCACAGCACTGCCTCCCCGTCCCTCCAGTCTGCCCATAGCACCATCACTTGAGTCCATGGCTGAGATGAAGACCTGGCTCTTGGAGAGGTATGCTTCATCGACCTTCAACATATGCCCACACCAGCCGCTCCCTGCGATGATGGGCCCCCCAATGGAGATTTGGATTGACCCAGGGGTGCAACCAGTGGTGACCAGATGGCCCCCAAACGTCCCAGTTCACTGGCAACAGGAGTGTCAGACCAACTGGATAGGGACGCTAACATGGTCATCATAGAGCGAGTGCCTCCAAACACACCTGTGACTTGGCTCCACAGTATGGTCCTGACACCCAAGTCAGACAGCACACCCCATTGTATGGTGGACTTGCAACTGCTAAATCGCCACAGTGTGCGGAAGACCCATCACATCGTACCACCCATTAAATAGGCAAAGGCCATCCCACCTAATACGTTCAAGACCATCACAGACACATGGAACGGCTTTCACTCCATTGGTGACGTGTACTTAGCTCTGTGAAGACCTGTTTGTGTGCTCTCTGTGAATCTGAACCAGGATGCCCTCTCTTGAGCAACTTTACCAGCAGCTGAGAGAAGAGCTCAGAGTTGCTAAGATGGAGATACGGCGATTAACAGAGGAGAACAAGAGGATTCGTAGTAATCCTCCTGTTGTGAGTCCCCAGGTTAAGAGGGGAGCTTGGTCAGTGGCCGGGCAACATGGAACCAAGCTGAAGATCAAGAAAACGGTTGGAGAGGCAGAAACAACGAGAAACCAGAAGACTACCGTGGAAACTTCCAACCCATTCTCGGTGCTACCCGACGAATGTGAGTGTTCTACTGGGAATGCCACAATGAGCACCAAAGAAGCATTGGCAGATGTGAGTGAGACATCCCTAGAAACCCCAACGAAGACCATCGAGAACGTCTTGACGAATTCTACAAGTGGTGTAATGCTACCTGACGAATGCGAGTCGACTACTCAGAGCATCACGATGGACGACGCCAAGGAAGGTAAAAACATTTTTGTTGTTGGGGATAGCCAGATTAGGTACATGGATAGGGCATTCTGCTTGAAGGACAGGAGTAGGAGGCAGAGAGTGTGTTTTCCTGGGGCTGGGATGAAGGATATTGTTAGAAATCTGGATGACATCATGAGAGGTAATGGGAGCAATCCTATTATCTGTCTCAGTGCTGGAGGCAACAATGTTGGCAGACGTAGGAGTGAGGACCTGATTAGCAGGTATAGGCCAGCAATAGAGATAATTAGGAGGAAGGGTGGGAAACCTGTCATATGTGGCATTTTGCCAAGGAGAGGAGTTGGAAATGAATGGTTGTCCAGAGCAATTGGTGTCAATTGCTGGCTGGACAAATACTGTAAGGAAAATGCGGTAACATTCATTGACAACTGGGACCTCTTCTATGGCAGAAATGACATGTATGCCAGGGATGGGGTTCACTTATCTAGGTGTGGGGTGGGAGCACTGGCCAACGCAGTGGAGGGAGCTGTTAGGTCTTTAAACTAGGAATAGTTAGTGGTATGGGTTTTTGCGGGAAAACTGTGAAGTCTCAGGGTAGTAATATGAGTACTAGGAGAACTAGTAATAGGCAAAATGAGGTGGATATTGGAAAGCCAGTGGCACTAATTGACAATAACAGTAATAGGTTTAATGGAATAACAGAAAGGAGCAGGAAGGGTAAAGAGAAAGGAGGGTCTTTAAGTATTTATTACACAAATAGTCGCAGTGCTAGGAATAAGATGGACGAGTTGAGACTAGTTGCTAGTGCAGGTAACATAGATGTATTTGCCATTACTGAGACGTGGTTTAATTCAAAAAGTCGGGACATGCCTGCAGAATGTCACATTCAGGGTTTTAAATTGTTCCAAGTAGATAGAAGTATCGGGAAGGGGGGTGGGGTGGCATTGTATGTCCGAGATCGCTTGAACTGTTGCATAAAAACGGGTATTAAGTCTGAAGTAACACATACAGAGTCTATTTGGATAAAATTTTCAAAGGGGCATGAAAAGTTAATTTTAGGTGTGATATACCGTCCCCCAAATTTAGATAGGGACCAGGGGAGACTACTATGGGAGGAAATTGCTAGGGCCACAAGGCACGATAATGTAGTAATTCTAGGAGACTTTAACTTTAGTCATATTGATTGGAATTTCTTGACTGGGAATTTAGAATCATACGACTTCTTAGAAGTAGTTCAGGATTGTTTTTTGAAGCAGTTTGTGACAGAACCTACAAGGGGTAATAACCTGCTTGACTTAGTTCTGGCAAACAATGAATCCCTTGTTAATAATTTAGAAGTTTCAGAGGAACTGGGTGCTAGCGACCACAAATCAATTACATTTAGAATTGAATGGAAGTATGATAGTAGGGATAACTCAGTAACAGTCCCAGATTTTCGCTTAGCAGATTACGATGGACTTAGAGAACACTTATCTGTTGACTGGGGTAACGAAGAGAGCTATCAATATGACAGTTTTCTGAACACAATACATGCTGCTCAAAGAGCGTTTATCCCTTATAAAGAAATTCGATCAAATAGAAATGACCCAAAATGGATGAATAATAGGCTGAAATATCTACTAGGGCATAAGAAAGGAATTTATAGGCGTATCAAAAGAGGCGAGGGTCATCTTATGAATCAGTATATTGACATTAAGAGGGACATTAAAAAGGGGATAAAAAAAGCTAAAAGGGACTATGAAATTAAAGTTGCTAGGGATTCTAAAACTAACCCAAAAAGTTTTTTCCAGGTATATAGAACAAAAGTCAGAGATAAGATAGGTCCCCTTAAAAATAACTATGGGCATCTTACTGACAAAGAGAATGAAATGTGCTCGATTTTAAATAATTATTTTCTCTCGGTTTTTACACAGGAAGACACTAAAAATATTCCGGTAATTAATTTTTATAGTGGGCCAGAAGAAGATAAATTATGTAACATCACAGTCACTAGTGAAATGGTTGTGAAGCAGATAGACCAACTGAAGCAAAATAAGTCACCGGGTCCTGATGAGGTTTTTTCAAGGGTTCTAAAGGAATGCAAAATGGAAGTCTGGGAACCATTAACTAATATTTTTAATTTATCTCTTCAAACAGGTGTAGTGTCTGATATGTGGAAGATGGCTAATGTAATTCCTATTTTTAAAACAGGGGACAAGTCGTTACCGTCAAATTACCGCCCAATAAGCCTGACCTCAATTGTAGGCAAATTACTAGAGTCAATTATAGCTCAAATTATAAGAAGCCATCTCGATAAGCATAGCTTGATTAATGATACTCAGCATGGATTCACAAGAGGCCAGTCTTGTCTAACTAATTTATTAACTTTCTTCAGTAAAGCTTTTGAGGCTGTTGACCACGATAAAGAATTTGATATTATTTACTTAGATTTTAGTAAGACATTTGATAGAGTTCTGCACCAAAGACTGTTGAAGAAAGTAGCAGCTCATGGCATTGGGGAAGAGTGCTCTCGTGGATCGAATCATGGCTCACAGACAGGAAGCAGAGAGTGTCCATAAATGGGGTTAAATCCGAGTGGGGATCAGTAACAAGTGGCGTTCCACAGGGATCAGTCTTGGGCCCGTTGTTGTTTATAATGTATATCAATGATCTTGATGAAGGAATTACTAGTGATATGAGCAAATTCGCCGATGACACGAAGATAGGTAGGATAATTGATTCAAACGTTGATGTTAGGGAACTTCAGGAGGATTTCGACAAACTCTACTCTTGGTCAGAAAAGTGGCAGATGCAGTTCAATGTAGATAAATGCAAGGTTCTGAAGCTCGGGAGTGTCCATAACCCTAGCACTTATAAGTTAAATAATGTAGAACTTAGCCATACAGATTGCGAAAAGGACTTGGGGGTTATGGTAAGCAGCAACCTTAAACCAGATTACAGAGGTACACAATGGGTCCAGGGACCGGGCTCCAAAGTTTTGATGGCTGAACTAGGTACAAGGTAATGAACTCACAAGTTACAAAGGTAATGAACTCACAAGTTACAAAGGTAATGAATACTGTAAGAATGGTTACTTACGTTTATACATACGTAACCATTCTTACAGTATTCATTACCTTTGTAACTTGTGAGTTCATTACCTTTGTAACTTGTGAGTTCATTACCTTGTACCTAGTTCAGCCATCAAAACTTCGGAGCCCGGTCCCTGGACCCATTGTGTACCTCTGTAATCTGTAAATACCTTTGTAACTTGTCATGATTGTGACTAGACCTACCTGGAGTTCATTACCTTTGTAAATTGTGAGTTCATTACCTTTGTAAATTGTAAATTCATTACCTCTGTAACTTGCTCAGCTATCAAAACTTTGAGGCCCAGTCCCTGGACCAATTATGTACCTCTGTAATCTTTTGACTACCGCCCACAGGATGGGTATGGGGTGCATAATAAACATATTAAACTAACTAACCTTAAACCAAGACAGCAATGCCTAAGCGTACGTAATAAGGCAAATAGATTACTGGGATTTATATCAAGAAGTGTAAGCAACAGAAGTCCAGAGGTCATACTGCAGCTTTACACATCATTAGTAAGGCCTCACCTAGATTATGCAGCTCAATTCTGGTCTCCATATTACAGAATGGACATAAATTCGTTAGAAAACATTCAGCGTAGGATGACTAAATTAATACATAGCATTAGAAATCTTCCTTATGAAGAAAGATTGAAGACTCTTAAGTTACATTCACTTGTTAGACGACGAATGAGGGGAGACCTGATCGAAGTGTATAAGTGGAAGATAGGTATTAATAAAGGGGATATTAACAAGGTCTTGAGGATATCTCTCCAAGAGAGAACCCGCAGTAATGGATTTAAATTAGACAAGTTTAGATTTAGAAAGGACATAGGAAAGTTTTGGTTTGGAAATAGGGTAGTTGATGAGTGGAACAGTCTACCTAGTTGGATTATTGAGGCTAGGACTTTGAGTAGTTTCAAATTTAGGTTGGATAAGTACATGAGTGGGAGGGGTTGGATTTGAGTGGGACTTGCACATCGGAGCTTGTTTCTTGGGTGGCATTGAAAATTGGGTTGGTCAAATGTTTGTTAGTGGGATGAATTGTAAAGGACCTGCCTAGTATGGGCCAACAGGCCTGCTGCAGTGTTCCTTCTTTCTTATGTTCTTATGTTCTTATGAGATCCGGCCCGAGGATTGCCACAAGACAACATTCTGACAGAGCAAGGCAGGTTCTGCTACTGTCGTGTGCCGATGGGCTTCCTCGCATTGCAGGATGCCTACACGCAATGGTATGATGCCATTATAGCTGATGTACCTAGAAAAACCAAATGTGTTGACAACACCATCATATGGGACACGGACTCGAAGGAACATTGGTGGCGAGTGATCGACTATCGGGAAGTCGTAGGCAGCAATGGTGTGGTCCTCAATCCAGCTAAGTTTCAGTTTGCCATGACAGAAGTGGAGTTTGCAGGGTTTCAGATAACCAGGTTCTAAGTGAGACCCTTACCTAAGTACCTGAATGCCATTGTGATGTTCCCAAGATCAGCCAATATCACGGATGTACGGGCTTGGTTCAGCCTCGTTAACCAGGTGTTGCACTATGGCAGGACCACGGACATGATGGCACCGTTCAAGCCGCTCCTCAGCCCCAAGGTCAGCTTCAGATGGGATTCAGCCCTGGAAGAGGCATTCCATCGCTCAAAAGAGGCAATCATCAATGCAATTAAGGCAGGGGTCGAGATATTTGATCCCAGCAAGCTGATGTGCCTCAACCCTGACTGGTCTAGAATGGGGGTGGGTTACTGGTTCTGCCAGAAACATTGCAGCTGTGACCACACTATTCCAGGGTGTTGTGCAGATGGGTGGAAGGTAACACTAGCGGGATCTCGGTTTTTAAGGGACGCTGAGAAGTGGTATGCTCCAATTGAGGGGGAGGCCTTGGCCGTCGCATGGGCACTGGAAGATAGCCGCTTCTTCACCATGGGGTGCCGGGATCTCATCATAACGACTGACCACAAGCCGCTTGTGAAAGTCCTTGGGGATCAGGCACTAGATGACATCACCAATCCGAGGCTCTTCAGACTGAAACAGTGCACCCTAATGTGGCAGTACCGGATCGTGCACGTCCCCAGCAAAACCATCCCAGCAGCAGATACAACATCACGGTACCTATCAGCCACAGACCCAAAGAACACAGCCAGTGAAATGTGCGCTCTGTCACCTATCCGGGTCCCAGCAGGCACCCACGATGACCTGGAGACACTCCTCGTGGGGGCAGCAAGATCATCAGCGGACTTTCTCAGCGAGGTCACATGGAAGAGAGTCAAGGAGTGCACCTCCGCAGACCACGTCCTCCAGCTGCTCACACCACCAGTTGAGTTCGGGTTCCCACCATCCCGGGATGCCTTACCAGAGGAGCTGCAACAATACTGGCAGTACCATCTCTCATGGATGAAGTCGTCATGATGGACCACAGGATCATGATACCACAGGGACTTCAGAATGAGGTTCTACAGATGCTTCACACAGCTCACCAAGGCAGCAGTCGCATGCACAGTAGGGCAGTAGGTGCCGTCTTTTGGCCAGGCATCACCAGAGACATTGAGAGCACATGTTCCAGGGGCCATGCCTGCTGGGGAATGTCACCCTCCCAGCCTCGTATGCCGCCTGTACAAACCATTTGTACCAAGCAACCCCTTTCAAGCTATCACTGCTGAGTTTTGCATAGTGCACGGCACTGGGTACCTGGTCATCGTGGACAGGTTCAGTGGCTGGCCACACATTGTTGCGTCCAAGTCAGGCGCCAAGGGCTTCATCACGGGCCTTCTCAAATACTTCACAACATTCGGTGTTCCTGAACTGAGCACAGACTGAGGCCTGGAGTTCACCACAAAAGAAACCAATTCACTTGTGCGATGATGGAGAGTGAACCATTGCCTTTCATTGGCACACCACCCACAGTCCAATGGGCAGGCAGAGGTAGCCGTCAAATTGATGAAGTGCTTACTGGCATGGCACATGGATGCAAACGGGAGTCTCGGCACAGAGGTGGTGACTGCCGGCTTGCTTCAGTATTGAAACACGCCAGACCCTCAGACCAATATGTCACCAGCACAAATCATCTTCGGCAAGAATCTTTGGGATCTGCTACGCAAGTGTTCACCAACCCTTTGATTCACCCTGTGTGGCGTTAAATGTAGGGTATGCAAGAAGAAGCCCTCCAGCTAAGATTCGCCAAACAAGTCGATGATCTACAGCACCACACCCGGCAGCTTCCCTCCTTAGTGCCTGGCAATCGAGTGCTTCTGCAAAACCAAACTGAGAATCACAGCACGAGATGGAACAGGACCAGTGTGGTGATGGAATCGAAGCCGTATGACCAGTACTTGGTCAAAGTAGATGGCTCGGGATGGATTACATTGCGCAATCAGCGGTTCCTGCACCACATTCAGGGGCTGGCCAACGCCAACCAGCCCTTGCCACCACCACACCCTGTTCCCCCAACTCCCGACACTCTACCCCCGCCAGCATGTAGTGCAGCACAGAGCAGTGAGTGGTCTCAGGCACCCAGTGGTGACGTAGCGACCACACCCCCACAGTCGCACAACACAGAGACAACCCAAGAACCACCCATGGAGCATGCAGACCAGGCACTCCCACAGGCACAAGAGCCAGCACCCAGCCAGACTGTCGCACAACACACTCCCATATCGCCACCTCCAAGACCACACAGAGACAGACGTCCGCCAGCATACCTATGGGATCATGTCACAGAGTGATGAGTTTCCCGCTGGAAACTGGGGGAGGATGTGGGATGGAGATAGGGTGACACAGAATGAGTCAAATTCAGCGGGTTGGCGGCACTGGTGCATCGCCTGTAGGTGAGGCGGAGAAACGTGAGTGTAAACAAAGAGAGCGTGAGGTGGAGAAACGTGAGTGTAAACAAAGAGAGCGTGAGGCCGACGGAACACATATACCTAATACCTAGTTAATAGTCACGTATTCTGCCGGGGAGGGCAATGCACACCCACTGTAGATTTCCGTCCATACTGTGCCAGTCGATGATATACCTGGGCTAGGAGGTACAACGTGTACTCAAAACGTCAGGTTATGCATCCTAATTTGTGCGTTTTGTCTCTTTGCAGCTAGGAGCATTCATTATGTTGTACCTGAGTAAAGGATTACCAACACACACCCGAATGTCTCTTTGACCAAACATCTGCATGCAGTAGGAGTTTCCACTTGACACTGATAGGCATATTAACGCAGCATAAAAATAATAAGGGACCCAGAATACTACCTCGGGAACTCCACATGCTATGGCAGGGGTTCTGATTCCGTTTTGTTGATTTTGACAATTTGTCTCCTGTTGCTAAGGTAGGACTTAAACCAGTCTACAGAACCTATACCGATAGCTTGAAGTTTTTTACATAATATATTGTGGTTGACAGTATCGAAGGCCTTTTGCAGGTCTAAGGTTACCATACCTATGAGGTTCCCCATTGACATTTCAGTTCTCAAGTAATCCATCAGATTAATTAGGGAGGTGTCGGTTGAGTAAGATCTTCTAAAGCCCGATTGATAGCTATGGAGAATTTTGCTGTCATTAAGGTACTTAACTACTTGACAGTACACCGCCCTCTCTAGAATTTTGGATATTATACTGAATATACTAACTGGCCTATAGTTGCTTACATCAGACCTACTATTTTTCTTGAAGATAGGAGTAACTCTGGCCTCCTTGAACCCCTCCAGTACGGTATTAGTGGTGATAGACAAATTTATTATGTGCTCACCTAACTGTGGTTGCAGGGGTCGAGACTCAGCTCCTGTGAGCAATAGGGACTGACAGTTCAGAAGCACCATCTTTTAGGAACTTAGACGGGATGTTATCTGGGCCAGTGCTCTTAGTTGGGTTTAACCTGCTTAGTTCCTTTTGAATAAAGTCATGAGATACAGTTACTAGTTGACAACTGTTTGGGGTTGCCCTATTATTGGTATAGTATGTCTGAAACTTATCAAGAGTCTGTGTTAAAGGTATTTGATGCAGCTGGTAGTTTACTTACTAGTGTTGATGCAACAGATGTGTAGTAGGAATTAAAACAATCTGCCACCTTAGATGTTTCGTGGCATACCTCGTTATCGATAGTTAGTATGTACTATGTTAGACCTATCTACTGGTTTATGGCTATACCCCAACTGTTTTAGTTGTTGCCAGAGCTTTCTGGGGTTATGCTTATACTCTTCAATTTTTGAGCAATAGTGCTTTGCCTTTGCTCATTTTATAAGTCTCTGTACTCAGTTCCTCACCCTTTGGAATTCATTTAGTGCTGCAATATCCTCTCTGTTTTAAATCTTTTTAGCAGCTGGTCTCTGAATTTCATATTATCTAATATCTCAGTAGTCATCCAGGGTTCAGTTCTTCGTTTAATCCTAACCTCTTTAACTGGTGCAATATTATCAAGGATGGTAGTGAACATTGTTTTGAATTTTTCCCAGGCATCATTTACGTCCGTGCAACTTGTTATCTCTGTCCAGTCACAATTGTGTAGCCTATTTACCAGTGTTTCTTTACTGCAGTTTTTAGTTGATCTCATTTTTATTGTCCTATGTAGGCTTAACCTATCCCTAGTGATTTTCATGGTGCAGTAAATGATGAAATGATCACTAAGGCCTGTGGTAATGACGCCTGACTGACTAATGTTCTCAGCGCGGTTACAAAGTATGTGGTCAGTTAGGGTGGCTGAGAACTGTGTGATCCGGGTTGGTGTATTAATTAGTTGAGTGGAACTATTTAAACCTAGAATTTGCTTATACCTTTTGCATAGCCCGCTATTTTGCTGCTGAAAACAGATATTGAAGTCGCCCAGTATTATTGTCTCGCAATTGTTTTCAAGTCCAGACAGGACTCTGGAAATGTCTTCTAAGAACTGGTCCTGGGTGGGAGGGCGGTAACTAGTTCCTACTAAGATGGGTTTGGTCTTGGGAAGCAGCACTTCAAACCATAGAATCTCCAGTTTATTGTTATTTAAATCAGGTCTTGGGTTGTAAGCTAAGTCATTTCTAATGTAGGCACATACCCCACCACCCTTTCTGTTCCTATCTAAGCATCCCACGATCCATTGATCCTTTCTAACAACCTATCCGAGTTTTCCCTCATGCGCCGCATCCATGTTATCCTTGTATATAATACCACAAATCTTTAACGACACCTCACACTTTTTAACAACATTACAACTCGCCTTACCCCCACCTTTCCAAGTGCCCAACCCCATGATCATCGACTTCTCACTGTTTACCTTCATACCCGTGGCATGTTCAAACACTTGCACAACATCGTCCAATACTTTCATAGACATCCTTTCACGAACCAGAACAGTCGTAACCTATTAATCACCGCCAAAGCGTCCCTCCCTCAACCCCACCCTCGCCCCGGGTACTGACATTATGTTCAACCATTCTATAAAAGGGGTCCTGAAAACACGCAAATAAGATCTGTGGCATGGAACACCCCTGCCTGAGATCTCTACCCATTGCAAATTCCCTCCCCATACACCCATTTATTTGTACCCTCATTTTTGCTCCCCTATACAGCGTATTTACCCAATCAATTATTTCTTCCCCATAACCTTGTCTCCTAAGTATAACCTGCAGTGCACGCCTTTCCACTCTATCATAGGCTGCCTGCCAGTCCAAAGCCAGTAAAGCCACCCCCTTCTCCCCTCCTTTTGACTGCACAAAACTTCTCAGAATCCTGTGTCCTTCAATCATCGACCTTTTGGGCAGCCCAAACTGCGATTTCGAAATGACCCTCCCCACTACACATTTAACCCTATTACCTAAAATTTTTGCAAAAGCCTTATAGTCCGCACATAGCAACGATATTGCCCTATACTCCCTGTGGAAAATTAAATTTACCTGGATGTAACTCATAAGATACATACCAGTAAATGGTAACAAAGATAATTATTATTTATCAAAGTTACATAGACAAGTAGGAATTTTGGAACACCTAGGTCGCAAAAAATGTCCCCCTTCGATACCTACAACTGTCATATCCACAAGTCACTCTTGACCTACATTAATTTCAAATGAAATACACATTACCAAGAATTATGGTAAACATTATTATAAATTTGTGGACTGTATGTTAAAATTAATAAATGATTACATATATACATTTATGTAACAGAAGGAGAATTTACAATCATAACACTCACCAATTAGTCTGGAGATTACGGTGTGTCATGTGCAGAAACCCCCTCTGCCTATTTATGAAGAAAAACTAGCCAGAATTCTAACATAAATTAGACACTTAGCTGAGGTTCCTGGAGCTGTCCTGTCCATCTGCTTAATGCTTACATTATGCAGGACTGCAAATCCAACAGTTTCGGCTCCTATTTGAGAGGTTTTAAGCTCAATAAAACCCCTAGAGCAACGAAAATTAGCGTGCCTGTACCACATTCAAAAACAATGGTGTCTCCTTCCTGCTCCTCAGTACAGGCACAGAGCTTCCCTCGCTGGTTCCATTTTTCTTTTACAAATTAATTTTTATTAAATACAATGTATTACACTTATTTTCATAAAAAGTATGCTGGATTTTTCGGAAAATACGTTATTTTCCACACACTCGAAGGGTGGGCTTCCCGTTACCATTCAGGACCAGCACCACAACTGCTGTAGTCTGCTTATCTCCCAACTTACCCTTCTCCTTCATACAATTAAATAACCTAACCACGAAATTTCCTATCAACGCCCAATGCTGTAAATAAAATTCCACCAGTAGACCATCAATACCTGGGACTTTTCCCTTCCTCATGCCCTGTAAAGCAATCTCTATTTCCTCTGCAGTAATAACCCCACCCAAAGCCGTCCTATCACTATTACCTAAATTGCACGTTGCATATGTACACACCCTGTCTAACTCCACATCATCCACACCCCCACTTGTCCAGTACTTTTCATACCACATATCCGCATATGCACTCATACCCTTTGTATTTCTTATCTTCTGCCTGTTCTATAGATTCCCATCATCTCATTTACCTCTAATCTTGGGATAGCCGTCAGCGCCTGCCTTTGCTTTTGATGTCGCAACACACACGCTGACAGTTTGTCCCCCCACAAAACTTCTTCTAACCCTGCTTGCACCCTTACCACTTGAAACCGATCATTTTGCAACATTCGCAATCTCTCTTTTATGTCAACTATTTCATCCATGGGAAAAACACCACCAACCATCCCCTGCCCATAACAACCTCTTAATCGATCCTCTAAATAATTCGTAAGCCCATATTTTAAATTGTTTATATGTTTACCCTCCCTCACATAATACTTTCTTATCCATTCTTTAGCCACATAATCCCACCATGTTACAATGTCATCCACCTCCTGAGCTTCCTTGTAAAACTATTTCCATAGTTTAGAAAAACCCTCCAAACCTTCTTCATCACTCAACACACTAATGTTCAATTTCCAATAAGTCCTATATATTTCCGCCATCTCCTCCCACCCTACTTCCACCACTACAGCCCTATGATCTGACATAGCCGCCTCAACGGTATTAAAAGATTTCACAATAACCCCTTAAGAAAGATACACTCTATCTAACCTCGCTGCGTATCCCCTCCTAACAAAAGTATGTTCTGTTTCCCCCCTCCCCAAACACATCACGTAACCTAACGTCCCTCATCAAATCCCTGAGAGTTACAGACATATGTCCTGCCCCTTTTGGTTCTACGTCAGCCGCCCTAATAACGCAGTTCCAGTCACCCCCCACTATTGCTACTTCTGGATGTGCATGCAAAAAATAGACAAGATCCTTACACACAAAATCCTTCCTTACCTGCATGCTATTCTCCACAGGTGCATACACACTCACAAAAGATACACGCTTAGCCATCCACGACCCATCCACACGCAGCACCCTCCCCCCTCCCCCCTCACTTCTCTGCAAAACTACCTTATATTTTTTTTTACTTTTTATTGTGCAATAAACTACTCAACTTATTTAATATTACAAATCAGATCTTACTCCAAAACCAATATTATTTCATAGTGACAATCTGTTCATTTAACTTTGTTTACCATTACTTATTTTAGTCCCTTATATATTTTCTCCATATATTCACAATTGTTAAAATAATCAAGGTGCTATTCTCAGGTGCTAAATTGTAATAAGTTCACTATTTTGCCATTATATTCCAAAACTCATTATATTGTTTTCCCTAACTCTAACTTAAAAGAATTACCTTAAAAGTACTACCTACTATCATATTCCCAAGCTCCATTATTTGATCATCACTTTATTTGTTCACCACATATTATTTTAGTCTCTCTTATATTGTTTCCTTTATTTTAGCTTTAAAAACTAGTTTAGTTCATTTTTTTATTACATTTGTTAAATAACTAAGGTGCTATTTTTTAGCTTTAGAATATTTACTTTGTTTTATACTTAATTCTAACTATAGATTCACTACAAATCTTATGATTACAAGCATTGATCCTGATACCAACCTCTTATTTAATGACTTAAATGAATCAAACAGTTACTGTAATTACTACACAGCAGAACAATCAAAGGCACTTCTCAGAGCCAACAACAGCATAACTATCTTTAACTACAATATCAGATCTTTAAGCAAACATTATGATGACCTCCTAGCATTACTAAATTCCTTGCATGCCAGTATGTCCATCATTACACTAACTGAAACCTGGCTAAAGCCTGATACTACTGATGTCTATGCCATTCCTGGTTACACAGCCATACACAACTGTAGGCCAGACCAACAAGGGGGTGGCACAGCTATATACTACTCAGACCAACTACAATGTATCACTAATACTTGCACAAGGGATGAACATGGGGAATATATAATAGCTAAATTCAAATCCAAGTACCTACAAAAACCTCTCACATTGATAACCATCTACAGAGTTCCACAGTCAAACATTAGCCAATTTAGTGAAAACCTAGGAAGTAGGATAACTGATGCACGCATGAACAAAGATCACTTACTACTCTCAGGTGACTTCAATATAAATCTCCTACAAGACCAGGACCCACACGTTACTGAATTCACAAACACAATGAGTAACTGCATGTTGCTACAAACAGTAACAAAACCTACAAGAGTTACAGAGACTAGTGTTTCCCTACTTGACCACATCTGGACCAACACCATATCCCCCTTAAAATCAGGCATAATTACAGATAATACCAGAGACCACTACCCTACTTTCCTCATAACAACTCTTGGTAAATTACCCCAAGACACTACTAAAGTCACCTTCAGACTTCACAATGAGGCAGCCATTAATAACTTCACAACAGCAGTAGCAAACATTGACTGGCACACTGAGCTAGAAATCTATACAGACATTAACGAATGTATTAATAATTTTCTAAAAAAGACCCAATTCCTCTATAACAAGCACTGCCCTAAAAAACTAAACAGATGACAGCTAAGAGACTGAACAGTCCCTGGCTAACACCCAGCATTCTCAAATCCATAAATACAAAACACCTCTATGAAAAACAGTACAGAATGGGTCACATAACCAGAGACCAAACAAAACGTTACTCGTCAATCCTAACCAGCCTGATAAGAAGGGCAAAAAAAATGTATTATGAGAACAGATTATCCAACTTACGAGGTGACATAAATAAGACCTGGAAAACCCTACCAGAAATTCTAGGAACAAAAAAGATAACACGAAATAGCGAAATTAAATTAACAAAACCAGATGAACCCCAACTCCCACCAACAGAAACAGCAAACAGACTCAATGATTTCTTCTCCACTATAGGAAAAAACCTTGCCAATAAAATCCCAAGCACAGATACCCCACCAAATGACTACCTCACTGGCAACTACCCGAACACACTGTTCCTAGCTCTGACTAACCCAACAGAAGTCTCTCTTATTATCAACACACTAAAAAACAAGACAGGAGATTTAAATACCTTACCACCCTTTATATACAAAAAAGTGTCACAAGTGCTATCACCAATCATTGCAACACTCTTTAACAAATCCATTGAATCCTCTACCTTCCCTAAAGTTCTCAAAATAGCAAGGGTCACACCGATCCATAAAGGATAAAAATATTAATGATGCTATTATACACATGCTAGAACACATATACACTGCAATAGAGAAAAAAGAAGTCCCACTGGGGATCTTCATTGACTTACGAAAAGCTTTTGATACAGTTGACCATGACTTGCTCCACATAAAAATGTCACACTATGGTATAAGAGGGCACTCCCTCAACTACCTAAAGTCTTACTGAGACGTGGTTTAATTCAAAAAGTCGGGACATGCCTGCAGAATGTCACATTCAGGGTTTTAAATTGTTCCAAGTAGACAGAAGTATCGGGAAGGGGGGTGGGGTGGCTTTGTATGTCCGAGATCGCTTGAACTGTTGCATAAAAACGGGTATTAAGTCTGAAGTAACACATACAGAGTCTGTTTGGATAGAATTTTCAGAGGGGCATGAAAAACTGATTTTAGGAGTGATATACCGTCCCCCAAACTTAGATAGGGACCAAGGGAAACTACTATGGGAGGAAACTGTTAAGGCCACAAGGCACGATAATGTAGTAATTCTAGGAGACTTTAACTTTAGTCATGTGATGAATGGTTTGAAAAACCGACAAGTTGAAGATTGAGATACTTATGCAGCATATGGGAATCTTTATTCAGGAAACGTTTCGCCACACAGTGGCTTCATCAGTCCAATACAAAGAGGTAGGCGTAAGGAGAGGAGGAGAATGAGGTAATCAGTCCCTCAACCTGGAGTCGATGTGTTCAGTCCATCAATCTTGTAGAATGTACAGCATAGGGCCGTAGACGTGGCCCATATACTGCAGTGAGGTGACGTGAAGCAGGTAGAGGCGGGGTCACAGTGGCACCATCCACTAGTCGAAGTAGGTCTTCGTCCAAAGGTTGAACAAGTGTTGAAGAACTCTCTGTAACAAAATCCCATGATGCTGCAGTGTCTGACAGTTGTGATGAATGGTTTGAAAAACCGACAAGTTGAAGATTGAGACACTTATGCAGCATATGGGAATCTTTATTCAGGAAACGTTTCGCCACACAGTGGCTTCATCAGTCCAATACAAAGAGGAAGGCGTAAGGAGAGGAGGAGTATGAGGTAATCAGTCCCTCAGCCTGGAGTCGATGTGTTCAGTCCATCAATCTTGTAGAATGTACAGCATAGGTGTATATATAATGTTCGCCAAGACCGTAGTCCTGGCACGGGTCTCAATCTTGCGATGACCCGTCTCTGGCTCCCGAGGGAGAATGGTTTCTACAATGATGCGACATATGCTGTTCAAGCACTCTTCTGGTCAGTTCAACTGGTGCATCTCATAAGCACCAGTTTGGTCTGTCGTAGGCTGATTGGGACAGTAATCCCAACATGTGGATAGTCTGTTGCTGCCTTGGCTGCATCATCTGCCGCCTCATTTCCCCGGATGCCAGCATGGCTGGGGATCCAGTTCAATGTCGATCTGTTACCCTGAAATTCTAAGGCTGTCATTATGCTCAGGATCGATGTGATGAGGTGAACATTATCCTGTGGTTGAGGATGGGAGAGGGCATTGATTGCAGAGGTGGAATCAACATGTATGACAGGTCGGAGTCGATGTCGTAGGGCATGTGACAATGCCTGCTGAATCGCCACCAGCTCAGCTTGAAGGATCGTGCAGTGGTCAGGGAGTCGCCAGCCTTGTGTGTGACCATTGTGGTACAGTCCAGCTGCTGCTCTCTTCCTGTCAGGGTCGAGAGAACCATCTGTGAAATACACTGCACATGTGCCTCCCTCTGCCAGTGCCATGCTTGTCTCAGCATGATTGCTGAGAGTGTCTTGACTGCAGAGACGCTTAGAGATGGGTAGCTGCATGATGCAAACATCGGCTGGATCTGGGCGCCAGGGAGGTGGTGGATGGTACCCAGCAACAGGAAGGTCACAACTCTTCTCAAGGAGTAGTTGTATAGGCAGCAGCTTCCGTCCAGCAGCACAAAACGAACGAACCCAGGAGTAGTCCGTGAAGAGTGTGGGATCTTGTGCCATGGTTGTCAATATCCGTCTCCTTAGTGGGGTACCTTGCTGCCTGTGCAGAATCGTGGCCACTTTGCAGGCGTTTATGTATCTTACTCTGTCAGCCAAAGGGAAGGGAAGCGGGCCTCAGATCGAGACTACTGTGTTGGTCCGAGGGGGCCCCCAAGCATAGTTCTTACGCCTGTTTTGTACGACTCCATCTTTGCCTGCTGCGGGAAGAGTGAGCAAACCCCCCCGGTGACCGTAGTAAAATGGCGAGCGTATAGCTTGTTATAGTAAAGCGAAGACATTTTGCTTGCCCCGCAGGGTGCCTCGTCTGGCCTCAGGGCGTTGATCGAGTAGAGCAAGTGCCTGACATACTGGGGCCTGTTTCTGAAAAGGGCAGCCTTTTTTTTCAAGAGATTCCCCAAATACAGGTAGGAGCCCGTCCACTCGTTTATACCTGAATACGTAATTATTCACAGGGTCTGGTCCTTGAACATCTTGCAAAGATTTTCGGCTGAGATCTTTAGGGCCCAGTTCCTTTCAAGACTGCGAATTAGGTTTAAGCTTCTGGCGTGTTTAAAAATTTCCTTTTCCCCTTCACTAAGGGGCAGATCATCAGCAAAATGAGGGCTGTGTACCCCCTAGAAAGGGGGGCTCACAAGTTCTGCATAAGAATGTTTAAAAAGGGTAGGGGTGAGCAACCCCCTTGTGGGTACCGTTTTCCAGGGTTTAAAGGAAGGTGTGTCCCCGAAAGTCACAGGCCGCCTGCCCCTAAGGTGGGCTTACCAGGGCCCGGAGGCGTCCTTTTATTCCCCCTTCCGAGTAGTATTGCCAGAATTTCGTGGGGGTGGCTGCTCAAAAGCCTTTTCAAGGTGAGGTAGCGACAAATTTTGGTTTTTTTTATGTCCAATCTGGCTTAGTAATGGTTATGCACTCTGCTGTACCCACTCCTTTGGTGAAGCCAAATATGTGATGATGAGAGGGTCCAAGTTTCCATAGGATACAAGCTGCATGTGAGTCGGAAGATGTGACTGATGAAGACCTCACGGACTTGGAACTCCAACGTTAGGTAAGACACATATGCAACAGTTAGGTATCTTTATTTCGAAACGTTTCGCCTACACAGTAGGCTTCTTCAGTCGAGTACAGAAAAGTTGATAGAAGCAGAAGATACTTGAAGACGATGTAATCAGTCCATCACCCTTAAAGTTTTGAGGTGGTCAGTCCCTCAGTCTGGAGAAGAGCATTGTTCCATAGAATGAAACAATATTGTTTCATTCTATGGAACAATGCTCTTCTCCAGACTGAGGGACTGACCACCTCAAAACTTTAAGGGTGATGGACTGATTACATCGTCTTCAAGTATCTTCTGCTTCTATCAACTTTTCTGTACTCGACTGAAGAAGCCTACTGTGTAGGCGAAACGTTTCGAAATAAAGATACCTAACTGTTGCATATGTGTCTTACCTAACAACCTGTCGGTATTTTATACCATTTTAATGTTCAACTCCAACGTGCCATTAAGAACACAGGTGACACTGCCCCGGGCATCGATGGTGTTACATACTCCATGATTGCACGGGCTGGGCAGAGTGGATGGGAGGCCATACTAGACGTCATTAACAAGTCGTGGAGGGCCAGGACACTCCCAGCAGGTTGGAAGAGAGCTACCATCGTACCAATTCCAAAGCCCAAGGACCCAGGCAGTATGAGACCCATATCGCTGACCAGCTGCTTAGCCAAGACTGCTGAGAGGATGGTGTTAAACCGCCTCCTACAGCATAGGGCCGTAGACGTGGCTTATATACTGTAGTGAGGTGAGGTGAAGCAGGCGGAGGCGGGGTCATAGTGGTACCATCCACTAGTCGAAGTAGGTCTTCATCCAAAGGTTGAACAAGTGTTGAAGAATTCTTTGCAACAAGATCTCATGATGCTGCAGTGTCTGACAGTTGTGATGAATGGTTTGAAAAACCGACAAGTTGAAGATTGAGATACTTATGCAGCATATGGGAATCTTTATACAGGAAACGTTTCGCCACACAGTGGCTTCATCAGTCCAATACAAAGAGGAAGGCGTAAGGAGAGGAGTATGAGGTAATCAGTCCCTCAGCCTGGAGTCGATGTGTTCAGTCCATCAATCTTGTAGAATATACAGCATAGGGCCGTAGACGTGGCTTATATACTGTAGTGAGGTGGGGTGAAGCAGGCGGAGGCGGGGTCATAGTAGTACCATCCACTAGTCGAAGTAGCAAAGTTGCAAAGAATTCTTCAACACTTGTTCAACCTTTGGACGAAGACCTACTTCGACTAGTGGATGGTACTACTATGACCCCGCCTCCGCCTGCTTCACCTCACCTCACTACAGTATATAAGCCACGTCTACGGCCCTATGCTGTACATTCTACAAGATTGATGGACTGAACACATCGACTCCAGGCTGAGGGACTGATTACCTCATACTCCTCCTCTCCTTACGCCTTCCTCTTCGTATTGGACTGATGAAGCCACTGTGTGGCGATACGTTTCCTGAATAAAGGTTCCCATATGCCGCATGTCTCAATCTTCAACTTGTTGGTTTTTCAAACCATTCATCACAACTGTCAGACACTGCAGCATCATGGGATCTTGTTGCAAAGAATTCTTCAACACTTGTTCAACCTTTGGACGAAGACCTACTTCGACTAGTGGATGGTATTACTATGACCCCGCCTCCGCCTGCTTCACCTCACCTCACTACAGTATATAAGCCACGTCTACGGCCCTATGCACCGTAGTCAATGTACAAGCTATACGCTCGCTCATTGACTACGGTGCACCGGCGTTAGCTCATCTCTTCCCGCAGAGCAGGCAAAGAGTGGAGGTCGTACAAAATCAGGCGATAAGAACTATGCTTGGGGCCCCCATCTGGACCAACACAGTATGTCTCAGATCTGAGGCCCGGCTTCCTTCCTTGGCTGACAGAGTAAGATACATAAACGCCTGCAAAGTGGCCACGATTCTGCACAGGCAGCAAGGTACCCCACTAAGGAGACGGATATTGACAACCATGGCACAAGATCCCACACTCTTCACGGACTACTACTGGGTTCGTTCGTTTTGTGCTGCTGGACGGAAGCTGCTGCCTATACAACTACTCCTTGAGAAGAGTTGTGACCTTCCTGTTGCTGGGTACCATCCACCACCTCCCTGGCGCCCAGATCCAGCCGATGTTTGCATCATGCAGCTACCCATCTCTAAGCGTCTCTGCAGTCAAGACACTCTCAGCAATCATGCTGAGACAAGCATGGCACTGGCAGAGGGAGGCACATGTGCAGTGTATTTCACAGATGGTTCTCTCGACCCTGACAGGAAGAGAGCAGCAGCTGGACTGTACCACAATGGTCACACACAAGGCTGGCGACTCCCTGACCACTGCACGATCCTTCAAGCTGAGCTGGTGGCGATTCAGCAGGCATTGTCACATGCCTAACGACATCGACTCCGACCTGTCATACATGTTGATTCCACCTCTGCAATCAATGCCCTCCTCCCATCCTCAACCACAGGATAATGTTCACCTCATCACATCGATCCTGAGCATAATGACAGCCTTAGAAGTTCAGGGTAATAGATCGACATTGAACTGGATCCCCAGCCATGCTGGCATCCGGGAAATGAGGCGGCAGATGATGCAGCCAAGGCAGCAACAGACTATCCACATGTTGGGATTACTGTCCCAATCAGCCTACGACAGACAAACTGGTGGCTGCCAGAGCTACGAAACTTATGGGGGAGGTCTTAGGTGATACCCCATCTCAACAGTGGTACCGAGCAGCGACTCAGGGAGAACCCCCTCCATATGATAGAAGCTGGTCCAGAGCACAGTGTACCGCCATCCATCGGCTTCGTTTGGGCTTTCCCACAGCCAAGATGATGGTAGACAAGGCTGAGGAGGAGATGTGCCAGTACTGTCAGCACGTTGTCCCAGCGGCCCTAACACACTATCTTCTAGAGTGCGAAGCTACTGAGACACTCCGCAGGCAACTAGGGGTGATATTCCCTCCTGAAGAGGACCCAGAGATGGCTGCTGCCACACTAGTGTACCATGGGGTCAACGAACCAGACAAGCTGTTACCTGTAATAATGACATATCCTCCTCCTCGCTAGTGTCCATAGTTACATATGGTGTAGCTTATGAGATGCACCAGTTGAACTGACCAGAGGGGCGCTTGAGCGGCATGCGTCGCATCATTGAGGAAACCTTTCTCCATCGGGAGCCAGAGACGGGTCATCGCAAGATTGGGACCCGTGCCAAGACTATGGTCTTGGCGAACATTATACATACCTATGCTGTACATTCTACAAGATTGATGGATTGAGCACATCGACTCCAGGCTGAGGGACTGATTACCTCATACTCCTCCTCTCCTTACGCCTTCCTCTTTGTATTGGACTGATGAAGCCACTGTGTGGCGAAACGTTTCCTGAATAAAGATTCCCATATGCTGCATAAGTGTCTCAGCATTCAAAACACTTAACCTACTCACCATACAAAACATCCATACTTATTACTGCACCTATTACATACATAGAACACTTAACTCTGATATTAACCCTCCCCTCAAACATCTGCTTGCCAACCTCAACAGAACTCATGACCAAAACACAAGACACAGATCACTCTTTGATGTTCCTCGTGTCCATCTTACGTTATGCAAAAACTCAATGCGCATTAAAGGCCCTAAAATCTGGAACTCATTACCTGTAATATGAGAGAAACACTACCTGTTTATAAATTCAAGTCTCTTCTCAAAGATCACTTACTCACCCAAAACCAAATAAATACTGAATAACTGAACCATATAAATTGTATATCCTAAATGTTTCTCACAATTATATCACATAAATGTTAAACCTAAGACCCAATCTAACTTTGTTATTTTTTAAATACACTACCTAACAGAATACTCCATTCTACTGAATGTACAGCAATGCAAGCAACCATATGACCTGTCTTTGTAATACTCATTTGTGCTTTATTGTTATCTGTTTACAATATTGTTTTATCACTGATTACATCTTTGCTTAGTTAATCTTAAGTTAATTTTAAGCCAGCCCGTAATGCTATGCATATAAGTGTCTTTGGCATGCTACTCTTACCTGTATTTTTTTGTACCTCTGTATGTATGCTACAAATTATAAAATAAAAAAAAAATAAAAAAATGGGCTCGTCTCCTTTATTAAAATACCCACACCACCTTTTAAACGGGTAGTTGGCAGGGTCATTACTTGATAACCTGCTACGTCTAACACCTTACCCTCCTTGAAATTATGTTCCTGGGGGAACACAACATCCACTCTATATTTATTAAGAAACATACTCAACCATTCTCTCTTTATTCTGCTACATAAGCCATTATCATTGACAGTCATATACCGAAAGCTTTTAAATTTTCCACCCCTGCCTCTTCTCCTCACTCTTTTCACCACTAGAATAAGTATTTCTGTATGTTATCTTCACAATACCTTCTTCCCCCCCCCCTCCCTTCTTCCGATGTCTCCTATCATGACCTCCCCCATCGCCACCTCTTCCCTCTCCTACAATCCCAGTCTGCTTCCCAGGCCTCTGCGCTGGCGTCAGGACATCATCCGAGTCTGACGTAGCTGCCCATTTCCTTGTTACAATCATGTCCCCCATAACATGGTCTGGGCTCACCTTGTGGTTCCACATCAGCCCTCCTAATAACACAATTCCAGTCCCCACCAACGATGGCCACTGCAGGTAAACCATGTAAGGAGAAAACTAGGTCATCACATACAAAATCCCTCTTTACTTTCACATCGTTTTCTGCTGGCACATACACACTTACAAAGGTTACCCTCTGCCCCATCCACCACCCATCCAAACACAACACCCTCCCCCTCTCCCTCCTCACTTTGTATCAACACAAACAGGCTCGCCTCCTTTATCAGTAAACTCACACCACCTTTCAAATATGCAGATGGCAGAGTCATAACCTTAAACCCTGCCACCTCTAGCACTCTTCCCTCCCTGAAATTATGTTCCTGTAGAAACACTACGTCCACTCTATATTTACACAGAAGCATATAAAAACATTCCCTCTTCACTCTATTACACAGTCCATTCACATTCAGCCATACACCTAAGGCCACCTTAAAATTTCCAACCCTTCCTCCTCTCCTCCTTCCCAGGGCCTCCTGCCCCAGGGCCAACACATGATTTCGCACCATCCACCCTGCCCCCCTTCTTTCGATGCCTCTTATCCTGGCTACCTCAGGAATATTCGTCCTTCCTCCCAGACCTCTGCACCGGCATCAGGACGTCATCTGAGTCTGACGCCGCCGCTCTCTTCCTCGTGACGCCCTCCACCGCCATGCTGTCTTCCGAGGATTCCTCACAATGAACCTCAATCTCCACCATTTCATGTTGCACAGAACACGGCGACACCTTTCTGTGCCTGCTGATCTCCTCCTTCCTTCCTATGCATGTCCCGACACTCTTTTCTTGCAACTCAGAGACGTTATCCCGTACAGAGATGTCATCCTCCCCAGATGGAGTTAAAGTTTTCAAAACCTCGTCCAGCTCTTCCTCCAGTGCCATCACCTCCTGCTGCACAAGCACTTCCGCCCCCATCACCGGCAAAGTGGCCATTTCTGGCTTGACACAACTTATGGCATGCCCATCATTCACCACAAGGGAATCTTCAACTATATCACTCCACAGACGTCTTCTCCCGCGTTTGCCCATGGGGCTCTCCACTACGGCATCCACACCTGTAACTGGTACTCCACCAGTCTGCGCCATCCCCCTCCTCTGTTGCACACACGTCGCCGCCATGTGATTATGCAACCTGCACGTACCTCGTTGCCCAGCATAAGACACAAGAATCTGGGTCCGGAACTCCTTCATCACAACGTAAGATGGGATTGGATGCCTCAGAGTCATTTTGAGGGAGAATGTACCCTCCGGACGTCCCATGTATGCACCAGCCGCCCATTTGCCTTGGGTTGCCAGATGCACGGTACCACACGCCTCAAACACGTTCCTTATGTCAGCCTCGTCTGCCTCAAAGGGGACGTTGCGCAACTTCACCCACGTAAAATGTCGAGAGACGTCTATGAGATGCACTCTTACTGCAGGAGTTGCATCTAGACTCATATCCTGGAATCTTGTCACCAACGACTCATACACAGCCATCGAATTCAACTTAAGGAAGATTCTGAAGGCCCCATTCAGGGCTACACCATATACCTCGTCGTCCTGTATTTCATACATCTCTGATGATCGTCGGTAGCTACGCTTGTGCCGTTAAGGGGGAAATCGCCCCACGAAGCAGCTCAATACCGACTGTATTCACCCTACGCTGTACACTCAGCCCCATGTTGCTATGAGAGCTCGCCTGAAAACAGCAGAGGGGTGCAGAGCACAACCGCACTCCACCGTAGTCAGGCAGCGAATGCGCTTTGTAAATAAGGATTTTCCAGTTAAATTGTCGAGGAAAATCTTCAGAGAATATGAGATCGTTCCATTTTGGCTACGAAAGTACTCCCTTTCTATTACATATATAAAAGAAATGAAGCGTAGTCGAGATAACAATTGTTCTCCCTCAACATCTGCCTACCCATCACAAAGTCAAACTCATTTGTGGGATTAATGGCTAGTGAGTCAGACACAGTGGAGTGGTTATCATCTAAATGGATTCTTACCTTGTTGGGGCATTCCTTCAGATTTAATTTTTGTTTTAGACACTTATTTGAAATATAGAAACCTCTGGCACCAGTGTCAATGTGAATACTCATTCTGGGTTCCTATAGATTGGCTGTCATGTGTGCCGACAAAATATACTGCATATCTCTGTTGATTTGATTACCGAGAATATTTGGGGCACTGAAGTGCAGAGAGGAGAGGTCTTTAGTGAAAGACTACACAATATGATTGCCGCGTAAGGTCTTGTTATCAAAGAAAATCTTTGATAAGTATTAGTCAGTGACCTCGATTGGGAAGATAAAAATATCTAAATAAATTTCCATTCCGTTTTCTAGACGAACTTGGACGTTTTTTACTCTTCGTAAATACAGTTATCTTTTACTTCTCCAAAAGCTGACATTGTGTTTTAATAAAACATAAGGCATCTGGAGCAGCCCTGTTTGACCAGCCATATCAAACTTCATCAAGCAGCTCGTGGAGCCAGAGTCAACATACATTACACAATGCTTGTTGTTGATGATGACGGGAAGATACTTGTGATCCTGCAAGTGGATGGTAGGGAGGAGGTCGAATCTTGGTAGAGGAACGAGCTATGGTGCTGGTTTCAGATATAACTAGAGTGTTCCTCTCCCTGACAATTGTGCTGTGGAATTGAAGGAAGCGAGCAACTGCTTTTTAGCAAGTCTGGCACTCCGCCTTGCTCCAGGTGGAGGAACTAACCGTGATCGTAGCTCTTTAGCGGATACGTGACATTTTGGTTTCATCTTGTACTTATTTTCTTCAAGGTTCATATAAGAATAAATGTTCTTAGTGAAACTCTCCCGAGGTAACATTTTATGTACCATATACTATGAAATATAGTGAACTTAGAATGTACATCATGTAAGTGATGTATTGTAATAATGTTGGTAGAATTACCGACAATATGTAAAGTAAAAGGACACAAGTGCAAATAATGTGACATTTTATTGTGGCAACGTTTCGCTCTCCAGGAGCTTTGTCAAGCCATAACGGCTTGACTAAGATCCTGGAGAGCGAAACGTTGCCACAATAAAAGT
>NC_069481.1:24014269-24030208 GCF_026875155.1 Cherax quadricarinatus | reverse complement strand
AATCTAAATAGCCAAATTATTTAATTAGCCCTTTAAAAAGGTCACAACGCCCCCCCCCCCCCCCCCCCAAAGTGGAAGGGTCGCTTCGTTCCCCTAAAAAAAGGGGCCCCGCCAATCTGAATAGCCTAGGGCCCGGAGACTTCTTAATCCGGCCCTGCAAACAGGTAAACCTCTGGAAACCAGATTAGCCCAACACTAGTGCTCAATCAGGATGGGCTAGGAGACAAATGCTGTCTTTAACCATGCCAGTTCATGTAGTCACCTACGGGGGTTTGGGCTGCTGCTTGGATCATTATACCCAACAGTTCTACCATGGGAAGAAGAAACATAATTGAATCCTCTTTCTTGAAACATGATAGGAATGCCAGGTGGCCTGGTGGCTAAAGCTCCCGCTTCACACACTGAGGGCTCGGGTTCGATTCCCGGCGGGTGGAAACATTTCGACACGTTTCCTTACACTGTTGTCCTGCTCACCTAGCAGCAAATAGGTACCTTTGGGTGTTGTCGGCTGGTGTGGGGTCGCATCCTGGGGGACAAGATTGAGGACCCCAATGGAAATAAGTTAGACGTCCTCGATGACACACTGACTTTCTTGGGTTATCCTGGATGGCTAACCTCCGGGGTTAAAAATCCGAACGAAATCTTATAACTCAAATTACGGGTTGTACAAACTCGATAGCTATTTACCTGGAGTAAAACCTGGAGAGGGTTTCGCGGGTCAGTGTCCCAGTGGAGTCTTTTGTGCACAACTTTAACAATGTTAAAAAAACCTCAGGATTGCTCATTATGCCATCGGGTCTCTTGATGCTCTGGTGACGTTCGCCCAGTATCTGTGCACCGGTCATCATGTTACGTCCCTCAGAAGATTTGGCATAGGTGCATATTATACATCCCGTTTAGCTACTACTGTATCAAAATTAAAAAGGGTACACAAAATTTTAAGTGATTGCAATCAGTGATAGCAATAAGTCGATGTAATATATAAACATTAATAGTAAAGAGGGGGGTGGGTTTATTCAGGTGGGGATGAGCATGGAAACAGTTATGTAAATTATCATAAAATAGTGGCACATGTGTGGCTCACTTGGGATGGTCCGAGGGAGGCAGATAGTGACTTGTTGCCGTTGGGATCTTAATTCCAACTAGAAAAAGGGTTTACACATGGTTGATTTCAGCATGGCGATTGCAACTAGCCCAGTGGATTACAGAGTTAGGTTGTTAGTGGTGTTAAGGATATTCAAAAATTCGGGGATCTGAATTTTAAATCGGAATGTTTATAGAAGATTCAAAAATAATACAGGCATATTAACTGATACTGAGGGTAATGGCAGGCAGTATTTAGGAGAATATGATGAGATACTTGCGAGTATTTCCTGGAACAATCTAGAACCTCCCTGTACTATAGTAGGTTCGCCGGTTTTGTCTGGGCCGGATCTTTTTCAGATGATGGCCCGGCTTAGAACCTCCTGTAACGTACAGCTTTAAATTGACAAAGGAGTGCATTCATTTCCTTTCTTTTATTAATTAGAAGGTTGCACAGAATAGCAGCATTCCGTATGTGTATTATCCACTATTGCTACGTAATTACTTATGTTAGATGATTTATTCTCATCAATTAGAAAAAGCTTATGGCTGGCTATTATATCACCTATTTTTCTATTTCCTGCTGTCCCTAAACTTGGAGGCCTTTGTCTTCCCCATGGGGTGGGGAGGGGTTGGCAAAGGGACCGGCGCTTCTCATACTCTGAGAGAAGCTATGGCTGGTGACACCCACGCTAACATACTCTGAGAGAAGCTATGGTGGTGTCACCCCACGCTAACATACTCTGAGAGAAGCTATGGCTGGTGTCACCCCACGCTAACGTACTCTGAGAGAAGCTGTGGCTGGTGTCACCCCACGCTAACATACTCTGAAAGAAGCTGTGGCTTGTGTCACCCCAGGCTAACACACTCTGAGAGAAGCTGTGGCTGGTGTCACCCCACATTATCATACTCTGAGAGAAGCTCTGGCTGGTGTCATCCCACACTACCATACTCTGAGAGAAGCTGTGGCTGGTGTCATCCCACACTACCATACTCTGAGAGAAGCTGTGGATGGTGTCATCCCACACTACCATACTCTGAGAGAAGCTGTGCCTGGTGTCATCCCACACTGCCATATTCTGAGAGAAGCTGTGGCTTGTGTCACCCCACATTACCATACTCTGAGAGAAGCTGTGGCTGGTATCACCCCACACTACCATACTCTGAGAGAAACTGTGGCTGGTGTCACCCTACATTACCATACTCTGAGAGAAGCTGTGGCTGGTGTCACCCCACACTACCATACTCTGAGAGAAACTGTGGCTGGTGTCACCCTACATTACCATACTCTGAGAGAAGCTGTGGCTGGTGTCACCTCACGCTACCATATTCTGAGAAAATTGCCCCTCATTTCTTTAGTTGCTACCCTTGCAACATTTCTGACTTCTCAGAACTTTGGAGTCCAGTCCCTGGACCAATTATGTACCTCTGTAATCTTTTGACTACCGCCCACAGGATGGGTATGAGGTGCATAATAAACATATTAAACTAACTCTGGGTTATCCTGGGTAATCTACACATATGCTGTTATGTATGATAATTTTTATAATTGTCAAATATGTAAAGGCCAAAATAGAAGGTTGCAATATAAAACGCTTAGATAGGAACAGAAAGGGTGGTGGGGTATGTGTCTACATTAGAAAGCTTACAACCCAAGACCTGATTTAAATAACAATAAACTGGAGATTCTATGGTTTGAAGTGCTGCTTCCCAAGACCAAACCCATCTTAGTAGGAACTAGTTACCGCCCTCCCACCCAGGACCAGTTCTTAGAAGACATTTCCAGAGTCCTGTCCGGACTTGAAAACAATTGCGAGACAATAATACTGGGCGACTTCAATATCTGTTTTCAGCAGCAAAATAACGAGCTATGCAAAAGGATAAGCAAATTCTAGGTTTAAATAGTTACACTCAACTAATTAAAATACACCAACCCGGATCACACAGTTCTCAGCCACCCTAACTGACCACATACTTTGTAACCGCGCTAAAGAACATTAGACAGTCAGGCGTCATTACCACAGCCTTTAAAGTGATCATTTCATCAATTACTGCACCAGAAAATCACTAGGGATAGGATGGGCCCTTTCACAGGACAATAAAAATGAGGTCAACTAGAAACTGCAGTAAAGAAACACTGGTAAATAGCTACACAGTTGTGACTGGACAGAGATAACAAGTTGCACGGACGTAAACGATGCCTGGGAAAATTTCAAACAATGTTCAAATACCATCCTTGATAATATTGCACCAGTTAAAGAGGGTTTGGATTAAACGAAGAACTGAACCCTGGATGACTACTGAGATATTAGATAATATGAAATTCAGAGACCAGCTGTTAAAAAGATTTAAAACAAACAGACAGGATATTGCAGCACTAAATGAATTCCAAAGGGTGAGGAACAGAGTACAGAGACTTATAAAAGGAGCAAAGGCAAAGCACTATTGCTCAAAAATTGAAGAGTATAAGCATAACCCCAGAAAGCTCTGGTAACAACTAAAACAGTTGGGGTATAGCCATAAACCAGTAGATAGGTCTAACATAGTACGTACTCACTATCGATAACGAGGTATGCCACGAAACATCTAAGGTGGCAAATTGTTTTAATTCCTACTACACATCTGTTGCATCAACACTAGTAAGTAAACTACCAGCTGCATCAGACTCTGATAAGTTTCAAACATACTATACCAATAAAAGGGTAAACCCCAAACAGTCGTCAACTAAGACACCGCCCGGATAACCCTTTCTGATTTCCTAAAAGATGGTGCTTCGAACTGTCAGTCCCTATTCCACATAAATTTGTCCATCACCACAAATACCGTACCGATGGTTCAAGGAGGCCAGATTACCCCTATCTTCAAGAAAAATAGTAGGTCTGATGTAAGAAACTATGGCCTGTTAGTATACTCAGTATAATACCCAAAAATTCTAGAGAGGGGGGGTGCACTGTCAAGTAGTTAAGTACCTTAATGACAGCAAAATTCTCCATAGCATCAATCGGGCTTAGAAGATCTTACTCAACCGACACCTCCTAAATTAATCTAATGGATTACTTGAGAACTGAAATGTCAATGGGAAAATTCATAGGTATGGTAACCTTAGACTTGCAAAAGGCCTTCGGTACTGCCAACCAAAATATTATTAAGAAACTTCAAGCTATCGTAAAAGGTTTTTTCTGTAACTGGTTTTAAGTCCTACCTTAGCAACAGAACAAATTGTCATAATCAACAAAAACGAAATCAGAACCCCTGCCGAAGCATATGGATTCCCCAAGGAGTATTCGGGGCCCTTTATTATTTTTATGCTACTTTAATGATATGCCTATCAGTGTCAAATGGAAACTCCTACTGCATGCAGATGTTTGGTCAAAGAGACATTCGGGTGTGTGTTTGGTAACCCTTTTATTCGGGTTTCAACATAATGAATGCTCCTAGCTGCAAAGAGACAAAACACACAAATTAGGATCACAACCTGACGTTGTAGTAAAACGTTGTACCTCCTATCCCTATAAATCATTGACTGGCACAGTATGTACGAAAATCTACAGTTGTGCATTGCCCTCCCCGGCAGAATACGGGTTTAAAACTTACGTATTTTTTTTTATATTTTTTTAAAACTTCATGTAAAAAAATATATAGGTACTTATATCAATATTACTTTGACACTGGTGATGAGCGATAAACATTCACTACACAATCTACAGAAAGAAGCACATACAAAAAGTAATATTAAATAAACTTAACACAACCTATAGACAGCTTCTACATACGTTGTTTCACAAGTACACAATGTTCATAGACATAGTGGAACGTACTCATTATTGCTTACACTCCCCCCCCCACCAATGAATACATTCTACATTCCCCTGTTACTTAAAATTCAAAAAAGACTTGAACAAGGCCAACATCAATAAAACAATATATAAACACAAAACAGTCCAGGCAACATCTGACACTATACTATATACAAGTTTTTAAAACATATCACAATTCAAGAAGGAATAAAGGTATAATAATAAAGGCCACAAAATGGCTATAAACAAAACTCCTAAATTACAACCTCAACACAGTAATAATGCACCAAACTTAATGACAAGCACTCATAATACAACTCTCAATAAATTACATAAGACCTACAAATGTATTATTAAGAAACCTGTTTGGGAACACAGGTGACCCATCATCCCCCCCCCCATCACACAAAAACAGGGACCCATCATCCTCCCCCCCCACTCACACAACACAGGTGACCCATCATTTCCTCCCCCCACTCACACAACACAGGTGACCCATCATTTCTCCCCCACTCACACAAAAACAGGTGGGCCCATCATCCCTCCCCCCACTCACACAACAAGGGACCCATCATCCCTCCCCCCAAATCACACAACACAGGTGACCCATCCCTCCCCCCCCACTCACACAAAAACAGTGACCCATCATCCCTCCCCCCACTCACACAACACAGGGGACCCATCATCCCTCCCCCCACTCACACAAAACAGGTGACCCATCATTCCTCCCCCCACTCACACAACACAGGTGACCCATCATTCCTCCCCCACTCACACAACACAGGTGACCCATCTTTCCCCCCCCCCACTCACACAACACAGGTACCCATCATCCCTCCCCCCCCACTCACACAACACAGGTGACCCATCATCCTTCCCCCCACTCACACAACACAGGTGACCCATCACTCCCTCCCCCCACTCAACAACACAAGTGACCATCATCCCTCCCCCTACTCACACAACACAGGTGACCCATCATCCCTCCCCCACTCACACATAAAAGGGGACCCATCATCCCTCCCCCACTCACACAACACAGTGACCCATCATCCCACCCCCCATTCACACAACACAGGTGACCCATCATCCCTCCCCCACCCCACAAAAACCAAAAGGTGACCCATCAAACCCTCCCCCCACTCACACAACACAGGTGACCCAACACCCTCCCCCCACTCACACAACACAGTGACCCATCAACCCTCCCCCCACTCACACAACACAAGGTTGACCCATCATCCCCCCCCCCCCACTCACACAACACAGGTGACCCATCATCCCTCCCCCCACTCACACAACACAGGGGACCCATCATCGCTCCCCCCCACTCAAACAACAAAGGTGACCCATCATCCCTCCCCCCACTCACACAACACAGGGACCCATCATCCCTCCCCCACTCACACAACACAGGTGACCCATCATCCCCCCCCCCACTCACACAAACACAGGTGACCCATCATCCCTCCCCCACTCAACAACACAGTGACCCATCATCCCTCCCCCCACTTTACACAACACAGGTGACCCATCATCCCTCCCCCACTTTACACAACACAGGTGACCCATCACCCTCCCCACTCACACAACAAAAGGTGACCCATCATCCCTCCCCCTACTCACACAACACAGGTGACCCATCATCCCTCCCCCCACTCCACAACACAGGTGACCCATCATCCTCCCCCCTACTCACACAACACAGGTGACCCATCATCCCTCCCCCCCACTCACACAACACAGGTGACCCATCATCCCTCCCCCACTCACACAACACAAGTGAACCCTCTTCCTCCCCCCACTCACACAACACAGGTACCCATCATTCCTCCCCCCACTCACACAACAAGGTGACCCATCATCCCTCCCCCTACTCACACCAACACAGTGACCCATCATCTCCCCCCCCCACTCACACAACACAGGAACCCATCATCCCCCCCACTCAAACAACACAGGTGACCCATCTATTTCCCCCCCCACTCACACAACACAGGGGACCCATCATTCCCTTTCCCCCCACATCACACAACACAGGGACCCATTTATCCCCCCCACTCACACAACAAAAAAGACCCATCATCCATCCCCCCACTCACCACAACACAGGTGACCCATCATTCCCCCCCCCTCCCCCCACACAAAACAGGTGACCCATCATCCTCCCGCTCACTCACACAAACACAGGTGACCCATCATCCCTCCCCCTCACTCACAGAACACAGGTGACCCCATCATCCCTCCCCCCACTCACACAACACAGGTGACCCATCATTCCCCCCCTCACTCACACGACACAGGTGACCCATCATCCCTCCCCCTCACTCACACAACACAGGTGACCCATCATCCCTCCCCCACTCACACAACACAGTGACCAATCATCCCCCCCACTCACACAACACAGGTACCCATCATCCCTCCCCCCTCACACAACACAGGGGACCCATCATCCTCCCCCCCATCACACAACACAGGTGACCCCATCATCCCTCCCCCCACTCACACAACACAGGTGACCCATCATCCCTCCCCCTCACTCCCCACAACACAGGTGACCCATCATCCCTCCCCCCCTCACACAACACAGGTGGGCCCATCATCCCTCCCCCTCACCACACGACACAGGTGACCACATCCCTCCCCCTCACACAACACAGGGTGACCCATCATCCCTCCCCCACTCACACAACACAGGTGACCCATCATCCCCCCCCCCCACTCACACAACACAGGTGACCCATCATCCCTCCCCCCACTCACAACAACACAGGTGACCCATCACCCCCCCCCCCACTCACACAACACAGGTGACCCATCATCCCTCCCCCTCACTCACACAACACATGTGACCCAACATCCCTCCCCCCACTCACACAACACAGGTGACCCTCATCCCCTCCCCCCACTCACAACAACACAGGTGAAAAACCCTCACCCTCCCCCACTCACACAACACAGTTGACCCATCATCCCTCCCCCCACTCACAACACACAGTTGAAACCCATCATCCCTTCCCCTCACTCACACAACACAGTTGACCCATCATCCCTCCCCCTCACTCACACACACATTGAAAACTAACCCCATCACCAATCTAAATAATCATGACATTAATTATCCTCAATTTAGGAATATCATGACACTTGTCACTTGAGGACAGATTATTTACAACCCTGGGTGGTACAGGACTACCAAAAACACAATGTGAATATTACATTTCAAAACACACGTATACAACTACCAATAAAGTTGGTATTACCGTTAATGACTTAGACTTTATTACACATTAATTGCCCCCCTCACTATGAAATAATATGATCGTTATCACCAACTTGTTGACTTACATCCTAACTTGACATATATGAATAAACCTATGTGGTAATTATATAAGTATTGGTGAAACAGTAGCACCAAAGACACAGTACATTTAATAACAAAAATTAACATAAGGGAAACATGACCAAGTCTTACACATTGACTCTTAAACCAGGTTAAGATACACTTCTAGTGCTTAACAAAATCTTAGGCGCACGCAGGCGCAGACAGCCACAACTGTGTATGTGCCGTTACACATCCCATACTCACAGGTTCATACACATTCACACGTTACATTACTCCAACTCTCTAATTCGCTGTATAGTCCTTGTGGCTTAGCGCTTCTTTTTGATTATAATAATAATAATCCAACTCTCTAAAAGATCACAGAGAGAGAAGGCAGAGAGAGAAGGAGAGGAAGAGAGCAGCAGCTAGGACTGCTGCTGATTGGTCGCCTGATGCGGACGCCCGTGTAGCATGGAGGCCCAGCCGCGCTGGGCGAGTCAGTCGTTCGCCTGACCTCAGTTAGGTCACATTAGGTCACGCTCCCGACCCAGGCCAGCTGCCTGGGCTGGTGCCCTCAGTATTCAGAGTGACTTTCGCGCCGACCTGGGGTTAGTTTTCGCACGGTCTCGCACCTTCGTTCGTGGACCACGCACGAGTGCTGCGATGTTCTGGGATCGGTATCCAGACCAGAGCTTTGGTGAGATGGGGAAGGATAGAAATTTTGAAAAGGGTGGGAGGGGGAGAGAGGTAGGATAAAAAGGTAAAATGGCCCAACCACTTTGGTGTATGTAAAAAAGTGGTACGTGAAATGATAAGATATTCTTTAAAGTATAAGAAATAACACATAGATATAACAGAATATAAGTACAATGACTCTGAATTGGGAGTAATTAACAAATTGCAATTGCTTTTTTTTTCGATTGCACAACGGATATTTATGCGACAATGAAGGCAATAATTTTCTGGCCAGTTTATGGAATTACGTGACAATGGCTTCTTACAGGTGGTGTCCAGCCATGGTAAATAGCATAATTTTTACATTAGATTGTTATATAAGATGTCTCCCTAATTGGGGGCGATGATTTTCTTAGTAAAACATAGAAGGGTTCTGGTGCTACCCCAATCTTCTTCATCAGGGAGGTTGCTCAAATCAATGGGTCCATGGTAATCATCTTTATGTATAAAACGACGGACCCTCTGTGGGAGAGTCATTCTTTGAGTCCTGTGAGGAGGAGTATTGATTACATAATCCGTGGTATTTACCACTTGTATAGGATGTTCTCTATCTGGCATGTATAGTTCTTGCATTGAATAGAGTTGTTTCTTTTTTAGAGTGTCGAGGCGTACATTTATGGCAGTAATATCTTGTTGTATGTGTAAATCTGCCATTTTAACTCTGTCTCTCCTCCTGGTATCGGTAATAAAGCGAAGAGCTCTATTCTGAACCCTTTGTAGCCGTAGCATGTTGGTCTTTGTTGTTAATGACACTGGGACACAAGGGTATTCGAGTATTGGTCTTCTTATCATTTTATACAGATGTTTTTTGACATGTTGAGGGGCTTGATTGAATCGAAAGAGACTGCTAAGACCGGCTTTGGCTATGTTGATCTTTTTTAGTTACATGAGATGTTGAGTGGAGCAGCCTGTCTATTTCGTATCCCAAAATCTTGTTAGGGTTTCTAATGGCTACAGGTGTACCTCTGATGGAGATACCTCCTTTATCTTCAATTGTTGATGCAAAACATCCTATCGTGCTAACAAGGACCTTGTCAGGATTAGTCGTAATTCTCCACTTCTTTTCCCAATTAGATGTTCGACGAAGTTCAATATTCATTTTTTCTATGACTCACTCATACTTGTATTTTCCTGTTACCGGAGTTGATGAGACGACATGAATAACATCATCTGCAAACTGTGTCACAATCGTATCACTAAACTCTGGTTGAGGAAGGTCATTCACATAAATGTTGAACAGAAGTGGACTGAGACAAGAACCTTGTGGGACACCATGCCGTCCGGTATAAAAGGCTCTGTCGACCTGCCATGAAAGGTGGGAATGATTTTTCTTTGAGTTAAGAAATTATATATTACTCTGAGGAAAGTCCAGTTATGGTCTGGTAGGTCAATGAGTTTGTATATAAGGCCATCATGCCATAAGCTATCAAAAGCTTTATGAACATCTCTGGTGGCAATTAAGGCAAGATTCCCCTGATGTTTTAGACTTGCTACAGTATCGAAAATAACATTTATTGCATGATTGGTACCTCTATGTGTTCTAAAGCCAAATTGTTTTTCAGTAAAAAAGTGATTAAACTCCATATAGTAGTTCAATCTGTTGGAAATGACCTCAAGAACCTTTCCAGTGACTTAAAGTAAAGATATAGGTCTATAGTTCCCAGGTTGGTGAATGTCTTTATTGGGCTTACCTAGAAAGATCATCCTAGCAGTCTTAAAAACCACTTGAAAATGTCCTGATGCCAAGATGGCATTAAAGATATTTACCAAAGACTGGTTTACAATTTCTGGGAAGGAACTTTATTTGTTTCATTGTTATTCCAGAGAGGCCAGGGGCTCTATTTCTCATTCTTCCAATAACCTGACTTATCTCTAGTAATGTAATAGGTCTAGTAAGCGGGTGGGTATCTTCAAGAGTTGAAGTACCGATGGAAGGTAGTGGTTGTAGATCTTCCAAGTTCTCATCTCTCCATTCATTTACCAGCTGATAATGATTATTGTTAAATTGACGACTGTTATTGTGGGAGAGAATTTTCTCCCATACATCACCCATCAAATTAGCCTGGTCCTGGGGATCGTCAAGTTTAATTTCAACATCTTCATCATCCTCATCAGTGAAGGTATGAACTAGGTAGTTAGGAGCCTTGTGCTTTGCCCCTAAAAGTTGTCGGATCTTACTCCAAAATTTTGCTGGTTCACGTTTATACTGATTAGCTTGAAGAACTAGCAATTTCCATAAGTCCCGTTTGTGATGACTAATCATGTTAATTAATTCTCGCCTTAATCGGTGCAGTGTAGCTACTGGTGGTTGTCGCATTTGAAGATGCCTTCGACATTCTGCTTGCGTAAACTAACATGGAACTCACAGGGATGTTCCCTGTGAGTTCCATGTTAGTTTACGCATGGTTACTCACAGGAACTTGAGTGACTAAGTGCTTTTCTTTCGGGACATTTTTGCAGTGAGTGTGGTGCTGTTCTGTATTAGTTTACGCATAGACACGCCAGTAATACGTGTGCTATCCGTGCCTTGCCAACTCGTGTGCATTCGTGGGCGTTCGTGCATGCACCTATGCCACACCGCCTTTCGTTTTGGCGATAGTGCGACAAATAACACCCTAAGTGAGCATATTGTGTTAGTTTACGCACAATAGCGAATCTGTCGTGTATCTCGTGCATTCGTGTGATTCGTGCGTGTGCTGTGGCGGGGCGGTGACCGGCCAGCGTACTTCGTGTGCTGGTCCAGCTCGCCAGGCGCCTGGTGCTGTGTTAGTTTACGCACAGCACCTAACGGTGCTCGCCACTCGTGCATTTGTGAGTCTTATGCGTGTGCTCAGTGCTGTGGGAAAATATCTGTTTGTGACCTACGTGTGCACAGTACAATTCCAGTGACGTAATCGTGGCTTGTGCACCACTGTGACTGGGAACTGTGGCCCACAGCTACGAGCCTCGTTGGGGCGGCTGTGCAGCCATGTCATCCCAGGAAACAAGAGGCAAACGGCCGGTGTCATCATGCGACGACGACTTTCTGAGCGACATAGAGGAAGTGGAAGCCCCAGCGAAGAAATCCAAGGACAACCTGAACTCCGGGGGCGATGCCCCAGAAGTGCCTCAGCTGATGCCAGCTACCTCCCCAGATGGCCCAGGGACAATGGGGACATCAGAGACCAACCCAAGCCCGGCCCAGCAGGCGGACACCCACCAACATCCGGGTACCATGGAAGAGAGCCAGTATCCTGTTCCTCAGCAAACGGTACCAGGGGCAACCGACCCAGACGAAGCCCCACAGGCACCCGAGGAGAACGAGATGGTACAAGGGCGAGCGAGACCTCAGAACTGTGCTGCAAGACAATCAACTGTGGCCTTCAACAAGTTCCTTATCCCTTACTACGATGTGGTGAAGAACCTGGAGGAGACCATGCCCTCCATTAAGCTCAGCTGCGACTTAACGCTCAGGGGAGAGATCCTCTCGTGGCAAAGCCGCGCGACGGGGACACGTCGACTGAAGGCAATGGCTGCAGAGGACCCGGGGATAAGGGAGCTCCTGGCTCAAGAAAAGATGCACAAAGGGGTTGTGCTACACGTCCCTGTGTCTATCTCAACAGAGCGCTTCCTCGATGTACCCAACATCGTCAAGGCAGAGCGGCTGACCACCGGGGTCAACAAGATTCCAACCCGGAATGTGTTGATCCACCACCGAGGGCCCCTACCATCCTACATTGCACTGGGGGTGTGGGGGCAGTTCAAGACCTGGCCATATGTAGAGGGTCCACTCCAATGTTACAACTGCCAAGGCTTCAACTACATCGCGGCTACCTGCCAACATGTGAAGAAGTGTGGAGTCTGCAGCAAGCAGCACGACTCCAAGGATTGCATTGCATTGCTCAAGGAACCCGCCCCCGAGACCCCACGCCCCGAACCCAAGTGTGCCAACTGCGGCAAGAAGCACCACGCATGGAACCAGGGCTGCCCTGTCATGGTACAGTGGTGGCAGCAGGTGCGACAGCGGATGGCCCCTGTGGCAATGACGACTCAGCCCAGCTCATCAAATGCTCAACAGCAACAGGCCGGGACATCGTCCAATGCTCCACAGGGCCCGACTACGGCCTCATCACATCCCAACCCATGGAACTATCAGCACCGACCATTGGCGGCAGCCGACACAGCCCCCTCGACGCCGGACACGCCCTATAGCAGAGAGTTCCCAGCACTGGGGGCTCACCAGAGAAGACCGGTGGCACCGCCAACATTGAGGCAAGGGGAACAACGGCAAGGGCAAGCCTCAAAGCCTCAGCAAAAACAGAACAAAGGAACACAATAAGCCCGGCTCAGGGACGCAGCTCAAGGAGCTGCGGTTACACAGCACCAGACACGACACCAGCAGGGGCCTTCCCGGCAGAGTCAGGCCCAACCCGAATGCAGCGGGGAGCAGGCCACGACACTCAGTCAGATGGCACAGAGAGCCACAGAGATCTGCATGACCTGCGAGACAGCTGCGGCAACGATTGCGGGAGGGGGCCAACAACCCCAGGCCCCAGCCAAGAAGACCCCGTCACCCCAGAGGAGGGACACCACGAAGACTCACATTGTCACCATAATCAACCTCATGATGGAGTTGCTTGCGAGTCAGCTCTCATCAATGCAGGACAGGAAGATCTGCAAGGATCTCCTGACTACCGTGTTCAGCCTGGTTATGCTGCAGCAGGAGGATGCAGAAGACCTTCAGGCCCACCTCGCCCGGATCATCACGCCCGAGGACTTGGAAGAACACGCACAGATATTCCAGAGAACCGTGGACCAACAGGAGGAGATGGAGTCTGATGGGTCGCCCATCAGTCCCTAAAAATCCTTCAGTGGAACATCTGTGGTCTGAGGCAGAAACTCCACCTAGCGATCCAGGCGGCAGTCCAGGATGAGATAGACGTGTTTCTATTCCAAGAAACCCTTGTCAAACCCCCACCTGCTCCACAGCCACGCATCTCTGGGTTCTCCGCATACCTGCAGCAAAGTGGGCCCCACACCAGGGGCACTGCAATCTATGTCTGGAATTGCATCCCCCACTCAATCATCACTGACCCCATCAACTGCGGTGAAGGGGTGGAGGTGCAAGTCACTACTCTGCATCTACCAACTGGACCACTGACTGTTTACAATGTGTACTGGAGCACACAGTTCACCTTCGACCTCTTGGAGGTTGTGCCCCTGTCTATATCTCGCCTTGAGGGCATACTCGTGGTGGGGGACATCAACGCCCATCTTGAGCTTCTCCGCTCTGTCTCCCATACCAATGAGACAGGCAGGCACCTGGTGGCGGTGCTCGAGGACATTCCCGAGATCGTCCTTCTCAACAATGGGGAGCCGACACACCACGGCGGCAACCAACTGGATGTCACTCTCCTCTCCGAGAGACTGCAGCCTGGGGTGAGGTGGGAACTCCATCCACTTCTCACCAGCGACCACTTTGCGATCGTCACCATGCTGGCACCCACTCAGCACACCCTGTACACACCACCTCCATTGTGGAACATCAAGAAGGCTGACACTGGCAGTGCTTCCAGGATGCCATACAGCAATGGTGGGAGACAACCACCCTCTCCAACAACCCTGATGAGGCTGCCCAGAACCTCCAAGCAGCCTTCACCCGTGCGGCCGAGGCGGCCATACCGCTCACAAGGGTTGGAGGCACCATCAAGCGGGACTGGTGTTTCTATGACAAGACAGTCAAGGAGCAGAACCACCACGTCAGCTGTGCCCGCAGGCTCCAGAGACGAAACCCTACCCCCAAAACCCTTCGACTGCTGAGAGAGGTGGTGCAGCACACTCGCCACATCTCCCAGAGAGTCCGCCTGGCAAAGTGGTTTGAATGGTGTGCCTCCTTCGACCATGCCACTACCCTGTCTGAGATCTGGGCGAAAATAGGTACAGCTACCAGAAAACACAGAGGAACGGCACGTGCTCACCACGACCCGGCAGGTGAGGCGGAGAGGCTGATCGAGCTCTTCACCTCCAGGGCAGCAAAAGCCCGCCTGCCACAAGACGTGCAGAACCTTCAGGCTGTCCTCCTCCCAGACAGGACTGCCAGGCTGTGGGCAGCATGCTACGAACACCATGACACCGACGTTGACTTCAGTGGTCGGGAGTTGCATGTGGCCTTCAGGACATCGTGTGACACCACCCCGGCCAGGATGGTATCACCTACAGCATGATCGCAAGGGCAGGCCCCTCTGGACACGACACACTCTTGGAGGTCATCAACTGCTCCTGGAGGGCTGGGCAACTCCCCACTGCATGGAAGGAGGCCACCATCCTTCCAATCCCCAAGCCCAGGGACCCAGAAAGCATGAGGTCCATCTCCCTCACCAGCTGTCTTTCCAAGATTGCTGAAAAGATGATCCTTGAGCGACTACGGTGGAAGCTCGGCCCAGAACACCGTCACATATACAGCTTCACACGGGGAGTGGGCACTGCAGAGAGCATCACCACCCTCTTTGCAGGCATTGGGTCAAAAAAGAGATCCAAAATTGTTGTCTTCCTGGACCTCGAGAAGGCCATCGAGCTTGCCAGCGCGCCATCCATAGTTGACCTCCTAGCATGCAGTGGCATGAAGGGCAGGCTCCCTGCCTGGATCTCTTCATATCTGCAGGACAGGTGTGCATGGGTGCACTTCCAGGGACAGGTGTCCACTCTCAGGCCCCTGGAAAATGGCACCCTGCAGAGGAGAGTCCTCAGCCCTGCTCTCTTCAATGTCCTGATGCATGACCTGGTGCAGCTGCCATTCTCTTGGGCACCCAGCTGCTCAGCTACACCGATGATCTTGCTCTCATTATCACCGAGAGATGCGTTTGATGCATAGAGCCCAACGCTACCGTAACCTCCTCTCCGCCACCTGTCGTAGCCTCGGCCTCAAGGTCTCGGCGGAAAAGTCCTGCATGCCGAAGTGCCAGAAGGGAGCCTGGGTCAGCAGCTACTTGTACTTGGGGTGCACATTGACAATCGGCT
>NC_069481.1:23998662-24013769 GCF_026875155.1 Cherax quadricarinatus | reverse complement strand
AATTTGGGGAACTTCATAGGTTGGTAACCTTAGACTTCAAAAGGCCTTGGGTTTTCTGCCAACCACAAATATTATGAAGAAACTTCAAGCTATGGATAGGTTCTGTAGACTGGTTTAAGTCCTACCTTAGCAACAGGAGAAAAAATGTCATAATCAACAAACGAAATCAGAACCCCTGCCGATAGCATATGGAGTTCCCCAAGGTAGTTTTCCCGGGCCCTTTTATTATTTTTATGCTACTTTAATGATATCCTATCAGTGTCAAATGGAAACTCCTACTGCATGCAGATAAATTGGTCAAAGAGACATTCGGTGTGTGTTGGTAATCCTTTATTCGGGTGCAACAAAAATGAATGCTCCTAGCTGCAAAGAGACAAAACACACAAATTAGGATGCACAACCTGACGTTGTGAGTACACTTTGAAACCCTCCTATCCCTGATAAATCATTGACTGGCACAGTATGTACGAAAATCTACAGTGGTGTGCATTGCCCTCCCCGGCAGAATACGTGGTTAACTTACGTATTTTTTTTTATATTTAATTTAAACTTCATGTACAAATATATATAGGTACTTATATCAATATGTAACATTGACACTGGTGATGAGCGATAAACATTCACTACACAATCTACAGAAAGAAGCACATACATAAGTATATTAAAATAAACTTAACACAACCTATAGACAGCTTCTACATACGTTGTTTCACAAGTACACAATGTTCATAGACATAGTGGAACCTACTCATTATTGCTTACACTCCCCCCCCCCCACCAATGAATACATTCTACATTCCCCTGTTACTTAAAATTCAAAAAAGACTTGAACAAGGCCAACATCAATAAAACAATATATAAACACAAAACAGTCCAGGCAACATCTGACACTATACTATATACAAGTTTTTAAAACATATCACAATTCAAGAAGGAATAAAGGTATAAAAATAAAGGCCACAAAATGGCTATAAACAAAACTCCTAAATTACAACCTCAACACAGTAATAATGCACCAAACTTAATGACAAGCACTCATAATACAACTCTCAATAAATTACATAAGACCCCACAAATGTATTATTAAGAAACCTGTGTTTTCAACACAGGTGACCCATCATCCCCCCCCCCACTCACCAACACAGTGACCCATCATCCCTCCCCCCCACTCACACAACACAGGTGACCCTCATTCCTCCCCCCACTCACACAACACAGGTGACCCATCTTTTCCTCCCCCACTCACACAACACAGGTGACCCATCATCCCTCCCCCCACTCACACAACACAGGTGACCCATCATCCCCCCCCCCACTCACACAACACAGTTGACCCATCATCCCTCCCCCCACTCACACAACACATTTTGACCCATCATCCCTTCCCCTCACCCCACACAACACAGTTGACCCACATCCCTCCCCCTCTCACAACAAAACATTGGAAAACAACCCCCATCACCAACTAAATAATCATGACATTAATTATCCTCAATTTGGGGGAAAATAACATTGACACTTGTCACTTGAGGACGGGATTATTTACAACCCTGGCTGGTACAGGACTACCAAAAACACAATGTGAATATTACATTTCAAAACACACGTATACAACTACCAATAAAGTTGGTATTACCGTTAATAAACTTAGAACTTTATTTACACATTAATTGCCCCCCCTCACTATGAAATAATATGATCGTTATCACCAACTTGTTGACTTACATCCTAACTTGACATATATGAATAAACCTATGTGGTAATTATATAAGTATTGGTAAACAGTAGCACCAAAGACACAGAAAAATTTAAAAAAAAAAATTTAACATAAGGGAAACATGACCAAGTCTTACACATTGACTCTTAAACCAGGTTAAAATCCCACTCTAGTGCTTAACAAAATCTTAAGGCGCACGCAGGCCAGACAGCCACAACTGTGTATGTGCCGTTACACATCCCATACTCACAGGTTCATACACATTCACACGTTACATTACTCCAACTCTCTAAAAGATCACAGAGAGAGAAGGCAGAGAGAGAAGGAGAGGAAGAGAGCAGCAGCTAGGACTGCTGCTGATTGGTCGCCTGATGCGGACGCCCGTGTAGCATGGAGGCCCAGCCGCGCTGGGCGAGTCAGTCGTTCGCCTGACCTCAGTTAGGTCACATTAGGTCACGCTCCCGACCCAGGCCAGCTGCCTGGGCTGGTGCCCTCAGTATTCAGAGTGACTTTCGCGCCGACCTGTGTTAGTTTACGCACGGTCTCGCACCTTCGTTCGTGGACCACGCACGAGTGCTGCGATGTTCGGTATCGGTATCCAGACCAGAGCTTTGGTGAGATGGGTAAGGATAGAAATTTTGGAAAAGGGTGGGAGGGGGGAGAGAGGTAGGATATAAAAGGTAAGTGGCCCAACCACTTTGGTGTAATGTAAAAAGTGTACGTGAAATGATAAGATATTCTTTAAGAGGTATAAGAATAACACATAGATATAACAGAATATAAGTACATGACTCTGAATTGGTAGTAATTATACAAGTTGCAATTGCTTTTTTTTTCGATTGCACAACGGATATTTATGCGACAATGAAGGCAATAATTTTCTGGCCAGTTTATGGAATTACGTGACAATGGCTTCTTACAGGTGGTGTCCAGCCATGGTAAATAGCATAATTTTTACATTAGATTGTTATATAAGATGTCTCCCTAATTGGGGCGATGATTTTTTTTAGTATACATAGAAGGTTTCTGGTGCTACCCAATCTTCTTCATCAGGGAGGTTGCTCAATATCATGGGTCCATGGTAATCATCTTTATGTATAAAACGACGGACCCTCTGTGGGAGAGTCATCTTTGAGCCCTGGGGGGGGGGGGGGAGGAGGAGTATTAATTACATAATCCGTGGTATTTACCCTTGTATAGGATGTTCTCTATCTGGCATGTATAGTTCTTGCATTGAATAGAGTTTTTTCTTTTTTAGAGTGTCGGGGCGTACATTTATGGCAGTAATACTTGTTTTTATGTGTAAATCTGCCATTTTAACTCTGTCTCTCCTCCTGGTATCGGGAATAAAGCGAAGAGCTCTATTCTGAACCCTTTGTAGCCGTAGCATGTTGGTCTTTGTTGTTAATGACACTGGGACACAAGGGTATTCGAGTATTGGTCTTCTATCATTTTATACAGATTTTTTTGACAATTTGAGGGGCTTGATTGAATCGAAAGAGACTGCTAAGACCGGCTTTTTGGGTATGTTTTATCTTTTTTAGTTACAGAGATGTTGAGTGGAGCAGCGTCTATTTCGTATCCCAAAATCTTGTTAGGGTTTTTTAATGGCTACAGGGGTACCTCTGATGGAGATACCTCCTTTATCTTCAATTGTTGATGCAAAACATCCTATCGTTTCTAACAAGGACCTTGTCAGGATTAGTCGTAATTCTCCACTTCTTTTCCCAAATTAGATGTCGACGAAGTTCAATATTCATTTTTTTCTATGAAATCACTCATACTTGTATTTTCCTGTTACCGGGGTTGATGAACGACATGAATAACATCATCTGCAAACTGTGTCACAATCGTATCACTAAACTCTGGTTGAGAAGGTCATTCACATAAATGTTGAACAGAAGTGGACTGAGACAAGAACCTTGTGGGACACCAGCCGTCGGTATAAAAGGCTCTGTCGACCTCCATGAAAGGGTGGGAATGTTTTTTTCTTTGAGTTAAGAAATTATATATTACTCTGAGGAAAGTCCAGTTATGGTCTGGTAGGTCAATGAGTTTGAAATATAAGGCCATCATGCCATAAGCTATCAAAAGCTTTATGAACATCTCGGGTGGCAATTAAGGCAAGATTCCCCTGATGTTTTAGACTTGCTACAGTATCGAAAATAACATTTATTGCATGATTAGTACCTCTATGTGTTCTAAACCCCAAATTGTTTTCAGTAAAAAAGTGATTAAACTCCATATAGTATTTCAATCTGTTGGAAATAAACCTCAAGAACCTTTCCAGTGACTTAAAGTAAAGATATAGGTCTATAGTTCCCAGGTTGGTGAATGTCTTTTTTTGGGCTTACCTAGAAAGATCATCCAGCAGCCCTTAAAAACCACTTGAAAATGTCCTGGGGCCCAAGAGGGCATTAAAGATATTTACCAAAGACTGGTTTACAATTTCTGGGAAGGAACTTTATTTGTTTCATTGTTATTCCAGAGAGGCCAGGGGCTCTATTTCTCATTCTTCCAATAACCTGACTTATCTCTAGTAATGTAATAGGTCTAGTAAGGCGGGTGGGTATCTTCAAGAGTTGAAGTACCGATGGAAGGTAGTGGTTGTAGATCTTCCAAGTTCTCATCTCTCCATTCTTTTACCAGCGATAATGATTATTGTTAAATTGACGACTGTTATTGTGGGAGAAAAATTTTCTCCCATACATCACCCATAAAATTTAGCCTGGTCCTGGGGATCGTCAAGTTTAATTTCAACATCTTCATCATCCTCATCAGTGAAGGTATGAACTAGGTAGTTAGGAGCCTTGTGCTTTGCCCCTAAAAGTTGTCGGATCTTACTTCCCCAAAATTTTGCTGGTTCACGTTTAAAACTGATTAGCTTGAAGAACTACAATTTCCATAAGTCCCGTTTGTGATGACTAATCCCTGTTAATTAAATTTTCGCCCTTTAAAAAGGTGCAGTGTAGCTACTGGTGGTTGTCGCATTTGAAGATGCCTTCGACTTCTGCTTGCGTAAACTAACATGGAACTCACAGGGGTGTTCCCTGTGAGTTTTCCCTGTTAGTTTACGCATGGTTACTCACAGGAACTTGAGTGACTAAGTGCTTTTTTTTTCGGGACATTTTTGCAGTGAGTGTGGTGCTGTTCTGTATTAGTTTACGCATAGACACGCCAGTAATACGTGTGCTACCCGTGCCCTTTCAACTCGTGTGCATTCGTGGGGGTCGTGCATGCACCTATGCCACACCGCCTTTCGTTTTGGCGATAGTGCGACAAATAACACCCTAAGTGAGCATATTGTGTTAGTTTACGCACAATAGCGAATCTGTCGTGTATCTCGTGCATTCGTGTGATTCGTGCGTGTGCGTGGCGGGGCGGTGACCGCCAGCGTACTTCGTGGCTGGGCCAGCTCGCCAGGCGCCTGGTGCTGTGTTAGTTTACGCACAGCACCTAACGGTGCTCGCCACTCGTGCATTTGTGAGTCTTATGCGTGTGCTCAGTGCTGTGGGAAAATATCTGTTTGTGACCTACGTGTGCACAGTACAATTCCAGTGACGTAATCGTGGGCTTGTGCACCACTGTGACTGGGAAACTGTGGCCCACAGCTACGAGCCTCGTTGGGGCGGCTGTGCAGCCATGTCATCCCAGGAAACAAGAGGCAAACGGCCGGTTCATCATGCGACGACGACTTTCGAGCGACATAGAGGAAGTGGAAGCCCCAGCGAAGAAATCCAAGGACAACCTAAAAACCTCCGGGGGCGATGCCCCAGAAGTGCCTCAGCTGATGCCAGCTACCTCCCCAGAGGGCCCAGGGACAATGGGGACATCAGAGACCAACCCAAGCCCGGCCCACAGGCGGACACCCACCAACATCCGGTACCATGGAAGAGAGCCAGAAACCTGTTCCTCACAAACGGTCCCAGGGGCAACCGACCCAGACGAAGCCCCACAGGCACCCGAGGAGAACGAGATGGACAAGGGCGAGCGAGACCTCAGAACTGTGCTGCAAGACAATCAACTGGGGCCCCTTCAACAAGTTCCTTATCCCTTACTACGATGTGGTGAAGAACCTGGAGGAACCATGCCCTCCATCAAGCTCAGCTGCGACTTAACGCTCGGGGGAGAGATCCTCTCGTGGCAAAGCCCGCGACGGGACACGCCCGACTGAAGGAAATGGCTGCAGAGGACCCGGGGATAAGGGACTCCTGGCTCAAGAAAAGATGCACAAAGGGTTGGGGCTACACGTCCCTGTTTTCCAAATCTCAACAGAGCGCTTCCTCGATGTACCCAACATCGTCAAGGCAGAGCGGCTGACCACCGGGGTCAACAAGATTCCAACCCGGAAGTGTTGATCCACCACCGAGGGCCCTACCATCCTACATTGCACTGGGTGTGGGGGGCAGTTCAAGACCTGGCCATAGTAGAGGGCCCCACTCCAATGTTACAACTGCCAAGGCTCAACCACATCGGGGGCTACCTCCCAAACATGTGAAGAAGTGTGGAGTCTGCAGCAAGCAGCACGCCCTCCAAGGATTGCATTGCTTTGCTCAAGGAACCCGCCCCGAACCCCACGCCCCGAACCCAGGTGTGCCAACTGCGGCAAGAAGCACCACGCATGGAACCAGGGCTGCCCTGTCATGGTACAGTGGTGGCAGCAGGTCGACAGCGGATGGCCCCTGCGCAGTGACGACTCAGCCCAGCTCGTCAAATGCTCAACAGCAACAGGCCCGGGACATCGTCCAATGCTCCACAGGGCCCGACTACGGCCTCATCACATCCCAACCCATGGAACTATCACACCGACCATTGGCGGCAGCCGACACAGCCCCTCGACCCCGGACACGCCCTATAGCAAGAGTTCCCAGCACTGGGGGCTCACCAGAGAAGACCGGTGGCACCGCCAACATTGAGGCAAGGGGAAAAAACGGCAAAAGGGGAAGCCTCAAAGCCTCACAAAAACAGAACAAAGGAACACAATAACCCGGGTCAGGGGCGCAGCTCAAGGAGCTGCGGTTACACAGCACCAGACACGACACCAGCAGGGCCTTCCCGCAGAGTCAGGCCCAACCCGAATGCAGCGGGGAGCAGGGCCCCGACACTCAGTCAGATGGCACAGAGAGCCACAGAGATCTGCATGACCTGCGAACAGCTGCGGCAACGATTGCGGGAGGGGGCCAACAACCCCAGGCCCCAGCCAAGAAGACCCCGTCACCCCAGAGGAGGGACACCACGAAAGATCACATTTTCACCATAATCAACCTCATGATGGAGTTGCTTGCGAGTCAGCCTCATCAATGCAGGACAGGAAGATCTGCAAGGATCTCCTGACTACCGTGTTCAGCCGGTTTGCTGCAGCAGGAGGAATCAGAAGACCTTCAGGGCCCCCCTCCGCCCGGATCAAACACGCCCGAGGACTTGGAAGAACACGCACAGATATTCCAGAGAACCGGGACCAACGGAGGAATGGAGTCTGATGGGTCGCCCATCATCCCTAAAAATCCTTCAGTGGGAAAATCTGTGGTCTGAGGCAAAACTCCACCTAGCGATCCAGGCGGCAGTCCAGGATGAATAGACGGTTTCTATTCCAAGAAAACCCTTGTCAAACCCCCACCTGCTCCACAGCCACGCATCTCTGGGTTCTCCGCATACCTGCAGCAAAGTGGGCCCCACACCAGGGGGACTGCAACTATGTCTGGAATTGCATCCCCCACTCAATCATCACTGACCCCATCAACTGCGGTGAAGGGGTGGAGGGGCAAGTCACTACCTCTGCATCTACCAACGGACCACTGACTGTTTACAAGGGTTTAAACTGGAGCACACAGTTCACCTTCGACCTTTTGGGAGGTTGTGCCCCTGTCTATATCTCGCCTTGAGGGCATGCTCGGGTGGGGACATCAACGCCAACTTGAGCTTCTCCGCTCTGTCTCCCATACCATGAGACAGGCAGGCACCTGGTGGGGGTGCTCGAGGACATTCCCGAGATCGTCCTTCTCAACAATGGGAGCCGACACACCCCACGGCGGCAACCAACGGGAAATGTCACTCTCCTCTCCGAGAGACTGCAGCCTGGGGTGAGGTGGGAACCCACCACTTCTCACCAGCGACCACTTTGCGATCGCACCATGCTGGCACCCAACTCAGCACACCCTGTACACACCACCTCCATTGTGGACATCAAGAAGGCTGACACTGGCAGTGTTTCCCGGGAAATGCCATACAGCAATGGTGGGAGACAACCACCCTCTCCAACAACCCTGATGAGGCTGCCCAGAACCTCCAAGCAGCCTTCACCCTGCGGCCGAGGCCGGCCATACCGCTCAAAAGGGGTTGGAGGCACCATCAAGCGGGACTGGTGTTCTATGACAAGACAGTCAAGGAGCAGAACCACCACGTCAGCTGTGCCCGCAGGGTCCAGAAAACGAAACCCTACCCCCAAAACCCTTTGACTGCTGAGAGAGGTGGTGCGCACACTCGCCACATCTCCCAGAAGTCCGCCTGGCAAAGTGTTTGAATGGTGTGCCTCCTTTCGACCATGCCACTACCCTGTCCCGAGATCTGGGCGAAAATAGGTACAGCTACCAGAAACACAGAGGAACGGCACGTGCTCACCACGACCCGGCAGGGGAGGCGGAGAGGCTGATCGAGCTCTTCACCTCCAGGGCAGCAAAACCCGCCTGCCACAAGACGTGCAGAACCTTCAGGCTGTCCTCCTCCCAGACAGGACTGCCAGGGTGTGGGCAGCATGCTACGAACACCATGACACCGACGTTGACTTCAGTGGTCGGGAGTTGCATGTGGCCTTCAGGACATCGTGTGACACCACCCCCGCCAGGATGGTATCACCTACAGCATGATCGCAAGGGCAGGCCCCTCTGGACACGACACACTCTTGGAGGTCATCAACGCTCCTGGAGGGCTGGGCAACTCCCCACTGCATGGAAGGAGGCCACCATCCTTCCCAAACCCCAAGCCCAGGGACCCAGAAAGCATGAGGTCCATCTCCCTCACCAGCTGTCTTTCCAAGATTGCTGAAAAGATGATCCTTGAGCGACTACGGTGGAAGCTCGGCCCAGAACACCGTCACATATACAGCTTCACAGGGGGAGTGGGCACTGCAGAGAGCATCACCACCCTCTTTGCAGGCATTGGGTCAAAAAAGAGATCCAAAATTGTTGTCTTCCTGGACCTCGAAAAGGCCATCGAGCTTGCCAGCGCGCCATCCATAGTTGACCCCCTTTAGCATGCAGTGGCATGAAGGGCAGGCTCCCTGCCTGGATCTCTTCATATCTGCAGGACAGGTTTTGCATGGGTGCACTTCCAGGGACAGGTGTCCACTCTCAGGCCCCTGGAAAATGGCACCCTGCAGAAAAGGGGAGTCCTCAGCCCTGCTCTCCCCTTCAATGTCCTGATGCATGACCTGGTGCAGCTGCCATTCTCTTTGGGCACCCAGCTCTCAGCTACACCGATTGATCTTGCTCTCATTAATCACCGAGAGATGCGTTTGATGCATAGAGCCCAACGCTACCGTAACCTCCTCTCCGCCACCTGTCGTAGCCTCGGCCTCAAGGTCTCGGCGGAAAAGTCCTGCATGCCGAAGTGCCAGAAGGGGGCCTGGTCAGCAGCTACTTGTACTTGGGGTGCAATTGACAATGGGGCTCTCCTATTGGAATCAGGCGGAGTATGTCGAGAAGACCAGCAATGGTCACGGCTATGGGGCCCTCGCAGCCCTAGGTCGGGGGCCAGCGGACATTCTCCAATTGTTCACATGCAGGCGGGGGGGCACTCTCTTTCGACACGGGGCACTTACCCTGGTCCATGCCCACCCTACGCACCTCTGAAGACAACGTCATCCAAAATACTGCCACTCGGGTCAGGCTGGGCCCACCGAGGTGGACGAACACCGTGCCACTGAATCATGAGGCGCAACTGCAGCCCTTACACGATAGGATCACCCTTGTGGCCGCCAGGAGGGTGGCCAAGTACGTACAACTCCCTGGCAGAGAGAGACTGCAGGACCTTGACCGTCAACAGGGAGACCTCAGGGAGTCCCCCAGCTGTCTGTGGGTGTGGTCAGCAGCGGATGTAGTGAGCAAACTCCTCCCCATGGCGCTCATCGTGGACAAGGGCTGTGACCGGCCTGTGGCAGGGTACTCTGTACTCCCGCCCTGGGCACCAGAAGCAGCTGTGGTCCACATCCAAGCCCTCCCAGTTAGCAAGCGCCACTGTCCACAACATGTGCTGCAGCAATGGGCTATAATGAGTATAGCAGCAGCAGAGCACCCTGGGTGCGCGGTATATTACACCGACGGTTCCCGGGATCCCGAGGCTGGCCGCACGGGTGCCGGGGTACACCATATCACCCTGACGGCCGGATGGCGACTCCTGGATCACTGCACCATCCTCCAGGCAGAACTCCATGCCATCCAAAGGGCACTGCAACATGCGACTCCTGGATCATCGGCAACCCCCAGTCATTCACGTTGACTCCAGAGCGGCATTCCAGGCCGTCATGCGCAGGGAGCCCAGGGACAACATCTGGCTAATTACTGCCATCAGGAAGGACCTGCAGACAATGAGCAGGGACAGAGGGCAACCCTGATGATTTCATAGCAACTCGTACCAGCTTAGCTCAAAGTGTTTTTAGAAAAATCCGTGAAACACTTCATAAATCAACAGCAGAATTTACAAGAGTCGCAAACACTCGAGCAAAGCCATCCAAAATCAAAGTAGGTTCGAGAGTTATGCTGACTAACTTTAACAAAACGTCTGCAATGCCTAAGCTTGATCAAAAGTTTGTTGGTCCTTATCGAGTAGTTGAACATATCACTGGTAATAAGTACATATAAGGTTAGAGAAATTAGCACTGGTCAGTATAAAGAATCGCATTTAGATCATATGAAGTTAGTATGTGATGATAATGATGTTCCAACCCAGACTAATGTGACAGACTCTGACAATCCTCCTGATCCTGTACTCTCTACCTCTGATACTCAGTCAGACGATCAACCTGAATGTCCTTATTCCCTACGTACACGACAGGTATTGAGAAATCCTCAAGTATCATTTGTAACTACTAATTCAGATTTGCCTCAGATACAGCATGAGTTAGCCAGTGCAACAGAGTTTGATCCTCCCAGAGATGACACCCATTCTGCATATATCAATCTCACCCTAGCAAGTTGGGGTTAAATGTAAATAACCTGAAATAGATGAATAATTACAGAATCAACTTATCAGTATTCAAGAATTTTTTTTTGTGTTTCACCTTCTCTCCAAATTCTGAGAGTTAACAGTCTAGATTTGAGTGCACCGAATCTGCCTTTCTGTTAAACACTTCTTCTTTGTATATATTCCTTTCCCCAGAATCCGTAGATCACATGAATACAGATCGATCGATCAAATTTTTTTTTATCACTTCTATTGTGTAATCTCAACGTTGAGTTTCATTCGATGATTGTGCTATATTATACCTTGTATTGCATTACAGTTTTCATTACAGTTTCAGTTACGTAAGCTTCCATTCCAATGTTCTACTTATGTATGTTATAATGTTCAATTGTTGTTTTACTTTGACATTGTATAGAATCAGCCCAACCATACACCTGTCATCTTTAGTTTGTATTTGTTTGTATGTCGGGACGACATACATTAGCATCGCTGAGCTCTCAGAGTAGTACTAGTTCCTAGTAACCAGTTACCAGTAACCATGTACCATAATGACTCACTACCAAACCGTCTGTGTGAATCATTGACTGTATTCATATTGCTGCTGACCATGGCAGGAAATTTCAAACACCCTCACCCATAGGCACCTTTGGGGTCAGCAAGATAGGGAGCAGAGAGAGGCAGGTCGGCTGTTGGCGCTTTCCATACTTCCCGTTATATATTATACTACTACCAGCCTACGTGAGTATTCTTACCCCATCCACGTTATCAAAACCCCCACATGACAGGGCTACCCGAGGGGAGCCCCCACCGAGCATGCAGAGGTAGACCAGGAAGATCAGGTTGGGATCCACCGGCGGGTGATTTGGGCTACCCTACTGCTAGAAGACTCATCAAACGCGTGTGAGAGGAGCGCTGCTGCCATTGTGACCAGATGGTCCCCAAGCCACTAGTGCACTACCTTCTTGACTCCCCAGTGATGGTGCCACTCCGAGGGAGGCACTTCCCAATGGCACCTGGGACCCGACCCGAAAGACACCACAGCCTGGCTGGTGTACCTGGCCATCTGAGACCTGGGAACTCTCATCCCCATCCTGGCTGCCCACCCGCCGCCTCGATGACGATCCCAAACCTACAGACGATGTTTCCCGCCACTACCTCTCCTGTCTTCGACTCTCCTACCCCACCTTTCTCCTGTTTTTCACCCCCTACCTTCCCTTCCCCACCACCACCACCAAAAAAAAAAAATCCAATGGAGCCTGTATTAGTTTACTAGGCAGAAGACTGAACTCACCTAGAGCCATGCCACAAAACCAACAATTTTTTGGGGCAACAAGGGGCCTAAAGACCCGGGGCCCCTAGAGACGCCTGTTTGATGAAGCCCCAAGTCGACACCTGCTGATGAAGACCAAGATGAGCCTGCTGATGAAGATGCGAAGTGAAGACGACACTCCCCCCCCCCTGGGGAGTCCCAGCAAGATAGGTGATGTACCCTCCACCCAGGGGGCCTAAGAAAGAAGACAGAAGAAAGAAGAAAAATGAACAACACCCCCAAACCGGGGGCCACTGCCGGGTCACCATCTGGAGAAGACCCAGATGGAAGCACCGCAAATCTCTAATGAATGAATGAATGAATCCAACTCTCTTCCCACACGAAAGTCATGCACATTCTTTGGCAACTGTCCACCCCAAGGAGGCAACCCCTTTTCTACCCCTGACATCCCATCCTACAGTAGCATTTACCATCCCTACCCTGCCACTCCCCCCTGATTTACAAATCTAATAAATCCTCAAACCCGTAAGTTCTCTATATCCCTCTGAGAAAGCCCGCTCCCCCCTTTCCCCATAAATTTCCCTGTTACGGGCACTTTTTTTATAAAACGTAACTGCTTAAACCCGCCTCTTCACCTCACTTACCCCTTTCCCCATCATTCCCCACGATATGTATATATAATCTACCACATTGTACCCCACAGCCCTAATGATACTCTCATCCAATCCCCCCACGTCAAGACTTAACTCAGAACAGAAATCCATTTACCCCCAATCTTACGGAGTACCCTACTCAACCAACCCCTGGTGCTACCCATCCCCTCAAAAAAATATACAACATGAAACGCTGACTCCTCACCTTCACATATTCCACACCCCCCCCCCTCAACCACACGTTTATCCCTCAGAAACGTACCCGATGGCAAAATCCCGTGCAGAAAATGGTACATTATGTCACGTGCTCATGGTTGTAACCACATCCTACTTAACTTATTCCATATACTTCCCCATGTATACATGGGGAAAATTTCCTGTACAGGCACCACAGCCCTCCCCACCAACAATAGACACATCGCACCTATTTTGACCTTCCCCGGATCTCAAGCCCACACCATAGCCCTTAAAACAGTTTCACACTCCCGCAACTCCACTCCTGAATACATTCGTTTCAATCTCTCATGGATCCTGACCAGACCCCCCCACCCACACCTTCCCTCACCATCTCCCTTTTAATAAAGACACATTTGACCCTCCTCTTTAAGTCCAGCAAACCCAACCCCCCCTGCCGCACAGGTAACATTACCATTTCTCTTTTAAGCCAATCACATCCCGAGCCCCACAAGAATTTAAAAACCCTCCTAAGTATGTCCGCTATCGCAGTCAGTGTTAATGGGAACACGGCCGCCAAGTGCCATACCTTACTATACAATAAGACATTAATAACAATGGCCTGCTGTACAAGGGTCAAATGATAAGGCCTCAATGCACCCAATTGCCCCTGAATCCTATCCACCAACCTAATCGAGTTTTCCCTGCGCTCTACATCCAGATCGTCTGCATAGATAAGACCACAAATTTTTAACAAATTCACCCACCTCCCCACCACTGAACTACCCCACTCAACCCTCCCAGCCCAAGCTCCTAACCCCATGACCATGGACTTTTCTGAATTCACTCTCATACCAGTTGCATCCGAGAATTGTACTACCCCATCCAAGGTATCCATTGACATCCCCTCCCTAACCAGAGCAGTAGTGTCATCTACATACCCTATTAGGACTGGCCAAACCCTCCCAACTCTATTCCCTACACCCCCCTATTGCACATACGCTTCTCCATCATCCTATAAAAGGGGTCTTGTATGCATGCAAATAAAAGTTGTGACATAGGGCACCCCTGTCGAAGTCCTCTTTCCATTACAATCTTCCCACCCAATCTCCTATTAATCTGTACCCTCACCATTGCACCGCGATACAAAGCATCTACCCATCCCACTATTTCTTCCCCAAATCCCTGTCCCTTGAGGATGGCTCTCAATGCTTCTCGTTCCACTCTGTCATATGCTCCCGCCAGTCTAAAGCCACCAAACCCCCCTCCCCCCTTTGGCTGCCACGAAATCCCTTAGGAACCCATGTCCCTCCACCATAGACCTCCCTGGCAACCCAAACTGAGTTCTCAATACTACTCTATCCACTACGCATTTAATCCGATTCCCCAAAATTTTGGCAAACAGCTTATAATCTGTGCATAACAACGATATTGCCCGGTAGTCCCTAAGTGTATGTTGCCCCTTACCCTTCGGTACCAATAATACTACAGCTGTTGCCTGCTTCTCTCCCAACTCTCCCCTCTCCTTCATTAAATTCAATAACCTAACCAAAAAAACCCTCATTAGCTCCCAATGCTGTAGATAAAACTCTGCCAGGAGTCCATCGATTCCTGGAGCTTTACCCTTATGCATTTCACTTAAAGCCTTCCATGTTTCTCCCTCAGTTATTTCCCCTCCCAACCCTTCCCTATCACTGTTTCCCAACTAACATATCACATTCTCACACACATGTTTCAAAACCCAAGCTCCTACCCCATCCCTTTGCCAATACTTTCCATACCACTCATCCACAAACACTCCCATTCCATCTGTGGCATGTATAACCTGACCCACCCTAAACCCACCTACCGACTCATGAACCTCCAACCATGGAATAGCTGTTGCCTGCTGTCGTTGCTTTTGCCTACGCAATACACACAATGAAGGCCTATCGCCCCATAACACCTCTTCCACGCCTGCCATTACCCTCATCGCTTGGAACCTCTCATCTTGTAGCTTGCGCAGCCTCCCCTTAAGTGCCAGTATGTCATCCATAGGATAAATACCCGACACCACTCCTCTCACATAACAACCCCTTAACCTTCCCCCAAATAGTTGGGGACCCAAAAATTTTTA
>NC_069481.1:23978907-23998162 GCF_026875155.1 Cherax quadricarinatus | reverse complement strand
AAATCCCGGCAGAAACCGATGCATTACGTCACGGCCGGGGTTGTAACCTCATTTTAACTTAATTTATTCCTATACTTCCCATGATACTGGGGAAAATTCCCTCTACAGGTGCCAAACCCTCACACCAACAATCGACACATCGCACTTATTTTGACCTTCCCCGGGTCTCGAGCCCACGCCATAGCCCTCAAAACAGTTTCACACTCCCGTAACTCAGTTCCTGAAAACATTCGTTTCAATCTTTCAAGGATTTTGACCATACCCCCCCCCACCCACACCTTCCCTCTCCACCCCCTTTTAAATAAAGACCCCATTTGACCCTCCTCTTTAAGTCCACCAAACCAACCCCCCCCTGCCACACAGGTAACATTACCACGTCCCTTTTAAGCCAATCACATCCCGAGCCCCACAAGAATTTAAAAACCCTCCTAAGTATGTCCGCTATCGCCGTCAGTGTTAATGGGAACACGGCCACTACGTGCCATAACTTACTATACAATAAGACATTAATGACAATGGCCCACTGTACAAGGGTCAAATGATAAGGCCTCAATGCACCCAATCACCCCTGAATCCTATCCACCAACCTAATCGAGTTTTCCCTGCGTGCTACACCCAGATCGTCTGCATAGATGAGACCACAAATTTTTAACAAATTCACCGCCTCCCCACCACTGAACTACCCCACTCAACCCTCCCAGCCCAAGCTCCTAACCCCATGGCCATGGACTTTTCTGAATGCACTCTCATACCAGTTGCATCCAAGAACAATTATACTACCCCATCTAAGGTATCCATTGACATCCCCTCCCTAACCAGAACAGTAGTGTCATCAACATACCCTATTAAGACTGGCCAAACCCTCCCAACTCTACTCCCTTCACCCCCTCTGTTGCACATACGCTTCTCCATCATCCTATAAAAGGGGTCCTGTATGCATGCAAATAAATGTGATAGAGGGCACCCCTGTCGAAGTCCCCTTTCCATTACAATCTTCCCACCCACTCTCCCATTAATCTGTTCCCTCGCCATTGCACCGTGATACAAAGCATCTTCCCATCCCACTATTTCTTCCCCAAACCCCTGTCCCCTGAGGATGGCTCTCAATGCCTCTCGTTCCACTCTGTCATATGCACCCTGCATGTCTAAAGCCACCAAACCCCCCCTCTCCCCTTTTGCCTCCACGAAATCTCTTAGGAAATCATGTCCCTCCACCATAGACCTCCCTGGCAACCCAAACTGAGTTCTCGGTACTACTCTATCCACTACACATTTAAACCGATTCCCCCAAAATTTGGCAAACAGCTTATAATCTGTGCATAACAACGATATTGCCCGGTAGTCCCTAAGTGTATGTTGCCCCTTACCCTTTGGTACTAATACTACTACAGCTGTTGCCTGCTTCTCTCCCAACTCTACCCTCTCCTTCATTAAATTTAACAACCTAACCAAAAAAAACCTCATTAGCTCCAAATGATGTAGATAAAACTCTGCCAGTGTCGGCATAGTTGCTGAATCCCCTTACCTGTGTTGTATAGATTAACTGAGCATTATAGTATCATCCATGTGCTTTATATAGAAGATCCCTAGGCCTGTGACTGTATGACGTCACGGGATGCTGTATGAGTGAGTGGGACAGGCTACCTCGGCCTCACTCGATGGATAGACATAGAAACAGGCAGAACAGAGCAGGCCTGGGCTCCCATCACAGTCTGACAATACATATAATTACCATCCAACAAGTGTGTCTACCTTCAACCCTCAAATCTCCTACCGAACCCCACACGACAATTTGGTGACAGCGGTGTGGGCGTAAAATTGATAATTACGCCAATGTACTGAGATTTCTTCTGACCAGCACGACTGTTGCCAGTAGGCCGACCTAGCCAGCCAGCTACCCCAACCAAGCTTTTACCAGCTCTCTACATTATTCTCTTTGTATTAGTGTTTATCTGCTTATTTGCATCACTCCCGAGGGGTTGTCCCGAGTTTGCAAAATAAACAAGTAAGACAGTCTGTGGTGGGGGAGTCAGAACAACCCAGTCAGCCCAAGCCTAACACCATCCAGCCTTTGCCTGCCAAGCCAGCTTTCCACCCCTGCTGTGCTCATCGTTAGAAGTTATCAAGCCATTCTGTGTGAAGGGTTAAGATAAGCCAGCCAGCAAATAGTTGTCTTACCCCAGTATTCAAGCAAGCCACATGGGTACAGTCTTCATAGCTTTGTGCTTCAAGCTCCAAGCCATTCTGAGTGCTTTTTCATCCCTGTGGTGTTGTGGTATTTCGTTGGTTTGTTTTAAGCCGGCCCCGGCTTAGAATTATCTTCACGCCAGTGAAAAGTGTACCCAGTTGTGGCTTACGCCATTCATCCCATAGGACCACTCCACCATGCGTGTCTCACCACTGCCCGGCCCCAGCCCTGCATCAGCTATATCACCAAACCACTACCACTGTTTGTAGCCTTACCAAGGGTCCTAGCACCATATTTTAAGAACCACATAGAGGGTTAAGAGCTAGAGTGTGTCTTCGTCAGTGGTGCCACCATTGAAAGCCTCCTGTGTGAAGTCTATCATCGATGTAAACGCAATTCTACGATCACGTGTGCCAGCCACTAGAGGATAGCCACCATCCTTCACCACCCAACTTCAGTCAACAACGCCGCTACAGCGATAATATTTTTCATAGAGACATTTGCGAGTGTTGAGACATTTCTTTTTTGTGTTCCAGTGATTTTTTTTTCTTGTGACATTCAGTGACTCGATTAGACTCAGTGTTTATTATATACTGTTTGCAATATTTTTTTATCTTCTTAATTCAGTGTTAATTTCCGTGCATTATTTTATGTCTGTTGTGTTGTGTTCTTTTTTTTTATACACTTGAAGTAAGTACCTAAGTGTTTTTCCTTTGTTGTGTGTGCAACATATGAGCAGTATAGAATTTGTATTTCCACTTCACAATCACCTTGTGTTCACAGTATTCCAGTGAAGTAATTCAGTAATTTATTACCTTATATTCTGCATCACAACTCAGTTTTGTCTGTTATATTTTCTTCCCAGCATTTGTGTATTCTTGCCAGTTTATTTAATTTTTCTCTGTGTGTTGAACACTTTTGTGTTAATTCTTTCATTTAGCCAGTGTCCAATTTGTCTTATCTCCACAGACAATAGTGCCATTATTTTGTGCAAGCAAGAAAATTAATTTTCCTAAAAACTTTTTCACAACATCAAGTGTCATAGCAAGAAAAATTATATATTGTGGTTTTTTTGACGTGTTGTGTTTACATCACTGTAGTGCTTCCTCAATCCCTTTTTTCTGTGTTTTTGCATCTATTGTTTTTGTTTAATTTAACAAATTCACCTTTGTGCATTTTTTAAGTTGTTCATTTAAAGTTAAATTTGTTCTTTGTTTGTTCAGTAAGTGTTGCTTAAGTTGCATTTAAGACGTTAAAGTGTTACACATCAGTTCATGCCGGAATATTTCCCCCCCCCCCCCCCACTTTACTTGTCTAGTAAAACAGTATTTCTTGGGTGTGGTACCCCCCCGTTATTTTTGTTATTATTGAACATTGACTCATTTGCATTAATTCTTGTGCAAACATTGTGTTGCCATTTAAAATTTTCTTGCAGAAATTTTAAGTAGTGTTGGCAGTACTCTTGATTAGCAAATTGTTATTTGCTGTAGCTTATTGCTAACAGTTTATTTCAGTGCTGTTTCTTATGCCTCTGTTCACATGCATAATATTTTTTTCTTTGTGTGCCTTTTTTTTTGTTTGTGAATTGTTTTCCCAGTTTGTCTAAATTTTGCACAAGCTTTATTGAGTCCATTTTTACATTTTTGATTGATTTTATCATTTTATTGTTGAAATTTCCCTTTGCATGAGTGTAAAGACAACTCACTGTGACATTCATTCAATTTACAGTTAAATTTGAGCAAATTAGATTCGAGTAAAGTAACAAGTTCTTTGATTTTCAAAGTGTTTCTTAATCTTTTGTGAAGTGTGAGTTTCCTTGCTTACTGTGTGACCTGTAATTTCTTTATTTAGTTTACAACAGTATAGTTGAGCATTTCTTCCCATTTATGCTTACTGGTTATTTATTTTCTTTTCTTGCCTTTATGTCTTGAGTAAGTTCACTGAGAAGGTGTCCATGTCCAATTTTGAAAGTTCACTTAGTGAATCATGACAGTCTAGCTCAATCATGATTCCAGTCCACAGTACCAAGATTCCCTTACTGTCTGAAAGACAATAACCTAGCCCCTGAGCATTGTGTTTGTTTCTAACAGCTTGTATCTGAGATTGTTATAGGTGCGAAATGTGAAGTTCAGATTAAGTTTCTATCGATTCGTTCATTACTTAATAATGTAGACGAGCAGTCAAGGCACTAGTATCTCTGTACATACATCCCTTCTGTGTTCAACCTACACCTTCAGACTTGCAAGGTTTGTGTTCCGTTTGCCTCAGTGTCGAGGACACTCGACTGCTTTGAGTGAAAGCCTACCTGCATGTATGCTAGTTCAAGTAGCAGTTTTACACAGGGGATGCCTTGTAGAAAACGATTACTTCTAATAGTAATGCCATCTCATTGTTGATGGTCACATGCCGTCTGCCCTACAGAAAGGAGTTTCTTTGCGGCTAGTGCTCTCACTTGAGTGTTCTGTTGTTGTTCCTAATGTTCCACATGGTGATCCATCCTAGTTGACAGTATTCAGTTCATTGTCAAGAAGTTATTTCTCGAGGTAACTTTTCACCATGTGGTTTAAGTTTGTAAGTGAAGTTTCTTTATAGTTGATACCTCGTCTGTCACTGTGTGTGACTCAGATTGAATATCTATTCTTGGTCTGTGTTTTCATTTCTTTTCTCCGTGCTTGAGTTTGAGAAGTAGATTCGTTCTCCCTTGCTCATAATGGCGTGTTATAACGTTATTCCCTTTTTTCAAACGGGCGGAGTCATCCACTCCACCGAGTTTATCATTCCTCCAGGTGATTCGATTCCAGCTCAGGAGATCTTAATTCTGACTGTGAACCACCAGGCACCATTAGTGATCTTGTAATAAGCCAAGAATTACTGTATCGAACAGTTGAGTTGAGTATACTAGACAGAAGAGTTAGTAATTTCCACAGTCACTGTAGAATGTGCTGATCTTTTGTAGTTACTCGTTCAGGCTGTACTCAGTCAAGGCATGTGTTAAGCCATTGCAGAGGAATTCGATCCTAACCAGAGATGATAACCATTCTGCATATGTTAACCTCACCCTCACAGAATTGGGTTTAAATGTACATAGTCTGTATAACTAGATGTCCTGGAGAGAAGGAATATTGTCAACTGTTTTTTACTAGCTGATCTGCCTTTCAGATTTTGTTTTTTTTCGTGTACCGTTCCCTCCATATTCTGAGAATCGTGAAACAGTAATGATCTGAGTGTGCACCAGATTGCTGTGATGTTAATTACTTACTCAGAATCGTTGAGATACCATGGAAAAAATACAGTTGGATACAATGAATTCCATCCATTTGTTATATGATTGTTATTCTAAGTCGTAATGCATTATGTGAAATCATTACATTAAAAGTGATTACGTTAACAACCCTTTAAGTATTGCTCATGTGGTTAAACATCCATTATGTTACATCCATTAGTTCTAAGTGTTATTTGTACTTTGTTTTTGTATTGACATCTATCAGAACACACCTGCTGTTCTGCCTTAGAATTGTAGTGTATGTTGAGACGACTTATGTACATGACGTGCAGTCTGCATTGTGCTGAAATCACCTACATGTGTTGTATAGATTAATGAGCATTATAGTATCATCCATGTGCTTTATAGAGAGATCAATAGGCCTCTGATGTATGACGTCAGGGATGCTGTATGAGTGGAGCGCGGACAGGCTACCTCGGCCTCACTCGACGGATAGACATAGAAGCAGGCAGAACACGGCAGGCCTGGGCTCCCATCACAGTCTGACAATACATATCATTACCATCCAAACAAGGGTGTGTCTACATTCAACCCCTTAAATCTTGCCTACCGTACCCTACACGGACACCGGTAGTCCATAAATTACCTGGAGATTTGATCTTATGCATTTCACTTCAAAGCTTCATGTTTCTCTCTCAGTTATTTCTCCTCGAAAGCTTCCTATCTCTGTTTCCCAACAGACATACACTGTTACATAACACGCGATTCTAAAGCTTTGGAGATCTCCAGTGAATACTAGAAAGGACTGCCCTTCTAGAATCCAGCCTGTTACTGGGTTTTCATATACAAGTAGTCAGTACTCCTTGTACCAAAATTATCCATAGAAGTCAGTATGATTCAATAGTGCTTCAGGATTACAACTGGTAAGACTAACTTACTAGGAAGAGATTAAATTTAATAAATTTATTTAGTCGTGAGGTATATTATCAAATTAAAATTAAATAAATTTATCACCAGTAATCAAAATAATTCACTTATCTCGATTACATTATTATTGTGCTGAATAGAAAGCACATTTATCACATTTAAATTCTTAAGTACGTATGGTACATCAACAATTTATAAGATATTACAATATGTACAAGTTTGTGTGTAATGTGTGTAATGTGCTCATAAGTATGTTGTACATGTCTCACTCGATAACTAGACTTAAACAATGTGACTGACAAAGTCCTCAACATAAATAATTCTGGACAAATGGAACCAGATCAGTCTGTTTGACAATAACAATTGAATGCTTGCCATAGCAATAGCAACATCAACTGCTCCGACACAGAATCGGAACAATGAGTAATATAAACGACACTAAGTAGGGACCATCAGTGTCCTCCAACAAAAGTCACGAAACTCCCATAGTACTGAATCTAAGTTCAGCATTAGAAAATCCCCGGACTGTGATAATACAACTGATACACAGTACAAATAGGTGAGACGCTACAGCTCAGGCACCCCGAGTTGATTAGAGTGTCTATGCTGACACATAACATCAGTACAAACGTCGAATATACTAAGTGTATTACATTGTTCTGTGAACAGTGTTCTTCAGATCTAACCAATGAATAATGAGCACAGACTAATTGTCGACACACAAAGAGTCTAGACCAGTACTGAATAATTCAGGCGAGGTGAGGACACCCCCCCTCGATCATGTGATAGCTCCGTGGGTCGCGCCCGCAGGAAGACGGCAGTCTAAACGAGCCACAAGCGATAATTACAGTAGTTAGACAATCAAGACTTGAACGGAGAACATATGAGTTAATCTTCCTACACTAACAAATAACTACGTTCAAATTACAATATAAAGCAATTTCAATTTTCGTCTTAGCCTTTTATCGCATATATAAGCAATATAAAAAATTTTTGAATAAGGTCTTAAATATATTATATATTATATATATATTATATATATATATATATATATTTTTATAATTTTTTTATTTATATATATATATATTTATATTTAGTATATTCCTAATCATAATATACATTATATATATACTGCCAACACATTCAGGGGATCGCGCCCGGCGTTGACAACACACCACTACAAGACAATAACGGTCACACTAGGAGTTGCATTAATTTCGTTTACAATTATTACTGATTAATCATATCAATACATTTATATATAAAATAAATCCCCCAGTCTCTCTAGATGCCAAGCACCTATACAATTTCACAGTGTCTGTCAATAGGTTATGCCCTAGTGCTAGGGCAAGTACACAGATCGTATTCTTCCGCATTACTGTGGTTAATGTACATCAGTGTTGTGACAGGATACGTAGACAAGCGTTTATATGTCTTTGTATAGACTGGAGGACACAGCATTCCACTCTCTATAGTTGCTGGTTGTGGGACTCCCCCCCCACTCCCACCCCCCCATCTTCCCCCCGGCACGAAAAAAAAAACCGTCTGAGAAAAAAAATAAAATGTGAGGCAGTAGGACATCCTGAGTATGAAAACAGCTTAAGGTGTGTTGTGAAGGGGGGGGGTCTGCGCGGACAGTGTTCCGACACGCCGTTAACATCTACCACACGACAACTGCCCACTCAACACTTAGCTTATGTTCTCTAACAACACAAAGAATTACTGTGAATTATAAATATAATAATTAAGACCTTGAGTATCACATAGTAATATGGGATGGTGGGCTTAAGTTACTGTACTGAATTTGATCCATAGCAAGTAACAGAAAGTATTGGGCTTAAAATTACATATAATTTTAAAGGGGAAGTGCCCAAATACTCGGTCAAAATGTCAAGGACACCACAAGAGCAAGAGCATTCTTTCTCAAATTACTGGCATAATTTTTCTGGGTCTTTGAGATTACATTAATTGTAAACATATAGGAATGGAGGTATTTCAGTGGTTGTTGACTGTTGGAGCAGCACAGCGCCCACTGCATAACCACTAGCATTTATATGTAAAAATGAAGGGAAGATTGAATTTAGGACTTTTCACAAGAACTGAGGACAGGAATGCAGTTGCTTCAACCTTTTGAACTAATCTGAACACTCCTAGATCCAGATGAACTGACTTTGCTATACGTGATCATAGTGAGTGGTGTAGGTGGAGGTATGTGTGCGCTGGCTTGTCTGTCACTTGGCACACGTGGCAATGTCGCATCTTGAATCTGCATACTGGTTCCTTCATATTTGGCAAGATATAAGATGTTTTGCACTACTGCGCTTACCGAGTTGTTTATTGAACCCAAATGTCCTCCTATGGGTACTTTTGTGTATAAAAATCTAGGCTTGTTCACGAAATGTAATACTGGTAACAATACGCAGTTGTTGACTGTGGTGGAATACACTATCTGATGACAACTTACACTGCTTATTTTTCTCAACAGTACACCGTTACTATAATAGTAAACAATTATCGAGCTTCCTTTGCTTAACTCTCAGTAGTAAACTGCTATCGCTATCTTTCAGTCTATCCAGCGCGGTCGATCAACAAACTGATACCTTGTATTAAATCATCATGAGGTTGATAATTTTACGTCTGTTGTGTCTGACTAGGTTGCTGGTCAGGGGGGGAGTGGTTGTTATGATCCGGGGCACAGAGCGTCCTTAAACAAAATATTCAAGCCCAAATCATTGTCTCCATCAGAGTTCAAGAGTTAAGGATGGTTGCCCCCGCACCGTTGTTGTATCTTTGAATTAGCTTAGTAATGCATGAGGGAAAATAAAATACTGTTTCTATCTTCAAGCATTCAATGCATAATTACTCATCAGTTTTTTATCTATCACAAGTGGTTCTTTACATATACCAGCATGAAGGATATCGGTCCCTATCAACAAGTCCCTGACCTGATGGGAAATACACACTGGATATACCACTATGAAATATTAACTGTTAATAGCTTGTTTGAGTATAAACTTTGTGCAGAGGCACTTTTATAAACAGCCCATCATAGGCTTCTAACAATAAATCTATCTTTCATTAGGTATCATCAGTTATGGGCAGTTACACCTTCATTAACTATGTGTCGATATCTGCCAGTGGTATCAATGAAAGTAATTATCTCAGTTAAATGATGTGATTCATTCAAATCCTACTTAACCTCTCTCAAGTAAAAGTAAGGACATCGCTGAACGAATCTTTTCGTCAGAATTCACTTTCTGTCGCTAGTCATCTCTCTGAGTAGACATATCTAAACAGTAGGATGAGCAGGGTGATTACTTGGATTTTGGTGCCTTTTGTTAGCCTCAGAAGAAGATTCGACTTGTGTTGAGGGTGCCCAGCCGTACGACTGTTTCTCGTATCATCTTGCTAAATTATAGCATTACTCTCTAGCATGTCCTTTTCTGGTACAAATATGTACATTTAACTTTCTTTTCTCAATATCAGATTTCTGTATAGCCACAGGACAGATTCAGGATTGTGGTTTTTGGTAAAGGTACGAGAAGTTACAGTAGCAGATACTCTGGACCCCGGCATGAAGCTGGAAGTTTTGGTTGCAACTTCTAAGGCAATCTTTAGTTACCATTGTTTCCTTTTTGTTTAGTTAGTAACAAGTCTTGTGAGAAATCTTGTATATTTGTCTGCTAATGCTGCAGTTTCAGAAATATCCGAGGTAGTATGGTCGATCAGATATTCTTGTATGTCAGCAGGGACATACAGTTGTTAAAATCTTCATGTAGTAAGAACTGAACAAGCTGTTGTAGTTGTTCATTAGCTGACATACACAACCTCTCAAATGCAACTTTTTTCTCATGAGCATTAACCTACATCAAGGTTTGATCTTGTAGTCGTTGTATCGTACGAAATGCACGGTTTGATAAATTTCAGGTAACAGTAATGTCCTAGAATAGTTCGCTTGACCACGCGTCATTAACTAATACTTGGCAAATGGTAAAGCAGCAGTACAAAGTTTGGCTCTTCCTGTCAAGCTGTGTATGCAACAAGGTGGCCAGTGCTTACGTGGCCAGATTATAGCATGTGCCTGGTTCTCAAACACATCAAAATAGGTGTCTAGCCACTCTCAAAAAACTTAGGAACCGTGGTGCTGCTTTTTCGAACATTAAATGTGTCCTGTGATCTATCAGTCTGTTGTCGTCACAGAATGAACATTTTCTTTTGGATAATCTTCTTCGTTTGATTTCGTCTGTGCTCTATTGGTGCAGTCTGCAAAATAATGTGGAGTTCCAACCTCTCAAACTGTGCCTGAGAGATAGGACAGTGGGTAATGGAGGAGTAAGGAATCTAACGTGGACTGGTCGGTCCCTTGGTCGGACACTTCGTCAAGCCCTCTCTAGAGGTCTGATCTGGTCTATGATAAGGAGATACAGGTGTAGCATACACTGTACTAGTTTTAGGCTGAGTCATCCTACAATGTATTACTCTGTACTATTGTGTCAGGGAGGCGGGAAGGCGACGGAAGGTGTGGCGGAGGTTCACACTAGGCTAGACTTTCTTCCTCAGAATGCTCTTTCTTATTATCATATAGGAGTCATACTTCCTAAATTGTGAGACTAGGCTGTCTGAATATGAATCATAATCAAGAACATCTCTGTAGAGCAGGAAATCAATATATCTTTAATTTACGCTCTGACAGTTTTCTGCGTGTAATTTTTGTTTGACGTTACACCAAGATTTTGGCTACTCGCAACACGTCTGAAAGTTTTAATGTACTTCTCTCAGACAAAGTCAGAGTATCACAATTTTAACTGTTTTCCCCACTTTGGATACATCACGAAAATAATTGGTTCTACGTAGAGAGTGGATTATGGAAACTATAATCCTGATAGGAATCTTCTGTGTTGGTTGTACTTAGAGTTAGAACTCATAACCTTATTTCACATCTCCTTGGATCATGGACTAATGCAAGTACATACATCAACCTTGGTATGTTGTACAAGACTAAATACTCAAAGTCTTTTTTCCCGGATTAAGAAATTAATCAAAGTGTTATGACCATAGAGTTACTAGTATGTCAAAGGGACAATTTCTCCAACACCTTGGATCAGGAGCCTCCCGGGACAGGCCCCCATTTGTTACTAAAAAACGTGATTCTAAAAGCTTAGAGTTCTCCAGTGAATACTAGAAGGAAAGCCCTTCCTGCATCCAGCCTGTTACTGGGTTTTTGTAACATGTAGTCAGTATCATTGTCCTATATCCATTAGAATTCAGTATGTTTCTAATAGTGCTTCAGGAGTTACAACTGGTAGGCTACTTACTAAGAGAATTAAAATTTAATAAATTTATTATAGTCTAGAGGTATATTATCAAATTAAATTAAATTAAATTATTCACAGTAATCAAAATAATATCACTGCTCTGAGTACAATATTATTGTGATGGAAGCACATATACATTTATAATTCTTAGAGTACGTCTGGTACATCAACATTTAATAAGATATTAATATTTGTACAAGTTTGTGTGTATATGTGTAAGTGCTCTAAGTTTGTTCTGATGTCTCACGACTCATAATAGGACTTAAACAACGTGACCGACAAATTCATCAATAAACTAACTTCTTGACCACTGGCAACCAGAACAGTCTGCTTGAACAATAAAAAGAATGCTTAAGCCAATAGCAATATAACAAGCAACTGCGACACAATCATGTTATGCATAAGTAAATCCCAATTGTGATAATACACAGATACCCAGTAAAATTAGTGAGATATAGCTACAGCTCAGGACCCCGAGTTGATTAGAGTGTCTTTGCGACACATACCTCAGACATCGTCGATAATCACTAAGTGTACTACAATGTTCTGTGAACAGAGTTCTACAGGAACTAACAAGATTAATGAGACAGACAATCTGTCCGACCACAAGAGAGTCTAGACCAGAATGAATACTTCAGGGAGGTTGAGGACACCCCCCCTCGTTCTTGTGATAGCTCCGTGGAGTCGATGCCCAGCATGAAGCCGGCAGTCTAACGAGCCTACTAGCGATAATTACAGTAGTTAGACAATCAAACTTGAACTGAGAACATAATATGTAACATCTACCTAACCCTACAACATAACTACATCTAATTAACATTATAAAGCAATTCATTTTCGTCCTTAGCTATTATCGCCAAATAATATACGCAATATAATTATATGAAAAGGTGATAATTTATATTTATATATTATATTCATAATCATAATACTACTTATATATATTGAAACATATTCAGGGGTTGCAACACCCTCCCCACACGGACAATAACGGTCGCACTAGGAGTTGGCAATTAAATTTCTTTTACATTATTACTGATTAACTCTTTTCAATAACATTTTAATATAAACATTAATCCAGTCTCTCTTGTGCCAAGCCAACTCTACAATTTCACAGTGTCTGTCACTTGTATATGCCCTAGTTTTCTTTTTACTACGTGCAGTACACAGTATCGTATCTCTGCATACTAAATGGTTTTGTACATCCAGTGTTAGAGACAGGATAAGTTGACAAGAGTAATAGTCTTTGTATAGACAGAGACAGCATTCACTCTTTAGTAGTGGTTGTGGTATTCGCCGAGGCTGTATGGAACTATGAGTATGAAACAGACATTAAGGTGTGTAGTGAAGGGGGGGGGGTCTGCAGGCAGGACAGTGTTCCGCCACGCTAAGTAACATCTTACCACACGAATGCCCACTCAACCCTCAGCTTATGTCTCCTATACTCACAAAGATAATGTGAATATAAATTTATAATTAGGACATGAGTATAATATAGTTATTATGGGGCTGGAGGATTAAGTTACTGTAATGAATTTGTCTAGCAAGTAACAAAAGGTATTTGGGCATAAAATTACGTAAATTTTAAATGGGGAAGTGCCCAAATACTCGTCAACATGTTCCAAGGACTCCACAAGAGCAGAAAGCCTAATTTATCCATTAGTGGGCATCAATTTTTCTTGGTGTCGTTTGAGCTTAAATTAATAGTAACATATTGGGATGGAGAATATCAGTGGATGTTGGGACTGTTGGAGCAGCCACAAGCGCCCTATGCAAACACACTCGCATCTATATGTAAAAGAAGGGTAAGATTGAAATTAGGACTTTTCACAAGTACAGAGGAAAGCAATGCTTCATCCCTTTGATCAAATCTGAACATCTACTAGTCACAGATGAAACTGAAATTTGCTACTATGTGAAACTTAGTGAGAGGATGTAGGTGGAGGTGCTGTGCGCTGGCTTGTCTGTCACTTGGAACCAAGGTGGCAACGTCGCACCATGATCAGCTTACTGTTTCCTTCATCTTTGGCCATAAGTAAAATGTTCTTTTGCCAGTTTACCGAGTGTCTTCTTGACACACTTATGTCCTCTATGGGACTTTGTTGATCAAAATCATTGGCTTGCTTCACGAAATGTAATGGTAACACTACGAGTTGCTTGACTGTGGTGGAAACACTATCAGCTGAAACTTACTTGTATTTTTCTCAATCAGTACACTTTACTATATTAGGTAACAATTATAGAAGATCTTTGCCTTCACTCTCAGTTAATTGCTTATATCTTTCAGTCTTTACAGTGACTGGATCAACATAACTGATACGTGATTAAATCATCATGAGTAGAAATTTTACGTCAGTTGTGTCCTTGACTAGGTTGCTGAACAGGGGGGAAGTTGTGGTTAATGAACCTGGGCTCAGAGCGTCACGAAACAACCCTATTCAGCCCAAATCATTGTCATCCATCATAACAAGGAGACAAGGATGGTTGTGTCACTCATCTTTGACATAGCTCTAGTAATTGCTAATGAGTAGGAAATAAAAATAAGTTTCTCTTACAAGATCAAATGGCATAATTATCTATCAGTGTTATTAATCAATACAAGTGGGTTCTTCTACATTTAACAGCATGAAGGATATCGTTCCCTATCAACAAGTCCACTGACCTGATGGGGAAATACACCACTGGATATTCCACTGTAATTATCCGTATAAAGCTTTGTTTGTGTATAAAACTTTTGTGCAGAGGACTTTTATAATCAGCCCCTCCTAGGCTTCTATACATACATTATCTTGAAATAGGGTATCATCAGTTATGGGCAGTACACCTTCCATGTATCATGTGGATAACTGCCGAGTCTCTGAAAGTAATTATCTCAGGTCAGATGTGATTCATACAATTCCTACTTCACCTCTCGAAAAGTAGGACTAATCGCTGATACGAATCTTTTCGGCAGATTCACTTTCTGACGTAGTCACTGCTCTGAGTAAATTATCTAAACAGTAGGATGAGATGTATTACTAGGATTTTGGTGCCTTTGTTGCTCAGAGAAGATACGACTTGGTGGGGGTGCCCCGCACACTTTTTTCTGTATCTCTTTCTAATTAACAATCCCTAGCTGTCCTTTTCGTTACAATTGACATTTAATTTCTTCTTCTCAATAACAATTTCTGTCTAGCCCAGAGACAGTCAGGTTGGAGTTTTCCTGGAAAGGGAGAAGTTACAGTGCAGATACATCAGGCCGGGCAATGAGAGCTGATTTAGGTTGCCAACTTCTGGGACAATTTTTTAGTTACCTTGTTTCTTTTTGTTTTAGTAGACAGTTTGGAAAAATTTTGTAATTGTTGTTTAATGCGCGTTTCCAAATTCCGAGGAGTTGTCGATCAATTTTCTTGTAGTCAGCAACATACAGTTTTTAAACTTTTATGTAGTAAGAATGAACAAAGCTTTGAGTTGTTACACTTAGCAGACCTACCCACCTTCAAAGCAACTTTTTTCTCATAGCAAACTCTCCCAATTTTTGATCTGTCGCGTTGTAATACAAAAAGCGGTTGATAACAAAAGGGTAAAAAGTTATATGCCCCCTAGAATATTTCCCTTTTGACAGCGTCAAACTAATACTTGGCAAATGGTAAAGCCAGTACAAGTTTGGGGTCTTCCTGTCAAAGCTGTGTGCAACAAAAGGTGGCCCAGTGCTTCGTGGCCAGTTCATAGCATTGCCTGGTTCCAAAACATCAAATGGTGCTAAGTCACTCCAAAAAACTTAGGAACCAGGGGGGGATGCAGCTTTCTGACATTAAATGGCCCCGTTTCTATCATCTGTTGTCTTCCCAAGTAAAACATTTCCTTTGGAAATCTTCTTCGTTGAATTTGTCTGTCCCCCTCTATTTTGCGTCTACAAAAGAGGCGTTCCAACCCTCAAATGTTCCGGGAAAGATAGGCCAGGGAAATGGGGGAAGGAAATCTAACGGGGTTGGAGGGTCCTTGGGTGGGAAACACTTCGTCCAGCCCTCTCAGAGGGGTCTAGATCTGGCCCTATGATAAGGAGAAACAGGTGTAGCATCCCCTGTACTGTATTAGGCTGACCCACCAAACCCTGCTATACTCTGTACTTTTGTGTCAGTAGGGGGGAAAAGGTGGAGCGGAGGTTCATTTGGCTCAGACCTTCTCCCTCAGATGCTTTTCTTCTTCATCAAATAAGTATATTTCCCCTAATTGTGAGACTGGGCTTTTCTGAAATCAATCATAATCAGACATCTCTGTATAGCAGGAAACAATATATTTTTAATTAATTTGACGTTTCTGCGGTGAAATTTTTGTTTACGTTACACCAAGATATTTGGGTATCGCCAACACGTCTGAAGTTTTAAGTATTATCTCAGACAAAATCAGAGTATCAATTAACTGTTTCACTTTGGCATACACACGAAAAATAAATGCTCGAGAAGTGATTATGGGAAAAATAAATCCCGATAGGAATTTTAGTGTTGGTTGTTTAGATTAAATCATAAAAAGTATTTTCCTTCCTTGGGGCAAGAGACCATTAAGTCATCATCCACCTGGTATGTTTAAAAGACTAAACTCAAAGTCTTCAGATTAAAAATTACTCAAAGTTTTGACCAAAGGTTTTCTGTATGTCAAACTGGACAATTTCTCCAACATTGGGTCAAAAACCCCCGGAAGGCCCCCATTTGGGTTTCAAAAAACTGATTTTAAAAGCTTGAGATCTCCAGTGAATACTAGAAAGGACTGCCCTTTTAGCCTCCAGCCTGTTACTGGGTTTTTGTAACAAGTAGTCAGATCCTTGTCCAAAATCCATTTAAATTCGTTACAATAGTGCTTCAGGGTTAAAACGGTAGGCCTACTAAATAAGAAATTAAAATTTAAAAAATTTATTAAGTCTAAGGTTATTACAAATTAAATTAAATTAAATTAATCACATAACAAAAATAATATCACTTTTCTCCAGTACAATATTATTGTGCTGAAAGCACATATCACATTTATAATTCTTAAGTACCGTCTGGTACATCAACATTTAATAAGATATTACAAATATGTACAAGTTTTTTGTGTATATGTGTAAGTGCTCTAAGTAGTTGTTTATGTCTCACGACTCAACTAGACTTAAACAAGTGACTGACAAAGTCCTCACATAAACTAACTTCTTGACCAACTGGCAACCAGAACAGTCTGCTTGAACAATAAAAAGAATGCTAAGCCCAATAGCAATATAACAAGCAACTGCGACACAGAATCAGGAACAAGGAGATAATATAACGACACTAAGTAGGGACCATCAGCAGATCCTCCACAAAAGTCACGAAACTCCCATAGTACTGAATCTAAGTTCAGCATAAGAAAATCCCCGACTGTGATAATACACAGATACCAGTACAAATTAGGTGAGAAGCTACAGCTCAGGACCCCGAGTTGATTAGAGTGTCTATGCGACACATAACCTCAGTAAAAACGTCGATAATCACTAAGTTATACAATGTTCTGTAAACAGAGTTCTACAGAACTAACAAGAATAATGAGACAGACAATCTTCCCGACCACCAAGAGAGTCTAAAACCAAAGACTGAATACTTCAGGCGAGGTGAGGACACCCCCCCCTCGATCATGGTGGATAGCTCCGTGGGTCGCTGCCCAGATGAAGCCGGCAGTCTAACGAGCCACAAGCGATAATTACAGTAGTTAGACAATCAAGACTTGAACTGAGCACATATATGTAACATCCTACCTAACAACATAACTACGTCAAATAACAATATAAAGCAATTCATTTACGTCTTAGCTATTATCGCAAATATAAGCAATATAAAATTATATGAAAAGGTGATAATTATGTATATACATTATATTCATAATCATAATATACATTATATATATTGCAACCCATTCAGGGGTTGCAACACCCCCCCCCCCCAACACGACAAACGGTCGCACTAGGAGTTGCATTAATTTCTTTTACATTATTACTGATTACTCATATCAATACAATTTAATATAAACATTAATCAGTCTCTCTTGTGCCAAGCACCTCTACAATTTCACAGTGTCTGTCACTAGGATATGCCCCTAGTACTAGGGCAGTACACAGTATCGTATCTCTGCATACTCATGGTTATGTACATCAGTGTAGAGACAGGATAACGTAGACAAGCGTAATAGTCTTTGTATAGACAGGAGACAGCATTCCACTCTTAAGTAGTGGTTGTGGAATGCGAGGCAGTATGGACATCTGAGTATGAAACAGCTTAAGGTGTGTAGTGAAGGGGGGGGGGTCTGCGGCAGGACAGTGTTCCGCCACGCAGTAACATCTACCACACGACACTGCCCACTCAACACTCAGCTTATGTCTCCTTACTCACAAAGAATACTGTGAATATATAAATATAATAATTAGACATGAGTATACATAGTTAATATGGGCTGGAGGGATTAAGTTACTGTACTGAATTTGACATAGCAAGTAACAAAAGGTATTTGGGCATAAAATTACGTAAATTTTAAATGGGGAAGTGCCCAAATACTCGTCAAAATGTTCCAAGGACACCACAAGAGCTAGAGCCTCTTTCTCATTAGTGGCATAATTTTTCTGGTGTCGTTTGAGCTTAAATTAATAGTAACATATAGGATGGAGAATATCAGTGGATGTTGACTGTTGGAGCAGCACAGCGCCCACTGCATAACCACTCGCATCTATATGTAAAAAGAAGGGAAGATTGAAATTAGGACTTTTCACAAGAACAGAGGAAAGCAGATGCTTCAACCTTTTGAACAAATCTGAACACTCACTAGTCCAGATGAACTGAACTTTGCTACTAGTGAACATAGTGAGAGGTGTAGGTGGAGGTGTGTGCGCTGGCTTGTCTGTCACTTGGCACACGTGGCAACGTCGCACATGATCAGCTACTGTTTCCTTCATCTTTGGCCAAGTAAAATGTTTTGCCAGTTTACCGAGTGTCTTCTTGACACCCAAATGTCCTCCTATGGGACTATTGTGATCAAAATCAATGGCTTGTTCACGAAATGTAACTGGTAACACTACGAGATGCTTGACTGTGGTGGAAACACTATCAGCTGACAACTTACATTATTTTCTCCCTCATCAACACCGTTACTATAATAGTAACAATTATCGAGATCCTTTGCTTCACTCTCAGTAACTGCTATATCTTTCAGTCTTTCCAGTGACTGATCAACAAACTGATCCTTGATTAAATCATCATGAGTTAGAAATTTTACGTCAGTTGTGTCCTGACTAGGTTGCTGACAGGGGGGAGTTGGTGTTAATGATCCTGGGCACAGAGCATCACTAAACAACATATTCAAGCCCAAATCATTGTCATCCACTCAACAAGAGACAAGGATGGTTGTTGTATCTTTGACATAGCTCTAGTAATTGCACTGAGAGGAAATAAAATAAGTTTCTCTCTACAAGCTTCAATGGCATAATTATCATCAGTGTTATTATCAATCACAAGTGGTTCTTTACATATACCAGCATGAAGGATATCGTTCCCTAAACAAAAGTCCACTGACCTGATGGGGAAAAACACCACTGGTATACCACTGAAATATAACCGTAAAAATAGC
>NC_069481.1:23936262-23978407 GCF_026875155.1 Cherax quadricarinatus | reverse complement strand
TTTTTGCCCACCCGGGGTTCCACTTTTGTCCAGTGCCGGGGTTGCCACTTTGCCCAGTGCCGGGTTTGCCCATTTTTTCCAGTGCCGGGTGTCCACTTTTGTCCATCCCGGGGTGTTCCACTTATGTCCATCCGGGGTGTTGACTTTTGCCCAGTGCCGGGCCCTTGCCACTTTTGTCCTGCCTGGTGTTGCCACTTTTTTCCACCCCGGGTGTTGCCACTTTTGTCCAGTGCCGGGTGTTGCCACTTTTGTCCAGTGCCGGGTGTTGCCACTTTTGTCCAGTGTCAGGTGTTGCCACTTTTGTCCAGTGACGCGTGATGCCACTTTTGTCCAGTGCCGGGTGTTGCCACTTTTGTCCAGTGCCGGGTGTTGCCACTTTTGTCCAGTGCCAGGTGTTGCCACTTTTGTCCAGTGCCGGGTGTTGCCACTTATGTCCAGTGCCGGGTGTTGCCACTTTTGTCCAGTGCCGGGTGTTGCCACTTTTGTCCAGTGCCGGGTGTTGCCACTTTTGTCCAGTGCCGGGTGTTGCCACTTTTTGCGACAATATGTAATTATCACATACGCGTTAGTTTAACATGTTTATTGTGCACCCCATACCCATGGTGTGAGTGGTAGTCACACCACACCCATGGTGTGGGTGGTAGTCACACCACACCCATGGTGTGGGTGGTAGTCACACCACACCCATGGTGTGGGTGGTAGTCACACCATACCCATGGTGTGGGTGGAAGTCACACCATACCCATGGTGTGGGTGGTAGTCACACCACACCCATGGTGTGGGTGGTAGTCACACCATACCCATGGTGTGGGTGGAAGTCACACCATACCCATGGTGTGGGTGGTAGTCACACCACACCCATGGTGTGGGTGGTAGTCACACCACACCCATGGTGTGAGTGGTAGTCACACCACACCCATGGTGTGGGTGGTAGTCACACCATACCCATGGTGTGGGTGGTTGTCACACCATACCCATGGTGTGGATGGTAGTCACACCATACCCATGGTGTGGGTGGTAGTCAAAGGAGTACAGAGGTACGTAATGGGTCCAGGGACTGAGCCAAGTTACAGTGGTAATGAACTATATACATGTTTGTTTCTGGTCACAATCGTAATGAGTTATTTATGCAGACCTTAATTAGGTTACAAACACACAACACGAAGAGTTTATCTGATCAATACGAGTTGTTTGTAACAGGGAAAAATCTGCTCACTTGGATTTTAATCAGTTTAACAGTTATTTTTCCTCTGGTTGATCAGGCCCTGATCCACCGCGAGGCCTGGTCTCGGACCGAGCTGCAGGAGCGTTGACCCCCGAGAGCCTCTCCAGGTGAACTCCAGGTGTTAAGGGGGTTTTCATATCCACGTAAACAACACTGTACTCTTGGTCATACTTCACTGATTCATAAATATTTCTCAAAATAACTGAACACACACACACACACACACACACACACACACACACACACACACACACACACACACACACACACACACACACACAGCGGGCTAGTCACGCCGTCGGTGCTCCGGGGATTTAAGTGTTTTTGAGGGCTACAAGTGTTCTGCAAGGGTTGCTAAGTGTGTCAGGGTAGTCAACAATCCTAGAAGTGTTTTTTTTAATTGCCTGAGCCACAAGTGTGGGGTAGAGCACAATTTTAAAGTGATCTGGGAAAATAAAAGCGTTGTGGCGCAGGTAGTGTGAAGGCGGCGTTGCCAAGTGTCACCAAGATTTTAATAAAGTGAAACAATAGTGTGACACAGTGAAAGAAATACAGTGAATAGGGTACATTATTAACGAGAAGAAATTGAGGTGGATCTACGCCAGGGGTCGTACATCGAGCTGGATCTAATCCAGGACGTCACATCGACCTGGACAATCTACAATGCTACAGCTGCACTACCAAGTTACTGTTTCACCTATGTGTGGTTGTTTGGGTGTGGGGGCCAGGTTCCAATTATACCGCAAGCTGAATGGTGAATAGTCTTACTCTATAGGCACGATAAAGAATAGGGACTCAAAGTATTCAATTAAGGGTTTTAGCAAATGGTAATCATTGACAAGGCGATAAGTCACTATAAGCCGGTGATATAGGCACACTGCAGGGTATGTCAGGTCACATTAGTTGTGGACACAAGGACAACTAGAATCTACCCATTACACTCCAAAGCACAAGCCACTACTTTATCAGGACACATAATAAACCCACCACATAAGTCGACATACTTACACACACACACACCACAACACACACAACAACCACACACTCACACACAACTTACACACACTCTCCCACACACACACAACACACACAACACACACCCAACACACACACACAAACCACAAACACACATAACACACACACAAACACACACCAAACATGCACACACAACACACCCACATACACACGCACAGCACCACACACACACACACACACACAAACCACACCACACACACCACACATGTAAGTTCGGTAATAAGTCCAGGAGGTTGGGGTCAGGTCACAAGAAGGTGTGGGCAGCCAAGGACCATCTGAGACTTACCTTAACGCACAAGCCCCCTTACCTTTCAGTACATATAAAACCCACACATAATTACACATCACACATTAACACACAAAATTACACACTCACACACATCACACACACACAACACACACACACCCCACACACACAACACACACACAAACAACACACAACACACTCACACACCACATATCCAGACACCATACATCCCCCCCTCCTCACCACCGACATCTCACTACTTCCCTGGATTCCCTTCCCCTCCCTCCGATCACCTCCCCTTCCCCCGGTCACCCTAAACTCCCACCCCTCCCCCTCATCTCCCACATAGCCCCAGTTCCTCACTACTTCCCCCCCACACTCCTCTGGACACACACTAATAACCTACATACAGAATTACAAGGTTTCCCACTCTGAGGCATTCAGGATAAAACAAAAAATGGGTTGCAGAGAGCAACAAGAAAAAAACCAAGGGACAGGAGGAGGAAAAATGCAAAGGAAGATTGGGCGCAGAGCTCATAAAAATGGGGATCATGAATGGGAAAGAATCTAGAAGAACTTAGCATGAGAAATTGGAAGAGAGGATAGATATGGAAAGCAGGAAGTGGGGAAGGTGCATGTCAAAGCAGCAGAGCTAGGATGCCAGAGTTTTGAAGAGGAATGAAAAATCTGAAACAGCCTAAAGAAAACTAAAGAATATTTTGGGATTGACAACCAGAGATGACTACCTCAGCCACAAATAAGGGGACTGTAGGGAAAGAAGGAGGCAAAAACTGCATGTAGAAGCTTCAGTCAGTGGAGACTGTGTAAATGAAAGAGCTAAGGCTTTATGTGGAGGCCCTAACAGACAATACAACAGAGCCCTAAGGAAAGCCGAGAAGGGAAAATGACAGGCCACTGAGCCCAAGTACATTAGCCAGTGAAATGAATGATATGGAAAGCTGTGCAGTGGAGGGGGAAACCCAAATTAAATGAGGGGGTTACACAGGGATATGCAGTGGGAGAATGAAAGGTGAGGTCAGTCTTTGTGTATGGGCTCCATGGAAGTACGATGGGGAAAACATATGAAGCAAGAAAACAAGGGGCTATCAAAAAAAAGCAATTATAAGCTTCATGAATGCAATAGGATAAGAACATAGACCAGCTGGAAAAATTTTCGGGGAATGGGGGGTTATGTAAAAAAAAGAACGGCCAGTGAGAGTGACCCTTCAAGGCAGAAGCGACTCGGGACCCAGGATACTGCAGAGAAAGCACGATTATGGGACATGACGGCCATCAGGAGGGTGTATCTCGACGCGCACATAACACAAGAAAGAAAGGAAGAAAACTGAGAGAGATGGTACAAGGCGACGAAAGAGGAAAGAGAGGGATGGAGGAAGACAGAAGAGATCCCAGACCCAGGAAAGAAAGATCTAATACCGGCCTCACCTCACAACTTTCTATAGACAGCCTCACAATAATCAGGTCAACCCCAGTGCAACCAAACACTCTAAATCAAATCACCCCATTGCCACATCAGTGCCCCACCACTACATTACAAACTTCACCCCACTGCAACAACATAGTTCCTTACCATGGTCTCCCACTTCCCCAACCCAATATACTTCCCAGACCACAGTCTTAGATAAGAAGTTGAAGGTGTTGTGGTTATACAAATGGCAGATGGAATATCAAACAAAGTATGAGGAGTGGCACGAAAAGAATTCAAGAGACATCCCCCAGGACATAATAGCACATCACATACGAAACAAAACTCACCAGATAATAACAGATTCAATCTTTCCATCCGGTTACTCAAATCTTCAGGAAAGACAAAGGTGGGAGGAGAGGGGGAGGCAGGGAGTTGCCTGCTCATTAAAAAACGTGGGTTTTGAGAAAATGGAAGGAATGGATGGCAATGGGCGAAAGGGACTACTTAGTAGGAACAATCCAGTCTGAGGGGGGGGGGGTCATATGTGATAATTGCTGTAATGTACAGCCCACCACAGAGCTGCAGGAGGGACCAAGAGAAGAGTACGATGTGAGCAAACAGAGCAATGTTCAACACAACTAGCCGAGGTGGCCATGGAGAGCCACACATGGGGGGTAGCAAAGTTACTAGTTATGGGGTGATTTCAATCACAAGGAGATTGACTGGAAAAACTGGAGCCCCATGGGGGGTCCACGAAAAACTTGGAGAGCCAAGATGAGGATTTGTGGTACTGGAGAATCCTTCATGCATCAACATGTTTGAGACATCCCAGAGAGAGAGGAGAGGAGAACAGCAAGGTTTTGGACCTGTATTCACCATGGAGTAGTTCGGACATCGAGGGTATATGTATGAAAAAGGCCCCTGGGCGCTAGTGATCATGTGGTTCTGTGCTTCGACTACATAGTTGAGCTCCAAGTGGAGAGAGTAGCAGGAATAGGCTGGGAAAAAAACCAAACTACAATAGGGGGAACTACTCAGACATGAGAATCTTCCTTCAAGACATTCAGTGGGAGAGGGAACTGACAGGAAGGAAAAACCAGTACAAGAAATGATAGGACTATGTAGCCACAAATGCAAGGAGGCAGAGGAGAGGTTTGTTCCAAAGGGAACAGAAATAATGGGAGGAAGAAACAGAACGAGTCCTTGGTTCACCCAAAGGTTGTAGGAGGCAAAAAACTAGGTTGTAGAGGATGTGAAAATGTACAGAAGTGACAGAGAGAACTACAGGAAAATAAAGAAATCAGCCGAAGAGCCAGAAAACGAATATGCACAGATAAGAAGGGAGGCTCAGAGACCAATATGAGAAATGACATAGCATCAAAAGTAAAGACTGACCCGAAGCTGTGGATACAGCCACAGCAGGAGGAAAACAACAGTCAAGGTCCAGGTAATCAGACTGAGAGGAAAGGGGTGATTGGGGAATTCACAAGGAAACGACCGAAGAGGTATGTCAGGAGCTCACCAAGATTATAAGAGGTATTTACAGGGGAAAACCAGTAGAGACTCCAGGAATAAGAAACAGGGGGGCACACCAGCAAGTGCTGGATGAGGTACATTAACCAAGGGAGGGGTGAAGAAGCTGCTATGCGAACTTGACACCTCAAAGGCGGTGGGACCAGACAAATCTCTCCATGGGTTTCCTTAAAGAGGGAGAGAGATATTGTTTGTGAGCCTTTAACAAAGATCTTCAACACATCTTTTGAAACTGGGCAACTCCCTGGGTATGGAAAATGGCTCAAAAGTAGTCCCAATTTTTAAAAAGGGAGGACAGGTCATGAGGCACTAAACTACAGACCTGTATCACTAAGTGTTTAGTATGCAAGGTCATGGAGAAGATCATCAGGAGGAGAGTGGTGGGGGCCTGGAAAGAAACAAGTGTATAATTGACAACCCGCCCGGTTTCAGGGAAGGAAAAATCCCTGTTGTCACAACCTACTAGAGTTTTATGACAAGGTGACAGAAAAGTAAGACAAGAGAGGGGTGGATCGACTGGCGTATTTTTGGACGGCAGAAGGCTTTCGACACAGTTCCTCACAAGAGTTACTGCAAAGCTAGAGGACACTGGAACACATAACCAGAAAGGCACTGCAATGGATCAGTAGAATATCTGACCAGGGAGGCAACAACGAGTCATGGTACGCGACGAGGTGTCAGAGTGGGCGCTGTGACAAGCGGGGTTCCACAGGGGTCAGTCCTAGGACCTGTGCTTGTTCTTTGGTATACGTGAAGACATAACGGAAGGGATATATTAGGACTCAGATGTGTCCTTGTTTTGCAGACAGATGTGAAGTTAATGTGAAGAATCGAATCGGACGAGGGAATCAGGAGGATTCAAAGAGATCTGGGACAGGCTACATGCCTGGTCCAGGAACTGGCTCCTTGAATTTAACCCTGCCAAATGCAAAGTCATGAAGATTGGGGAAGGGCAAAGAAGACCGCAGACACAATATAGTTTAGTGGCAAAGACTGCAAACCTCACTCAAGGAAAAAAGATCTGGGGGTGAGTATAACACCGAGCATATCTCCTGAGGCGCACATCAATCAGATAACTGCTGCAGCATACGGGCGCCTGGCAAACCTACGGATAGCGTTCCGATACCTCAGTAAGGATTCGTTTAAGACTCTGTACCCCATCTACGTCAGGCCCATACTGGAGTATGCAGCACCAGTTTGGAATCCACACCTAGTCAAGCACGTCAAGAAATTAGGAGAAAGTGCAAAGGTTTGCAACAAGACTAGTCCCAGAGCTACGGGGATTGTCCTATGAAGAAAGGTTGAGGGAAATCGGCCTGACGACACTGGAGGCCAGGAGGGTCAGGGGAGACATGATAACGACATATTAAAATACTGCGCGGAATAGACGAGGTGGACAAAGACGGGATGTTCCAGAGATGGGACACAGACACAAGAGGTCACAATTGGAAGTTGAAGACTCAGATGAATCAAAGGGATGTTAGGAAGTATTTCTTCAGTCATAGAGTAGTCAGGCCATGGAATAGCCTAGAAAGTGATGTGGTGGAGGCAGGAACCATACATAGTTTTAAGGCGAGGTATGATAGAGCTCATGGGGCAGGGAGAGAGAGGACCTAGTAGCAATCAGCGAAGAGGCGGGGCCAGGAGCTGTGACTCGACCCCTGCAACCACAAATAGGTGAGTACAAATAGGTGAGTACACACACACACACGAAGACAGCAGCGAGTCATGGTACGTGGCGAGGTGTCAGAGTGGGCACCTGTGACCAGCGGGGTCCCACAGGGGTCAGCCCTAGGACCAGTGCTGTTTCTGGTATTTGTGAACGACATGACGGAAGGAATAGATTCCGAGGTGTCCCTGTTTGCAGATGACGTGAAGTTGATGAGAAGAATTCACTCGATCGAAGACCAGGCAGAACTACAAAGGGATCTGGACAGGCTGCAGACCTGGTCCAGCAATTGGCTCCTGGAGTTCAATCCCACCAAGTGCAAAGTCATAAAGATTGGGGAAGGGCAAAGAAGACCGCAGGGCGGAGTACAGTCTAGGGGGCCAGAGACTACAAACCTTACTCAAGGAAAAAAAATCTTGGGTGAGTATAACACCAGGCACATCTCCTGAAGCGCACATCAACGAAATAACTGCTGCAGCATATGGGTGCCTAGCAAACCTCAGAACAGCATTCCGACATCTTAATAAGGAATCGTTCAGGACCCTGCACACCGTGCACGTTAGGCCCATATTGGAGTATGCGGCACCAGTTTGGAACCCACACCTAGCCAAGCACGTAAAGAAACTAGAGAAAAGTGCAAGGTTTGCAACAAGAGTAGTCCAGAGCTAAGAGGTATGTCCTACGAGGAGAGGTTAAGGGAAATCAACCTGACGACACTGGAGGACAGGAGAGAAGGGGGGGGACATGATAACGACATACAGTATACTGAGAGGAATTGACAAGGTGAACAAAGACAGGATGTTTCACAGATTGGACACAGTAACAAGGGGACACAGTTGGAAGTGAGACACAGATGAATCACAGGGATGTTAGGAAGTATTTCTTCAGCCACAGAGTAGTCAGCAAGTGGAATAGTTTGGGAAGCGATGTAGTGGAGGCAGGATCCATACATAGCTTTAAGCAGAGGTATGATAAAGCTCACGGTTCAGGGAGAGTGACCTAGTAGCGACCAGTGAAGATGCGGGGCCAGGAGCTCGGACTCGACCCCTGCAACCTCAACTAGGTGAGTAAACTAGGTGAGTACACACCACACACACACACACACACACATACATATATATATATATATATATATATATATATATATATATATATATATATATATATATATATATATATATATATTATATAATATATATTATATATATATATATACTATGTGAACATTTATTAATAAACAAATACATTTACAGAAATATATATATATATATATATATATATATATATATATATATAATATATATATATATATATATATATTATATATATATATATATATATATATATATATATATATATGCAATAAGATCACAGTAAACAGGTGATTTTAAAATATGCAAAACAACCACTGTGAAAGAGTAGTGAAATTCCAAGCGCCACATTGACAATGTGAGTACTCACGAGAGCGCTTGGAATTTCGCTACTCTTTCACAGTGGTTGTTTTGCATATGTATATTATATATATATATATATATATATATATATATATATATATATATATATTATATATATATATATATATATATATATTAACACACTGGCCGATTCCCACCAAGGCAGGGTGGCCCGAGAAAGAAAACTTTCACCATCATTCACTCCATCACTGTCTTGCCAGAAGGGTGTTTTACACTACAGTTTTTAAACTGCAACATTAACACCCCTCCTTCAGAGTGCAGGCACTGTACTTCCATCTCCAGGACTCAAGTCCGGCCTGCCGGTTTCCCTGAATCCCTTCATAAATGTTACTTTGCTCACACTCCAACAGCACGTCAAGTATTATAAACCATTTGTCTCCATTCACTCCCATCAAACACGCTCACGCATGCCCGCTGGAAGTCCAAGCCCCTCGCACACAAAACCTCCTTTACCCCCTCGCTCCAACCTTTCCTAGGCCGACCCCTACCCCTCCTTCCTTCCACTACAGACTGATACACTCTTGAAGTCATTCTGTTTCGCTCCTTCTCTCTACATGTCCGAACCACCTCAACAACCCTTCCTCAGCCCTCTGGACAACAGTTTTTGGTAATCCCGCACCTCCTCCTAACTTCCAAACTACGAATTCTCTGCATTTATATTCACACCACACATTGCCCTCAGACATGACATCTCCACTGCCTCCAGCCTTCTCCTCGCTGCAACATTCATCACCCATGCTTCACACCCATATAAGAGCGTTGGTAAAACTATACTCCAGAACATTCCCCTCTTTGCCTCCAAGGACAAAGTTCTTTGTCTCCACAGACTCCTAAGTGCACCGCTCACCCTTTTCCCCTTATCAGTTCTATGATTCACCTCTCTTTCATAGATCCATCCGCTGACACGTCCACTCCCAAATATCTGAATACATTCACCTCCTCCATACTCTCTCCTCCAATCTGATATCCAATCTTTCATCACCTAATGTTTTTGTTATCCTCATAACCTTACTCTTTCCTGTATTCACTTTTAATTTTCTTCTTTTACATACCCTACCAAATTCATCCACCAACCTCTGCAACTTCTCTTCAGAATCTTCCAAGAGCACAGTGTCATCAGCAAAGAGCAACTGTGACAAACTCCCACTTTATTTGTGATTCTTTATCTTTTAACTCCACGCCTCTTGCCAAGACCTTCACATTTACTTCTTACAACCCCATCTATAAATTATTAAACAACCACGGCGACCTCACACATCCTTGTCTAAGGCCTACTTTTACTGGGAAATAATCTCCCTCTTTCCTACATACTCTAACTTAAGCCTCACTATCCTCGTAAAAACTCTTCACTGCTTTCAGTAACCTACCTCCTATACCATACACCTGCAACATCTGCCACATTGTCCCCCTATCCACCCTGTCATACGCCTTTTCCAATCCATAAATGCCACAAAAAACCTCTTTAGCCTTATCTAAATACTCTTCACTTACATGTTTCACTGTAAACACCTGGTCCACACACCCCCTACTTTCCTAAAGCCTCCTTGTTCATCTGCTATCCTATTCCCGTCTTACTTTTAATTCTTTTCAATAATAACTCTACCATACACTTTACCAGGTATACTCAACAGACTTATCCCCTATAATTTTTGCACTCTCTTTTGTCCCCTTTGCCTTTATACAAAGGAACTATGCATGCTCTCTGCCAATCCTAGGTACCTTACCCTCTTCCATACATTCATTAAATATTGCACCAACCACTCCAAAACTATGTCCCCACCTGCTTTTAACATTTCTATCTTTATCCCATCATTCCCAGCTATATATATATTATATATATATATATATATATATATATATATATATATATATATATAATTATATATATATATATATATATTATTTATAATATTATATAACATAACACACTCTCACACATGTATACACATAGACAAACCTAACTTAACACATTAGCTCATAAATCCCCCCACCACACACACATTTTTACAGAAAGCTGGAGCTAGAACATCTCAAAAGAATAAAAAAAAAATGGGGTCTAAAAAGGGAGGACGTAAAGGCAAGGGAACCGATGATGGCTGGTCGGAAAAGGAAGAATGGGTAGAACGGCTCAAGAACAGAATGGAACGACAGTGGGAAAAAAGGTTAAATGAGCTTTGCAATAGATTTATGCAATAGATATCTGTAGAGAGCAAGAAGTGAGAATCACGAGCTGTTAGTAGCTGAGGCAAAGATACAGAGACTGGATGAAGAAATGGATATGCTGAAGCAGGATATAAAGATGAGGTCTGAAAGGAGCAAGATGACTGAAATGGGAACATCAGCAGACAGCGAGGGTATTGAAGAAGGGGATGGAGCTAAGCAGTCTTTTGCAGAAGTAATATCAGGCTATCAGGGTGTCTGGGAGATGATTAAGGAAACAGCAAAGGAGATGCTTAAATTAGATCCAGAGATACGGAGGGAAAAGAAATGGGTAGAAGAGAGAGAGGTCAATAATTATTTATGGGCTTCAAGAGGCTGAAGGGTAAACCTATGATGAAAGAAAGCATTGGGAGAAACACAGAGATTAAGAACAATCATTGCAATAAACAGGAGAGAGGGGCATGTTTCAGGTAGAAAATTTTCACAGACTTGGGGGGGGGGGTATTCGAGGGAAAAAAATCGACCAATCAAATTGACATTCAAGACAGATGTGGTATTGAACAGGATACTACAACAGAAGCCACTGTTAAAGGGCTCTCCAGATTGTCAAAAAAATGTACCTCAGTCGAGACAGAACAAGAAAGGAAAGGGAACAACTGAAAGTGAGAGCAAGACAAAACCAGTGGAAGGAAAGAGAGACAGGACAGGTAACAACAGACAGGAAAGCTCAGCCTTTGGGGGAACATCAAACACAAAATGCTTACAGAAACCTCTCAACCCCCGTCAACCACATATCAACCAAACACAGTAAACATAAACAAAACCTCACTCCATAGCCACCACTCCCTAAGCACTAATTCCACAAACACAGAAGCCTCCCATAACATTTGCCCTGCCTCCCACCCTCCCAGCTTGCACCTTCTTCCATCTCCCAAAATACAGTAAGGGAAAGAAAGCTGAAGGTATGGTACACCAATGCAGATGGAATAACAAATAAGAGTGAACAGTGGCAAGAATGCGTCCTTGATGCATCACCTGACATCATATCACTAACAGAGACAAAACTTACAGGGATGATAACGGATGCAATCTTTCAACCTGGATATCAGATTATGAGGAAAGACAGAGAGAACAGAGGAGGGGGAGAGTAGCATTGCTCATCAAAAACCAGTGGAGTTTTGAGGAGATGGGAGGAATGGAAAGAAGGGAAACAGACGGTGGAATGGTGGATACATTAGCTGAAGTGGCCAGGAGGACTCATATGGGTAGGACAAAATTGCTTATAATGAGGGATTTCAATCATAAAGAGATTGACTGGGAAAACCTAGAGCCACGTGGGAGACCAGAAACATGGAGGACTAAGATGTTGGAGACTGTATTGGAGAACTTCATGCACCAACATGTTAGGGATACAACCAGAGAGAGAGGAGAGGATAGGGGATATCACCCACGAAAGACCCCTTGGCGCTAGTGATCATCATGTCCTGAGTTTTGAATATCTTGTAGAGTTAACAGTGGAGTATGCAGCAGCACGAGAACAAAGAGAGAAACCAAACTTCACAAAAGGGGACTACATAGGAATGAGAAGTTTCCTGCATGAAGTGCAGTGAAGAAAGAGAAACTAGATGGAAAGACAGTAAATGAAATGATGGAAATAGTGACCACTAAGTGCAGGGAGGCAGAGGAAAGGTTCATACCAAAGGGCAACAGAAAAAATGGTAAGACCAGAGTGAGCCCATGGTTTAATTGGAGGTGTAAAGAGGCCAAAGCCAAGTGTGCTAGAGCATGGAAAAGGTATAGAAGGCAAAGAACTCAAGAAACAAGGAGCTGAGCAGAAGAACCAGAAACGAATATGCAAGGATAAGGAGAGAGGCAATACGAGAACGACATAACATTAAAAGCCAAATCTGAAGCAAAGTTGTTATACAGTCACATTAGGAGAAAAACAACAGTCAAGGACCAGGTAATCAGACTGAGGAAAGAAGGAGGGAAGCTGACGAAGAGTGACCAAGAAGTATGTGATGAACTAAACAAAAGATTTAGAGAAGTATTCACAATAGAGTCAGGAATGCTTCCAGCAAACTGTGGAGGTAGGGTGCACCAGAAGGTGCTGGACACAATACACATAGCTATGGTAGAGTGAAGAAACTGCTAGACGAACTAGATACCTCAAAGGTGGTGGGACTAGATAACATATCTCCATGGATACTGAAAGAGGGAACAGAGGAACTGTGTGTGCCGCTAGTGACAATCTTCAGTAAATCTATCGAAACTGGGCAGTTGCCTGAGGCGTGGAAGACAGTGCATGTAGTTCCAATTTTTAAGAAAGGAGACAGACAGGCAGCAGTAACTACAGACCAGTGTCACTGACTTGTATAGTACGTAAAGTCATGGAAAAGATTGTCAGGAGAAGAGTGGTTGTAAACACATTGAAAAGATTGGGCTCATACATATCAATCAGCATGGCGTCAGAGATGGGAAATCTGTGTCACAAATTACTTGAGTTCTACGATAAGGTAACAGAAATAAAACAGGAGAAGAGGAATGGGTAGATTGCATCTTTTTAGACTGCAAGAAGGCTTTTGATACAGTACCACACAAGAGATTGGTGCAAAAATTAGAGGAGCAGGCAGGACTAACAGGGAAAGTACTGCAGTGGATCAGGGAATACTGACAGGAAGGAAACGAGTGTTGGTAGGTGCTGAAGTGTCGGAGTGGGCGCATGTGTCGAGTGGGGTTCCACAAGGTTCAGTCCTAGGCCCCGTGCTGTTTCTTGTATACGTGAATGACATGGTGGAAGGAATAGATTCAGAAGTGTTACTGTTCGCTGATGATGTGAAACTGATAAGGAGAATACAAGTGGGCGAGTATCAGTTAGATTGCAAGGGGATCTGGACAGACTACAAGTATGGTCCGACAAATGGCTCCTGGAGTTTAACCCCAGTAAGTGTAAGGTCATGAAGATTGGGGAAGGACACAGAAGACCGCAGACGGAGTACAGGTTAGGAAATCAAAAGCTGCAAACGTCAAGTAAAGAAAAGGATCTTGGGGTAAGCATTATAATGAACATGTCCCCTGAAGGAGGGGTGTTAATGTTGCAGTTTAAAAACTGTAGTGTAAAGCACCCTTCTGGCAAGACAGTGATGGAGTGAATGATGGTGTGAAAGTTTTTCTTTTTCGGGCCACCTGCCTTGGTGGGAATCGGCCAGTGTGATAATATAATATAATATGTCCCCTGAGGCACACATCAATGAAATAACTGCTGCAGTATATGGGAGATTGGCAAACCTGAGATTGGCGTTTAGACATCTGAGTAAGGAATCATTCACGACACTGTACACCGTGTACGTAAGGCCTATACTGGAGTATGCAGCGCCAGTATGGATCCCTCACTAGTCAAATACGTGACGAAATTGGAGAAAGTGCAAAAATTTGCAACACGATTAGTCCCGGAACCGAGGGGTATGTCTTATGAGGAGAGGCTAAGGGAACTCAACCTGATGACACTAGAGGACAGGGGGAGATAGAGGGAAAATGATAACAACTTATAAATTACTGAGAGGCATTGACAAGGCGGACAGGGATCGAATGTTTCAGAGATGGGAAACAGGAACAAGGGGACACAATTGGAAGCTGCAAAACTCGATAGTCATAGGGATGTTAGAAAGTATTTCTTTAGCCTTAGAGTTGTCAGGAACTGGAATAATCTGGAGAGTGAAGTAGTGGAAGTAAGTTCCATAAATAGCTTTAAGAAGAGGTATGACAAAGATTATGGAGTAGAGAGAGAGTGAATTAGTATCGACCAGTGAAGAGGCAGGGCCAGGAGCTGACTCGACCCCTTCAACCACATATAGGTGAGTACATATAGGTGAGTACATATAGGTGAAGTACATATAGGTGAGTACACACACAGTGTTCTGGTGATGCTAGGCAATATTATCTCACATTGTTTCATTAAATAGTCATAATGTGTAATACAGTCATTGTTGACATCAATATTTCATGCAAATTTTCATTTATTAACATTAATCTCTCAACGTAAATTTTATTGCAGCCTCCATGTAGTTACGTACACTTCAGCCTTGGTTTCTACAAGATTTTATAATAATAATAATAATAATATCATTATTTCTCCATAGCATACTTAAGGCCGGCGAGATGAGTGTCTTTCAGTTCTTGATGGACACTGAGCTCCTGGAGCTGAGTGCTCATTATGACCATGTTGTCAATGGCAGTTTCAAGGCCCAGTGGAGTTAGGGTTGTGCTAGAAATTTGTCATATATTGACAGTGTTTTGAGGCTTGTTTATGAAAAATTCATTCATATTATGTAATAAACGCTACACAGTCTAATGAAAAACCCTACAGTCAAATATTAATGTCTAAATGAGTGAAAACCCATTTTTACATTTATCAGTGCTACTTCATGTTACAACGTTCGTATGTGTGTGTGTGTACATACACATATATGTGAGTACATACACATATATGTGTGCGCACACATATGTGTATGTACTCACCCACCTAATTGTACTCACCTAATTGTGGTTGCAGGGGTCGAGACTCAGTTCCTGGCCCCGCCTCTTCACTGATTACTACTAGGTCTTCTCTCTCTCTGCTTCCTGAGTTTTGGCATACCTCGTCTTAAAGCTATGTATGGTTCCTGCCTCCACTACTTCACTTGCTAGGCTATTCCACTTCCTGACGACTCGATGACTGAAGAAATACTTCCTAACATCCCTGTGACTCGTCTGAGTCTTCAGCTTCCAATTGTGACCCCTTGTTTCTGTGTCCCCTCTCTGGAACAACCTGTCTCTGTCTACCTTATCTATTCTATGCAGTATTTTATACGTCATTATCATGTCTCCCCTGACCCTCCTGTCCTCCAATGTCGTCAGTCCGATGTCCCTTAACCTTTCTTCGTAGGACATACCCTGAGCTCCGGAACTAGCCCTGTTGCAAACTTTTGCACTTTCTCTAATTTCTTGACGTGCTTGACAGGTGTGGGTTCCAAACTGGTGCTGCATACTCAGTATGGGCCTGATGTACACAATGTACAGTGTCTTGAACGATTCCTTACTAAGGTATCGGAACGCTATTCTCAGGTTTGCCAGGCGCTTATATGCTGTAGCAGCTATCTGGTTGATGTGTGCCTCCGGAGACATGCTCGGTGTTATGGTCACCCCAAGATCTTTCTCCTTGAGCGAGGTTTGCAGTCTTTGGCCACTAGTCTATACTCTTTCTGCGGTCTTCTTTGCCCTTCTCCGTCAGTTGCTGGACCAGGTGTCCGGCCTGTCCAGGTCTCTTTGAAGTCCTGTCTGGTTCTCATCTGATTTAATTCTCCTTATTAACTTTATATCATCTGTGAACAGGGACACTTCTGTGTGTTGTACTCACTAGTTAAGGTTGCAGGGGTCGAGTCCGAGCTTCTGGCCCCGCCTCATCACTGATCGTTACTAGGTCACTCTCCCTGAACCGTGAGCTTTATCATACCTCTGCTTAAAGCTATGTATGGATCGTGCCTCCACTACATCGCTTCCCAAACTATTCCACTTGCTGACTACTCTGTGGCTGAAGAAATACTTCCTAACATCCCTGTGATTCATCTGTGTGTCTTCAACTTCACTGTGTCCCCTTGTTACTGTGTCCAATCTCTGAAACATCCTGTCTTTGTCTACCTTGTCTTGTTGCAAACCTTTGGACTTTCTCTAGTTTCTTTACGTGCTTGGTAGGTGTGGGTTCCAAACTGGTGCCGCATACTCCAATATGGGCCTAACGTGCACGGTGTGCAGGGTACCTGAACGATTCTTATTAAGATGTTGGAATGCTGTTCTGAGGTTAGCTAGGCGCCCATATGCTGCAGCAGTTATTTGGTTGATGTGCGCTTCAGATGTGCCTGGTGTTATACTCACCCCAAGATCTTTTTCCTTGAGCGAGGTTTGTAGTCTCTGGCCCCCTAGACTATACTCCGTCTGCGGCCTTCATTGCCCTTCCCCTATCTTCATGACTTTGCACTTGGTGGGGTTGAACTCCAGTAGCCAATTGCTGGACCAGGTCTGCAGCCTGTCCACATCTCTTTGTAGTTCTGCCTGGTCTTCGATCGAATGAATTCTTCTCATCAACTTCACGTCATCTGCAAACAGGGACACTTCGGATTCTATTCCTTCCGTCATGTCGTTCACAAATACCAGAAACAGCACTGGTCCTATGACTGACCCCTGTGGGACCCCGCTGGTCACAGGTGCCCACTCTGACACCTCGCCACGTACCATGACTCGCTGCTGTCTTCCTGACAATTATTCCCTGATCCATTGTAGCGCCTTCCCTGTTATCCCTGCTTGGTCCTCCAGTTTTTGCACTAATCTCTTGTGTGGAACTGTGTCAAACGCCTTCTTGCAGTCCAAGAAATGCAATCACCACCCCTCTCTCTCTTGTCTTACTGCTGTCACCATGTCATAGAACTCCAGTAGGTTTGTGACACAAAATTTCCCGTCCCTGAAACCATGTTGGCTGCTGTTGATGAGATGATTCCTTTCTAGGTGTTCCACCACTCTTCTGATAATCTTCTCCATGACTTTGCATACTATACATGTCAGTGACACTGGTCTGTGTGTGTGTGTGTGTGTGTGTGTGTGTGTGTAATTATCAAATATCAGTTTTCAAAGGGGTGGACCGGTAAGCCAGTGGAAGGCTTCGGTCATATGACCCACTGCTCCAGTGGCGGGCCATTATATGACTGAGACCCGCGTCGGGTCTTAGTCCCAAGTCTACCTTACTAAATTTCCTGACATACTCCTTTCCATCAGTTCTCAGCTCCCATAATTTTACACAATAGTGTCCACAATCTTTCAGATCTTCACGTTTTATATGAGGGGCACGACGGCCCTCCTTAGTTTCCCATGAGAGTAAAATAAGCAAATTGTATAATAGTGTTTCCACAAAGAAATCATTTCCAGTTCCATATAGAAAACTGAGTAAATTGTGTATTTTTGTGTCGACCATAATCAGCACTAGGCTATTGCGTCTGTGCAGACGTAAATGCAAACACTTCCTCAGATCACATCAGTGTAAGAGCTCCTAAAACCGGTCATTTAAGTCTTTTTACTCTAACAGAAACTGTTGAATACATCAAACTGCTCGGCAGTATAAAAAAAAATTGTAGACGCACATGTTGATCAGATTATTGGAGGTGGGAATAATTAGAAGCTTCTGAGACTACGTTCACTGGGTTAGTTACAAGGACTGAATACACCCTGACATGTTTCTGAATTATTAATGAATCAGTAACTGCACATTATGTGGAAGCAAAGTATGTGTGACTAACATTAAGAATGTTGATCATAATGATCTAGGACTCCAGGTGCTGCTAGTATCTATTCTGGTTTGCTAAATCTATATAGGATGGTGTCTAGGTGCTAGTGAAGGTCCGTTGATCCTCTGAATTGCAAACTACCCTCTTTCTTCCTTCTGTCAGACCTGATTGCATCCCGTTCCCCAGGCCCTGTGTTGCCCTTACGTGTTTAGAGTCTCCCCGTGAGTGTAATGGTAATATTTATAGTTGTGATGATGTGACTCTTTGAGAGTGAAGCTCTCGGCTCTTATTCCTCAGTTCATTATTATTATTATTATTATTATTATTATTATTATTATTATTATTATTGTTATGTGGGAGGGCTAAACCCGTAGGAATTTTACAGTCCCTGTGGGAAGCGGAGTGATGGAAGGCATTCAGGCTCAGTTCAGGGAACTGGAACACCGATCTAATTCCCTAGATCAAGAGCCCCTCACCAGCGTCAAGGAACCTCCCTTGAGGGGCTCCTCTGTTGGAAATACCACAAGTGAGGAGTGAAGCAGGAAGCCCCAAGCTACTCATTATGAAGTGAGTTATAACGGCGATGAATTCAACAGATAACTGAAAGTACAGCCAGAGGAGTTCTGTCAGTGTCTTTTAGAGTGGTAGTTGATGCTTCACCACTATGTGGGTTATCAAATGACAAAAACCCGCGCCTGGGGACACTGCTCCGTTTCTTGAAGGTAGAATCACCATCTCCACATCAGACTGATACCTCTTCCAAAGCCATCTCTTTACCTGAGTTTGAAAACAGTTTTGTTGGTCACTCTCAGTCAACAACGTGCTGAGTTATTAATGGGTATATCTTTCATTACTGAAAAGTACATGGGGTTAAAGGCAGATAGCAGACTTAGAGTCCATTCCAGGCTATGTGCTGAGGACTGTCTATTTCAATTTTGATTATCGCCTAGATGTTTGAGACAAGGATCGTAAACCAGAAACCAGTCTCCCCACCCTCTTCTTCCTCCAGCCACCGCTGGCTAGAAAAAGAGGAAAAATATACCATGCTATGTTGAAAACTGCATGTAATTTATAGGAAAGATTAGCGTGGAAGGCATGGGTTTCAACCTGCCTGTGCTACTTAGCACTACTACGGCAACTACTCGTAGTATTAAACTGCTACCCACAACTGTATGCACTGGTAGTTCTACCACTGGATACCAACAGTTCCACGATACTGGTGGTCACTGCTCTTCTACGACAACTACCACTGCTACCTCTACTATGATTACTGGTGGTCACTGCTCTTCTACGACAACTACCACTGCTACCTCTACTATGATTACTGGTGGTCACTGCTCTTACTACGACAACTACCACTGCTACCTCTACTATGATACTGGTGGTCACTGCTCTCTACGACAACTACCACTGCTACCTCTACTATGATACTGGTGGTCACTGCTCTTACTACGACAACTACCACTGCTACCTCTACTATGATACTGGTGGTCATGCTCTTACTACGACAACCACCACTGCTACCTCTACTATGATACTGGTGGTCACTGCTCTTACTACGACAACCACCGCTGCTACCTCTACTATGATACTGGTGGTCACTGCTCTTACTACGACAACCACCACTGCTACCTCTACTATGATACTGGTGGTCACTGCTCTTACTACGACAACCACCGCTGCTACCTCTACTATGATACTGGTGGTCACTGCTCTTACTACGACAACCACCACTGCTACCTCACCCATAATACTGGTGGTCACTGCCTCTTCAAGGGGGGTGCTCCTTGCAGTAGTGAAGAGGCTGTTACCTACTTAGAGTCTACCTGGAGGATATTCCGCGGATCAACGTCCCCGCGGCCGGTACATGATCAGGCCTCCCGATGGATCAGGGCCTAATCAACGACGCTGTTACTGCTGGCCGCACGTAGTCCAACGTATGAACCACAGCCCGGTGATTCGGTACTGACTTTAGGTATCTGTCCAGCTCCCTCTTGAAGATATCCTGGGGTTCTATTGGTAATTTCCCTTATGGCTGGTGGGGGGAATGTTTAACAGTTTTGGGCTCCGGACACTAATTGTGTTTTCTCTTTGTGTACTAATGGCGCCCGTACTTTTCACTGGGCGTATGTTGCATAGCCTGCCAAGACTTTTTGCTTTCGTAGAGAATGATTTGTATGTGCAGATTAGGGACCAGTCCTCTAGGATTTTCCAGGTGTAGATTATAATGTATCCTCTTCCCTGCGCTCCAGTGAGTACAATCAAGTGCTTCCAAGCGATCCCAGTAGTTCAGGTGATTGATGGAATTTATATGTGCAGTAAAGGTTCTCTGTACATTCTCTAGATTTGCAATTTCACCTGTCTTGAATGGAGATGTTAATGTACAGCAATATTCAGCCAGGCATTCTTGTCTTGAATGTTTTTATTATCCATCCTATCAGTTTCCTTGCAGTTGCGATAGTGGAACCTTTGTGGTCCTTGAAGGTGAGATAATCAGACATTACCACTCCCTGGTCCTTCACATTGCTTTTCACTCTATTGTGTGATTAGAGTTTGTAGTATACTCAGTACTAGCTATTATTCCTCCAGTTTTCCATAACAGAGTAGCTGAAATTTGTCTTCATTGAACATTATATTGTTCTCCGTTCACCATTGAAAAACTTAGTTTATGTCTTCTTGGACATTTGCCGTGTCCTCAGTGGATGGCACTCTCATGCAGATCCTAGTATCGTCTACAAAGGTCTGAGGAATTGGATATTCAGTCTCCGATCGAACCTAATTACCCCTCCTCCGTCCCATCCTCTCCATCCTCCCATCCCTCATTTCCCATTCTCTCCTCTCCCATCCCTCCCCTTTCCCTTTCCTATTTTAAGCTTTTGGGGTTCTTCAATCAGGCATTCTAGTTCCTAGGTAAGGAGAAGGACTCCAGGGTTCATCCCATTCCGTTGAGGTCCTTGGTGGTAGTGTAGTTTGCTGTGGACTCGGGATCGTCTGGAGATTCTGATCCCTCTCCAGTCTACCGGGAGGAGGCTTCAGGTGTCTTTCAGGTGACAGGTGTATCTCTGGAGGCTGCCTGTCGGATTCCAGGATTCGGTGGCCGAAGGAGGTATGCTTTGTGGCGGGTTTCCGACCGCCCTCTCTTTTGTCCACCGAAGTGGTTTGGTAGATGTGAGGTTGCTATCCTGGATTGCTTGTATACTGGCTTGAAGAGTAGGGTATGACACGGATTCCATGCTGCATCTGCACTACCGGCTGCGCTGAGGTCCTTTTGGGCACTGAGAGGGATTTTACGACCGTTTCCTCCTTGGAGCTACCCCTCCACGTTACCTCCCTTTTTTTCTTTCCTTTTTTGTTTTTTTTATCTTAAAAACAAAAAGAAAAGATAGATCTAACCATGGAGTCCCATATCCACGAAACTGCTCCTCTTGGGCCCCTTTCTGTAGCAGTACACTCTTACCACCCAGCCTTCTTACTGAACCATCTTCTGCGGGTGACATTTTGTTGCTTGCTCCTGATACTGAGGCTCGGCCAGACTCCTTCGACACATCCGACCTCTGCACGTCTTAGATTATGTTTCCGGCTTCTCCCCATCTAAGCAACCACGACCTTTCTCTGAAGACACTACTTGGAATGCCTCACTCTACTCAGAAAAGACCAAAGCAACAATCACTCCTTTTACATACTACACATAGTACACAATGGACTAAGTTTTTCACTCTGAAGCCGACATCTTCCTTAGACTATATTTCTGATCATAGTATCAGCAAGGCGCACCTACGCCATGTTGGTTGTAATATTCCGTTTCATGGTCTCAAGAGTGGTACACGCATCATCACTGCACAAAATTAGCCAAGTTCACTCTCTTTCTCTCCTTACCACCATGGATATTATTCCTGTAACAATTCAAAAACACCATTCTCTCGATTCTTGTAGTGATACCGTCATTCTACCTTATACCATTGTTCAGCATAATTTCCAGATATGTGGACAGCACTGTATAGCCCTTGTGGCTTAGCGCTTCTTTTTGATTATAATAATAACCCAGATATGTGGTGACGACATTCTGGAACAGCTTGAACTCCAAGACCTCCCACAAGACACACATGTCCTACCTGCGGAGACGCAATGTAGCTCGCTTAACTTTTGACTGCTGTAAGCTTCCGTCCTTGGTTTATATTGTGGGACACCGTTACAAGTGTGAAAGTTGATCCGTACACCACAACAGTGTAGAAATTGCTTGTGTTTTGGCCATCCAGCGAAATATTGCAGGTCTATGGCAGAATGCCAGTCTATGGCGCCGAAGACCATACCAGTTACATCTTGTAGTCTACCTCCCTCTTGCCTTAATTGTATTTATGCTCAGCCATCTTATTCTCGTCATTGCCAAGTTTACTTATTAATGAACGAGAAATCCATTGTCTCAAAAAGACAGAAGGCTTTACTTATGCCATGACAGTCTTCATCAATCTTCCAGGGAAAGACTTCCCCATATTTCTTATTTTCGAGTTACTAAGAGACTCCCAACCTCTGGGGTCCCAATTCCCGCAGTCTACCCTGTGGTCACACATTCCACAGTCATTCTGCATCTAACTCTTGCAGTCCTGGACTCCAAAGTCCCTACTCGTTACCACATACTATTCTCAAATTTTCATCTTGCTAGCAAGTTTCTCTGTCTACAAGATCTCGCATAACAGCTCCTCCCCTTCGCCCTATACTTCTCTAAAGTCCAAACAGTCCCTGAAGTGTAAGTCTTCTTTAACCTCTCCTTCACTTATCCTACCGGACATTTTTCATTTCCAGTCTGTACCTGGTCGTTTACTTCTTACTAGCTCTGTTACGAGTGTGGAGGTTCATCCTCCTCTCATACAGACCCTTCCCTTCCTCTCCCCTCTTAAGTTTCTTCCTCTCTGTCCCCTCCCAAGGTTCTTTCCAAAATAACTCTAACCTTTCGCCCTCCCCTACTTTGGTAACTTCGATCGTCGCCCCAATCTTTACTCACCCTTCCCTTTCTATCTCCGATGTCGTCCCACATACAACGTCCTTGTCCTCTGAAACACTTGAAGCTATCTCGAATATATTGAGGAGGACTAAACAATAAATGGACACCCATCCACCTCCCGTCGCACCTCTTCACTCTTCTACTCCATCTGTACAACTCTTTGCTCATAGCATTCCAATCCTTCACTGCTTACTCGCTTTCTGCTGCCTCCACACGTGGGCTTTATTAGCCCTTTTAGTCCGTAGATACCTATTACTTCATATATCCTGTATCCTTCTCTTCACAAATCTTGGCTAATTTACAGAGGAATATCCGAGGCCTTAGAGGTAACCGGGGTGAGCTTCGGGTGTTGTTCTCCCAGTTTTACCCTGTTTGTGTTTGTTTACAAGAACCCAATTTATGCTCCGCTGTTATCCATCCCTTCTCGGGCAATGTTTTATTGTATTCATCAGATCCTTTTCTCAATGGAATTTTTAATGAAAGTGCACTTCTTGTACGCACAGGTATACCATAACATCAGATTTTTGTTCATACTTCGTTGTATTACATTGCAGCGATCATCTGCTTGAATAAGTGGTATATTGTCTGTTCATTGTATCTCTCTCCTTCTCAGATATTATCTATCCAAGATGTATTTCTTCCGGTGGAAGAAAACACGCCCACTGTTTTCACCCTTGCCGGGAATCGAACCTGGACCATCAGAATGTGAAGCGAGAGCCTTGCTATCAGGATAGGCCACCAGCCCGTACTCTTACTTGTAGAAATAAGAAAATATTTTAGAAATAAAGATATTATTATTATTATTATTATTATTATTATTATTGATTTTAAGCGGAGGAGAGCGGTTTTAAATTTTCTAGTGTCTAAAATTCGCTGAATTACTTTCACTAGACGTTTTGTCATTCCTGATACTCCATTGCTCGCGTATCCCTGAAGGTGATACTGTCGGGTTTCTCGTCGGTTATCCTGGAAACCTCACATTACCTCCTTGACAGCAACTTACCATAGGTGGCTGAACCTCCTTAAAGCCCTCACTCATCTTTCATGGGGGTTGATCGTCTAACTCCTAGGACTGCATTCAGCCCTGATTTTATCGAAACTAGATTTGGCCGACCAGTTAATCAACGGCCTCTCCTGCAACTTTTTGTAAACTTGATGACATCCATCACCAGGGATTATGCGGATTATGCGGCAACAATGTTGGTCTGATAAGATACATAAATTACATTCTATCAAACCAAGTTGTAAGGTTTCTGGTTCGTTTGTATGTCATCGATGCTGTGGTTGGAAGACTACACTACTCCCATCTTCGCAACGGTACACACTCGTCTTACTGCTGCAATCATTATATGACAGTGGAGAATATCTATCCTTGAACGATCGCACGTGATGCTCATTGTCTTCGTTATATGTTCACTCTTATGACCGTCGCAATTCATGCTATATAGGATAGTAACGGACGTTAGTTAGACGTTCATTGTTCTCGCCCCTTGTTTACTAGCGTCCCTTTTCTCTTCGTCTACATTCGCTCTTGTACTTATCTTCAGTGCCCTCTTTATGTGCTTCATGAAGCATCTAACTTTCACTTCCCCATGGGTTGAGATCGGACAGTTCGAGTCTGAGTTCTTCCCCATGTTGTGCGGAAGCCCAATACCTACGTTTGGCTTCTCGGCTCCTTGTGTTTCTTAATCGGCTTCCGGTCTCATGTCTTAATCACTTTCGATCTCATTCTAATTGAAGTCGCGAGTGTCAACTGATGGTCTAATTCCACTGACGGTGTCGGGTGTTTGCAGCAAGTTTCGGTGAGGGCGTTACGTGGAGGGTATTTATTATCTCGGCTAGCATTTTTACACTGAATTGTATGGCAGTTTCGTATGCATCTAAAGCCTGTGTTCCATTGTGGTAGTCTCGACTCCCTTAGTGTTTGCAGCTTTTAATAAACAATTGATTACCTATTAAACTGTTTCTTATATACGACTTTGGTTTATGCCTTGAACAGAGCAGATTATGTGCGTAGTGTCAAGCAGTACTTGACCTCCAGGTTCATATGGAGGTGTTCCATTCACAGTCTATTTTGACTGTGATTTCTAACACCTTCAAACCTTGGCAACAATGTTGGTCTATATGATACATTAAAATTACATCCTATCAAACCAAGTTTAGGTTTTGGTCGTCTTGTCATCGATTGCTGTGGTTGAAGACTACACTCTCATCTTCGCATACAACTTCGTCTTATGGGTATCTCATGGAGATGAGTCATGTTCACTGTGAGAATTGTCAGGTTCCAGTTTCGGTTGCCATATTCTATCTGATGTCGGTCTATCAATGGCACACAGAATGTTGCCCCAACGTCATCACGTTCTAACGCTCTTATATTATCTTCCCCTCGTCACTGGACGCCCCACCTTTGACTGACTCCCTCACTGACCTTTTGACAGCAACTGATTTACTACACTAACTTTGAAGATACTTCCTCTGGCAACCTCTTCACAGCCCCCTTTCCCTAACTCTCCCTGACTTGTCATGTTCACTCTGTAGGTAGCGCTTCATTTTTTTTATTTAATAATGCTGGTCATGACTTGTCTCGCTACATTACTGCTACTGTATTATGATAATGGTGTCACGCTCTTACTAGATACCTCACTGTTCCTGTATTAAATAATGGTGGTCACTGTTTTTACTACGACTAACATACTGCTACCTGTATTATGATAATGGTGGTCACTGCTCTTACTACGACTACCATCATTGCTACCTGTATTAAATAATGGTGGTCACTGCTCTTACTACGACTACCATCACTGCTACCTGTATTATGATAATGGTGGTCACTGTCTCACTACGACTACCATCACTGCTACCTGTATTATGATAATGGTGGTCACTGCTCTCTACGACTACGATCACTGCTACCTGTATTATAATAATGGTGGTCACTGCTCTTACTACGACTACCATCACTGCTACCTGTATTATAAATGGTGGTCACTGCTTCTATCTACGACTACCATCACTGCTACCTGTATTATGATAATGGTGGTCACTGCTCTTACTACGACTACCATCACTGCTACCTGTATTATGATAATGGTGGTCACTGCTCTTACTACGACTACCATCACTGCTACCTGTATTATGATAATGGTGGTCACTGCTCTCACTACGACTACCATCACTGCTACCTGTATTATGATAATGGCGGTCACTGCTCTCACTACGACTACCATCACTGCTACCTGTATTATAATAATGGTCACTGCTCTCACTACGACTACCATCACTGCTACCTGTATTATGATAAAGGTGGTCACTGCTCTCACCACGACTGCTACTTTAACTTCACCATTACTATTACAACCTGGGAAGTTCATTGTCAACCATTCATCCAGATGTAACTGTTGACCACAGTTTGTTCCTATGTAGTATCTAGCTGCAGCATTTTAGTTCAGCTGATTTCTAAATTGTCTTCACACTCACAGCTTCAGCTAATGGTAATTAAAATTCATCGAACTGTAACATAAATTACAAGAAAAAAAAACTTTACCACCGTTTGTGTTTTATCAGTTTCCTAGAATTTCAATTCCAGTGTAACACGTCATTCACTCAGTCTGCATTTTAAATAGTTCTTTGTGATTAAGTGCATCAAACTCACTCATCCTAACCTAAGGGTTTGAATTTGTAACAGACAATGTCAAGCGCTTTGGCTCCTTCATATAGTTTGTTTCATGCGATGATGTGAGCTCAGTTATTTTAACTTCTCTGTACCCTTTCCAATCTACTTGTCTTCGTCCTTTATGCAATCTGGATACATAAACATTTTCAGGTAGTTTCTGTACTGAATTATAGTATGACCTAACATTTGGTTGTAATGATTAGCTCACATGTAATTTAACACATTTGAGATTGTGATTATATTCGAAAAAAAACTTTTCCATCGTTTTGCTTATGTTACCAAGAATTTTCATTCCTTGGAATCGGTTTCACTTTACTTGCATTTTAAATAACTTTGTATGGGTGCTCTAATCTCACCTTAACCTATCGGATTAACTCTGAAAAATGCAACTCTTTTTTTAGGTATTTTTCACGAATTTTATGTATTCAACTTTTGTACTCTTCAATTAGTTTCTCATGCAAGGATACTTAAACCATTGAGGGTATGTTTCTGTACTGAAAATATAGCTAGAAACGTCAAGCTTTGGTTGGTATAGCTGCTCACAATGAAGGCCCGAGTTCGATTCGATCTCGGAAACTTTAACGTTTCTTTCATGTTTTCTTAGTTTAACCTAAAATTGGTACTTTGGATTGGTTTACTTTGTACTGGCTATTGTGGCATTACGTCTCCTCGGCGTTAACCATTCAGATTCCATGGAAATAAGTTAGCAGTCTACGATTTATGCTACTGACTTTCCTTGTTTCCTGGGTGTTTAACCCAGTCCGATTGAAAAATCTCGAACGTCCAATAGTTTCTCAATCTTTTTATCATGATGCTCACCCATAAAGCATCCCTCACAATCCCTTTCCCCGTCCCTTCATTTTTCTCCTAAACGTACATTGTACATGAAAACCAAACACACATATAAATATATATAGCACAATAGAACTGCAAGATTCACATCAATTTAGCTCACAGAATGCAGTTATAATTATAAGCAAAGAAGAGGTATACTCAACAGTGAGAGCTATTAAAAAGAATATAGCTGAAGTGAACAGAATTTTCACACAAAGCAACTCAAGAAATGCTTGAAGACATTGAAGAGTATCTAACAGATTTCGGCACCAGGATCAAACTTTTTTCCATCTCAAGAACGAAATTCAGAAACATTCAAAATGTTACTAACCCACTAACAAGCTGCCATTCAACCAATCATCATGAAGCTGAGCTTCCCCAGCGTTCGAGTTGCTGCCTAAAGTTGGGTTGTGGCTCCAGAAGGATCCCATAGTAATTGCTTCCTTTGTCCTTTCTGACATCGCCTGCTGCTATGCAGCTGACACACCTTTCAAGTCATGTAAGACACTCCTGTGACAGGGAGCCAAAAGACCCGAGGTGGGATAGTATCTGCGAATCTAGAAGAAGAATTCTATAGCATGCGCCAAGCAGTTTTTGGTGAGGTACCTTCTCGAATGCTTATTAGAAATTTCTCTGCACTTTAACGGAACTTTGTCGTAATTTTTACACCTATAGTTCATAAATGGAATGTTAGACCTATATGATTCTGGGTTGATTTCCAGGTATTATGTTATGTTTTAGAAAATTTATATTGTCCCTAATAATAGTCAGAAATTAATGTTCAGGTGATTGGACGATAGCTAAGAAATACTACACATCTTGTATTTGTTTTTGATTATAAGGGTAATACAGTGGAACCTCGGCTTGTAAATGCCCCATCATGCAAATTTTTCAGGATACGAACTGTCTCTCGGTTGCTTATTTGCTTCTGGCCCGGCTTAGGTGGCCCGGTGGCCCGGTGGCTAAAGCTCCCGCTTCACACACGGAGGGCCCGGGTTCGATTCCCGGTGGGTGGAAACATTTCGACACGTTTCTTTACACCTGTTGTCCTGTTCACCTAGCAGCAAATAGGTACCTGGGTGTTAGTCGACTGGTGTGGGTCGCATCCTGGGGGACAAGATTAAGGACCCCAATGGAAATAAGTTAGACAGTCCTCGATGACGCACTGACTTTCTTGGGTTATCCTGGGTGGCTAACCCTCCGGGGTTAAAAATCCGAACGAAATCTTATCTTATCTAGATACGAACGAAATTTCAGGATGCGAACTTCCCCTTAAGGGAGGTTCCTTGGTGAGGGGCTCTTGATCTAGGGAATTGGATCTGTGCTACAGTTCCCTAAATTAATAATAATAATAATATAATAATTATTATTTTATTATAATAATAATAATAATAGTAAAACGTATAATATAATATAATGTAATAATAATACTATAATAATAATATATAATACTAAAATAATTATAATAACATACTATAATAAGTGTCAGAATGCCACCAATAGATGGCAGAGGCAGTACCAAAACAACACCAGTGCAAGTGTGTTTGGAGTTTACCTCGCGGTGGCAGGAATTCTCTTGTTTTCCTTACGTTTTGTGCAGTTATTTTGCCAAATTTCATTTTTCTAACCATGGGTCCTAAGAAAGCAAGTGCAAAGGACAGTGTTGAGAAGGAAAAGAGGATGATTTCCATAAAATTAAAGCAGAAAATCATAGATAAACAAACTAGGTGCGAGGGTTAAGGACTGGGCAAGTGATTACCAGTGTAGCTGATCTACGATATGTGCAATACTAATGTACAATACATATCGTTAAGTTCAGTGATAAAGAGTAGCATTAACAGTGTAGCAATTAATTGCTACACACTTAAGAGTTTAGCAATTAAGTTTAGCATTAAGAGTGTAAAACAAAATGAACTGACGGCATACACCACCCTGCCTATCTTTTCCACCGTCAACCTTCCCCAGCATTTCTTCTCCAAGGTAAATGGTGTAGGTACACCAGTTTATTTCCACATTATGTTTTCCTTATGAAAGAAGTGATCTAATGCAGTTAGCCTCACGTTTTCATAGCAGGAGCGAGAACGCCCACAACCACTCTCCTCCGCCAATGTCACCACTAGCCACATACGTAATGACATTTTATTCATTCTAGAGTGTATATCAGGTTTCTATATTATTTATATTGTTTATTATGTTATATTAGATGAATTGTGATAGATAAATAAGCCGTAGAGTTGCTATTAGTGTCATATTGAAATATTTTGTAGAGCCTCCTGAGAGCAGGAATTCCGCTGGAACGGATTAATGGCATTTCAATTAATGAAAAATGAGGAATATTGACTCAGCATACGAACAATTCAGGATACGAACAAGGTCATGCAAAGGATTAAATTCGTAAGCCGAGATTCCACTGTATTTGCCTTTTTCTAAGGAGTTGTTAAATACCACCATTAGTGATGTGTGATTTAGAATCTACAGTCTTATATAGGGGACTCTTGATCTAAGGAATTGAATCTGTGCTCCGGATCCCTGAACTGATCCTGAATACCTTCCATCCCCCCCCCCCACAGGCACTGTATAATCCTACGGGTTTAGCTCTCCCCTGTGATTATATAATATAATATATAAGTCTAGCAGGCAGCTTGTCTGGTCAGCTGGATTTGTTAACATTCAACTTTTCTAAGTGTTTTAATACGCCAAGTACAGTAATTTTGTAAAAATCTAATTTACCAGAATCAGGTCAAAAAAAGAAAAAAATGTTATAGCTTGGGAATATGATCAGCTACCTCCCAAGATTTATTTGACTCATTACAAAATGCATGTGAAATAATTACCAATAAAGAAAACAAACACCGACTTAAAATGTACATGGCGGTGACCGACGATGTTCAGTTGTACCCTAATCAAAACTTCAGAAAAATACAAGTGCGTAATGCACACGAACTGCAATAATCCCTATGGATGAGCATAAATTAATATAACTCTATTCCTGTAATATTACAAATAAAATATAGTAGTGACAATAGTATTCTCATAACACTAAGAGTTCGTTTTAATATATAAACTCAAGCTTAGCCATAACTAGCAGGACGTTCCGTGACAAACACTTTATTACTGGGGAAGGGGAACAACTCAACTGTGTTTCACAAGTCAATTTACGATCCTGGATACGAAATATATCGTGCGAATCCATCATTTTTAGCACATTGTCTGTGGCATGCGAAGAGTATGTTACAATTTATTTGGTGTATGTCACACTCCAGTATAGGCTGCCTCCCAGCCAGCGAACCTGGTGCTATGGGTTTAACAATCAATAGGGTACCCGTAGTTAAATCAGTACCTTGTTTCATTGACCAATCACAGGGAAGCCCGCCAAAGCTGAAGTAACCTGGTTCACTTGTGGTAAACATTTGGCAGACTTACCTACCTGCTGGTTGAGTACGGTGCACTCTCTCTGGCTCTCTTTGCCATCTCTCACCGTGGTGTACACTTATTATTATTATATTAGTACATAATGTACATACCTGTATAAAGTGTGTTAGTAATACTGTCCCGGATTTGAGAGAGCAGACTCTTGTTACCAGGCTCGACATCCTCCTACTCCATGTGATGCTAGATCTGTTAAATAAGGGGACAAATCAATGGCAGATACAGTGATTTCGTAGTGTTGGCACATGCAGGGTTCACATCAATAAGTTCTACCTCGTGTACTAGAAGTTCATTCTTGATAAATTAGACACATGTGCAACTCTTGGGTATCTTTATTGAGGAAACGTTTCGCCACACAGTGGCTTCATCAGTCCATACAAAGGTTCTCTGAACCATTCATCTACAAAGTTCATTCTTGTTATACCAAATAAAGCGGCGAAGTCGGACTGGACCAGGAGACATAAACCAAGATGGCCACGAACTACCGTGAGATAAGCGTCGTTGAAATCCAAATAGGGGCTCCAGTGAAGTTGTATTAGTTATATCTAACCAAACGTTTTAAAAGGATGGACCGGAAAGCCATCAGAAGGCCTCGATCAGATGACAAATAGCTCCAGTGATTGGCCATCAAATAACTAAGACCCCCGTCAGGAAGCACTTGTCCTGATTCCTGACAAACCTTACCTTAATTGTATTAATTTTAGCAGACAAGATTGATCTAATTAAATAGTGTGTGTCTAGGAAAACCTATTTCCAATGTTGTTTTCCTATATGTGATTCAGTTCTGGACTAATGGCATTCTAGACCAGTATCACAGCCTGGTGTTGGTCAGGTACTGCACCAGCTACTGGCCAGTGGATATCTTTTAAAAATATTTAAACAATGTCAGTCTCAACATGCAAGACAACACTGGAAATATCTTATTTTCCACTGGCAAAATCAATCCTCTGAAACAATGTCAGTCTCAACATGCAAGACAACACTGGAAATTCTTATTTTCCACTGGCAAAATCAATCTTGAGAGATAAATTAAGATTTTGGGCTCTGTCAGTGTGAGACAGTAAAGACGTTAGCACAATAACCTACAACATGGGAGAGAGAGAGAGGAGAGGAGATAGATGAGAGCTTACAAACGACGTTTCGGTCCGGACTTGGACCATTTACAAAGTCACACTGACTTTGTAAATGGTCCTCTCTCCCATGATGCAGGTTATTGTGTATTGTTCCGGTCAAGGTATTGTGCCCCTTTTTGTTATTTATAAAAGAAGGCAAATGGATATGTTCCAACATGTGCTGCAAGACAAAAAAGTCAGTAAAAATTATCAAATTTATGCAGAGTCCGTGAGTTTCAAGCCAGTCCAAGATCAGTCTCACAGAAATAGAAGTTAAATTAATTGAAATAGTAATTTGGCAGTAAGAAATTGGGAAGATAAAGTGCCCGGGGATGAATTTTGAAGGAGAAATTAAGAATGATATCCTCAAATTGCCAAAAAAAGAAAAACTTGGTAATTCTCATACAATTTTCAAACAAATAACCGAGGTGAGTTGGATTTTTCTGTGGTCACAATTATAAATATTAACAAGATATATATCTTGGAAAAGGCAACAGTCCCCTACCGCCCGCCACTAGTTCTATTGTCCAATACCTATATCAAGAGGATCTGCCCAAGTGTTCAAAGATGCGAATCCATCAGTGGAACTTAGTAGTTTTACCAATATACTTAAAAACTGCAGCAATAACAAATATATTTGTTGACTACATAGATCTGTGATTATCATGTATAACATCGTTGTCTTTTTATGAAATATTGTATGATGTATTTTAGGTTAAAAATATAACTCTCATCTGGGATAATATACTTGCTAGTAAAACTTTTTCAGGAAGGACTGTGGGGGCAAGAAAACTATTGTGGTACCTGGGGTGGCAGGAGCTATTGTGGCTTACCTGTGGAGGCAAGAACTAACTGTTACTGCACTGTGGTGAGCAGGAACTATTGCGGTACCATGTGTGGCAGGAGCTATTGTGTACCTGTAGGTGGCAGGAAACTACTGTAATGCCTGTGTGGTGGCAGGAACTATTGTGGTACCTGTGGTGCAGGAACTTTGTGGTTACCTGTGGTGCAAGAACTACTGTAGTGCCTGTCTGTGGCAGGAACTACTGTATGCCTGTGGTGGCAGGATCTATTATAGTACATGTGGTGGCAGGAACTGTTGTAGTATCTGTGGGTGGCAGGATACTAATGTAGTACCTGTTCGGTGGCAGGAACTACTGTAGTACCTGTGGTGCAGGAAACTACTGTAGTACTGTGGTGGAGGAACTACTGTGTACTGTGGTGGCAGGAACTATTATGAGTACCTGTTGGCTGCAGGAACATATTCTGTTGTATCTGTGGTGGCTGGAACTACTGTTGTACCTGTGGTGGCAGGAACTATGTAGTACCTGATGGTGGCAGGACACAACTGTAGTACCTGTGGTGCAGGAAACTACTGTAGTACATGTGGTGCAGGATCTATTGTATACCTGTGGTGGCAGAACAGGGAACTACTGTTCAGTGCCATGTGGTGGCGGGAATACTTGTAGTATCTGTGGTGGCCAGGATCTTAATGTAGTACTGTCGGTGGCAGGAACTATGTAGTACCCGTGGTGGACAGGATACTACTGTAGTAACTGTGCTTGCAGGAACTATTGTGCTTCCTGTGGTGGGCGGGAACTAATGTAGTACCTGTGGTGGAAGGGAAAACTATTGTAGTACCTGTGGTGGCAGGGAACTACTGTAGATGCTGTGGAGGCAAGATAACTATTGTAGTGCCCTGTGGAGGCAGGAAAAAAACATTGTAGTACCTGTGGTGGCATGGAAAACTATTGTAGTACCTGTGGTTAGGCGGAACTTTTGTGTACATGTGGTGGCAGGAAAAACTACTGTAGTGCCTGTGGAGGCAAGAATATTTAGTGCCTGTGGTGGCAGGAAACTACTGTAGTACTGTCGGTGGCGGAACTACTGTAGAAAAAATGGCTGTGGTGGCAGGATCTAGTGTAGTACCTGTGGTGGCAGCACTATTTTAGTACTTGTGGTGGCAGGAACTATTGTAGTACCTGTGGAGGCAGGAACTATTATAGTACATGTGGGTGGCAGGAAAACTATTGTAGTATTCTGTGGTGGCAGGAACTACAGTAGTAACTGTGGTGGCAGGAACTATCTATAGTACGCTGTGGTGGCAGGAACTATTGTAGTATTTGTGGTAGGCAGGAAACTTATAGTGTACCTGTGGTGGCAGGAAAACTACAGTAGTACCTTTGGTGGCTGGAAATACTGTAGTTACCTGTGGTGGCAGGAAACTTCTGTCAGTACCTGTGGTGGCAGGAAGATTGTAGTACCTGTGGTGGCAGGAACTTTTTTAGTAACTGTGGTGGCAGGAAAACTATTGTAGTACCATGTGGTGGCAGAAATTACTGTAGTACCTGTGGTGGCACGGAGTATCTGTAGTGCTGTGTGGCAGGAAAATGTTTGTAGCATCTGTCGGTGGCAGAAACTACTGTAGTACCTGTGGTAGGCCGGAACTTACTGTTAGTACCGATGGTGGCAGGAACTACTGTAGTAACTGTGGTGGCAGGGAGCTATTGTAGACCTGTGGTGGTGGGAAACTAATGTAGTACCTGTGGGGGAAGGAAACTATTGTAGTACTGTGGTGGCAGGAACTATTGTTCAGTACCTGTGGTGGCAGGATACTGTAGTACCCCTGTGTGGCCAGGAAACTACTGTTGTACTGTGGTGGCAGGAAACTACTGTAGTGGCTGTGGTGGCAGGAACTACTGTTAGTACTGTGGTGCAGGAACTTTTGTAGTACCTGTGGTGGCAGGAACTATTGTAGTACCTGTGGTGGCTAGGAACTATTGTAGTACGAGTGGCTGGCAGAAATTACTGTAGTACTGTGGGTGGCAGGAGTTATTGTAGTACCTGTGGTGCAGGAACTACTGTAGTGGCGCGGTGGATCAGGATCTATAGTAGTACTGTGTGCAGGAACTATTGTAGTACTGTGGTGCAGGAACTGTTGTGTACCTGTGGTGGCAGGAGCTGCTGTGTGGGCAGGAAACTAACTTGTAGTGGCTTGTGGTGGCAGGAACATACTTAAGCACCTGTGGCCGGCAGGAACTACTGTAGTGGCTGTGTGGTGGTAGGAACTACTGTAGTGGCTGTGGTGGCAGGAACTACTGTCAGTACTGTGGTTGGCAGGAACTACTGTTTGTACCTGTGGTGGCAGAAACTTACTGTATGGGACTGTTGTGGGCAGAAACTACTGTAGTGCCTCGTCGGTGGCAGGAACTTACTGTAGTACTGTGGTGGCAGGAACTTATGTAGTACTTTGGTGGCAGGAACTACTGTAGCCTGCCTGTGGTGGCAGAAACTACTGTAGTGGCTGTGGTGCGCAGGAACTACTGTAGTGCCTTTGGTGGCAGGAACTACTGTAGTACCTGTGGTGGCAGAACTACTGTAGTGCCTGTGGTTCAGAACTACTGTAGGGCTGTTGTGGCAGGAAAATACTGTACGTAATGCCTGTGGTGGCAGGATATACTGTTAGTACGTAGGTGGCAGGAACGACTGTAGTCTGTGGTGGCAGGAACTACTGTGTGCCTGTGTGTGATGGAGGAAACTACTGTAAGTGCCCTGTGGTGGCAGAAACTATGTAGTGGCTGTTGTGGCAATAACTATTAGTACCTGTGGTGGCAGGAATACTGTAGTACCTGTGTGGCAGAAATACTGTTAGTGGCTGTAGGGTGCAGGAAAGGAACTACTGTAGTCTGTGGTGGCAGAAGAAACAACTGTAGTGGCTGTAGTGGCTGGAACTACTGTATACCTGTGGCTGGCAGGAAACTACTGTTAGTGCCTGTGGTGGCAGAAACTACTGTAGTGGCTGTTGTGGCAGGAACTACTGTAGTACCTGTGGTGGCAGGAACTACTGTAGTGCCTGTGGTGGCAGAAACTACTGTAGTGGCTGTGGTGGCAGGAACTACTGTAGTGGCTGTGGTGGCAGGAACTACTGTAGTACCTGTGGTGGCAGGAACTATTGTAGTACCTGTGGTGGCAGGACTATTGTAGTACCTGTGGTGGCAGGAAACTATGTAGTGCCTGTGGTGGCCGAAACTGTTGTAGCATCTGTGGTGGCAGAAACTACTGTCATTAACCTGTGGTCGGCAGGAACTACTGTAGTACCCGTGGTGGGCAAGGAAAACTGTAGTAACTGTGGTGCAGGAACTATTGTAGGACCTGTGGTGTGGTGGGAACTAATGTAGTACCTGTGGTGGAAGAACTATTGTAGTACCTGTGGTGGCAGGAAACTAATGAAGTACTGTCGGTGCGCAGGATACTACTGTAGTACTGTGTGGCAGGGAATACTGTGAGTGGGTCTGTGGTGGCAGGAAACTACACCTGTAGTACCTTGTTGGTGGCAGGAAACTATTGTGTACCTGTGGTGGCAGGAAACTATTGTAGTACTGTGTGGCAGGAATATTGTAGTCCTTCTGGTGCAGAAATTACTGTAGTACCTGTGGTGGCAGGGAGCTATTGTAGTACCTGTGGTGGCAGGGAACTACTGTAGTGGCTGCGGTGGCAGGAAAACTATTGGTAGTACCTGTGTGGCAGGAACTATGTAGTACCTGTGGTTGGCAGGAACTGTTGTAGTACCTGTGGTGGCAGGACGCGCTGTTGTGGGTGGCAGGAAACTACTGTGTGGGCTGTGGTGCAGGAACTCTTAAGCACCTGTGCGCAGGAATACTGTAGTGGCAGTTGTTGTAGGAAACTACTGTAGGGCGTCTGGTGGCAAGGAACTACTGTAGTACCTGTGGTTGGAAGGAACTTCTGTAGTACCTGTGGTGGCAGAAATACTGTAGTGCTGTTTGTGGCAGGAACTACTGTAGTGCCTTTTTGTGGCAGGAACTACTGTTAGTAACCTGTCGGTGGCAGGAACTACTGTAGTACCGTGGTGGCAGGAACTTACTGTTGTGCCTGTGGGGGCAGAAATCTGTAGTGGCTGTATGGGCATTACTACTGTAGTATTACCTGTGGTGGCAGGATTACTGTAGTACCTGTGGTGCAGAAATACTGTAGTGGCTGTGGTGGCAGGTACTCCTGTATTCCTGTCGTGGCAGAAACTTACTGTAGGGATGTTGTTGGGCAGGGAACTACTGTTAGTACCTGTGGTGGCAGAACGTAATACACCCCTTACTTACTGTAGTGCCTGTGGTGGGCAGAAAAACTACTGTAGTGGCTGTTGTTGCAGGCAAACTACTGTAGTACTGTGGTGGGAAGGAAAATACTGTAGTGCCTGATGTGCAGAAAACACTGTAGTGGCTGTGGTGGCGGAACTACTGTAGTGCCTGTGGTGGCAGGAACTACTGTAGTACCTGTGGTAGGCGGAACTACTGTAGTGGCTGTGGTGGCAGGAACTACGGTAAAGTGCCTGTGGGGGCAGGAAACTACTGAGTGGCTATGGTGGCAGGAAACTACTGTAGTGGTGTTGTGGCGGAACTACTGTAAGTACCTGTGGTTGCAGTAGGGAACTATGTAGTGCCTCGTGGTGGCGGGAACTACTGTAGACTGTTGTGGTAGGAACTACTGAAGTACCTGTGAGGCTGGAACTACTGTAGTGCCTGTGGTGGCGGAATACTGTAGTACCTGTGGTTGTAGGAACTACTGTAGTGGCTGTGGTGGCGGGAACTACTGTAGTACCTGTGGTGGCAGGAACTACTGTAGTGCCTGTGGTGGCAGGAACTACTGTAGTGCCTGTGGTGGCAGGAACTACTGTATAGTACCTGTGGTGGAAGGAACTACTGTAGTGGCTGTGGTGGCAGGAGACTACTGTAGTGGCTGTGGGGGCAGGAAATACTGTAGTGGGCCTGGTAGGTGGAAGGAACTACTTCAGTGCCTGTGGTGGCAGGAAACTACTGTAGCTACCTGTGGTGGCAGGAACTACTGTAGTGGCTGTGGTGGCAGGAAACTACTGTAGTGACGTGGTGGAAGGAACTACTGTGTACCTGTGAGTGGCGGGAAACTCTGTTTGTACCTGTGGTGGCAGTAACATATGTAGTGGCTGTGGGGGGCGGAACTTACTGTGTACATTTGGTGGCAGGAAACTACTGTAGTTCTGTCGGTGGCAGTAATACTGTAGTGGCTGTGGTGGTAGGAACTCTGTAGTGGCTGTGGTGCGAAACTACTGTAGTTACATTTGGTGGCAGGAAACTACTGTAGTACCTGTGGTGGCAGGAACTACTGTAGTACCTGTGGTGGCAGTAAATACTGTAGTGGCTGTGGTGGGGGAACTACTGTAGTACCTGTTTACCTGGAGTTTACCTGGAGAGAATTTCGGGGATCACGCCCCCGCGGCCCGGTCTGTGACCAGGCCTCTGGTGGATCAGAGCCTTGATCAACCAGGCTGTTGCTGCTGCTGCACGCAAACCAACGGTACGAGCCACAGCCCGGCTGTTCAGGAACTGAACGTTAGGTTGCTGTCCAGTGCCAGCTTGAAGACTGCAGGGGTCTGTTGGTAATCGCCCTTATGTGTGCTGGGAGGCAATTGTTGAACCAGTCTCGGGCCCTGACCCTTATTGGATGGTCTCTTAACGTGGCTAAGTGACACCCCTGCTTTTTCATTGGGGGGCTGGTGCATCGTCTGCAAGTCTTTTGCTTTCGTAGTGAGTGATTTTCGTGTGCAAGGTTCGGTTATAGTCCCTCTAGGATTTTCCAGGTGTATATAATCATGTATCTCTCCTCCTGCGTTCCAGGGAATACAGGTTAAGGAACCTCCAAGCGCTCCAGTAATTGAGTGTTTTATTCTCCGTTATTGCGCGCCGTGAAAGTTCTCTTACATTTTCTAGGTCGGAATTTCACCTGCCTTGAAAGGTGCTGTTAGTGTGCAGCAATATTCCAGCCTAGAAGAACATGGACCTGAAGAGTGTTATCATGGGCTTGGCCTCCCTAGTTTTGAAGGTTCTATTATCCATCCGTTCATTTTTTCTAGCAGATGCGATTGATACAAAGTTATCGGTCCCTGAAGGTGATGATCCTCCGACATGATCAACTCCCAGGTCTTTGACGTTGGTGTTTCGCTGTATTTTGTGGCCAGAATTTGTTTTGTACTCTGATGAAGATTTAAATTTTCTCATGGTTTACCAAATCTGAGTAATTGAAATTTCTCATTCGTTGAAACTTCATATTGTTTTCTGACAGCCCACTGAAAGATTTGGTTGATGTCGCCTGAGAGCCTTGCAGTGTCTGCAATGGAAGACACTTTCTGCAGATTGGGTGTCATCTGCAAAGGAAGGGACAGGATGCTGTGGCTGACATCTTGTCTATGTCAGATATGAGGATGAGGAAACAAGATTGGGAGCGAGTATGTGCCTTGTGAAACAGAGCCTTTCACCGTAGCTGCTCGGGACTTTACTCTGTTGATGACTACTCTCTGTGTCTGTTAGTGAGGATAATTATAGATCCATCGACCGACTTTTCCTGTTATTCCTTTAGCACGCATTTTGTGTGCTATTACGCCATGGTCACACTTGTCGAAGGCTTTTGCAAAGTCTGTATATATTACATCTGCATTCTTTTTGTCTTCTAGTGCATTTAGGACCTTGTCGTAGTGATCCAATAGTTGAGACAGACAGGAGCGACCTGTTCTAAACCCATGTTGCCCTGGGTTGTGTAACTGATGGGTTTCTAGATGGGTGGTGATCTTGCTTCTTAGGACCCTTTCAAAGATTTTTATGATATGGGATGTTAGTGCTATTGGTCTGTAGTTCTTTGCTGTTGCTTTACTGCCCCCTTTGTGGAGTGGGGCTATGTCTGTTGTTTTTAGTAACTGTGGGACGACCCCCGTGTCCATGCTCCCTCTCCATAGGATGGAAAAGGCTCGTGATAGGGGCTTCTTGCAGTTCTTGTTGAACACAGAGTTCCATGACCCTGGCCCTGGGGCAGAGTGCAGGGGCATTTTCATTTTTTACCCCTGTTCGAAGCCCTTTGGCTTCAGGATAAAAATTCGGATAGGCTTGTTTTAAAATAAAAATTTTGGGGGCTCCCAAAAAAAAATTCATTTTGATCTTGGGGGGGGGATTTAAATCGGGTTGGGCGGCTTTTTTAAAAAAAACTAAGTCAAAAATTGGGGTTTGAGAAAGCCACTCTTTTCCCTTGCTGTATCTGTGTAGGACCCATTTTGTTTAAGTGGGGGCCCAATACGGGAAACGGGTTCTGGGATTTTGTTTTGGAAATAGGAAAAGAAATATTTTGGGGTTTCTTTCGATTTCATTTATGGCTTTTATTTCTTCCCGCGTTTCCCTACTCCAAAAGGGTTTCTTTTAGCTTAATTTCGATCTTGCTATTTCTCTGCCCAGTGTCCCCCCTACGCATTTCAGATATATTGCCCTCTTTTACCGCTTTTATTCTTTTCCGTCGCCTGTAAAGGGAGCGCCTTCCTCTTTTCCTATTTTAATCTACTCCCCCTTTTCTTAAAATAACCCTTTGTGCTACATCGAGTGCCCCGATTTAATCTGTTCTAGCATAAGTTGGGGTCTGTGTTGCTTAGTATATTTTCCCAGCTATATCGTTAGATTTGGTTTACTTGGTCCCCTTATTTTTTTGTTATTAAGTTAAATTTGGGTAAAATGCCCCTCGTGACATCTCATAGTCGGTCTGGGCTCCGCGCTACATGCTGAACCTAAATTTGTTTGTCTGATATATTTTTTTTGGTATGGTGACTTTTCTTATAAATCATCATTGTTAGTAAAGTGAGGTTAGTGTATTCTCCACTAGGGCTTATTTTTTGGGGTTTTTAAATTAAATTTTGTGCAGAGTTTTAAAAGCTCGTGGGTGTGGATAAGGCCTCCTGGTTATTACTGAAACAATATTTCTAATTCCTCCATTTTAGGTGCCTTAAGTTAAAATTTCCCCGGGGAGCAAAATGTTGGGGGCAGGAGCTGGAAGGTTTTCCAGACAGGGTAAATTTTTAACAGCTGTTCCGGGGAATTGCGGGGTGACTTAAGAAACGTAATGACACGTTTGAAAATAAACCATCCCCCCGGCCGGGATTGAACCCGGGGTCATAGAGTCTCAAAACTCCACCCCGTCGCGTTAGCCACTAGACACAGCCAAAATAAGTTTCATCCAATAGGTATATTTTACACCATAGGAAGGTTACCAGGTCTTACCCAAATGAAGTTTTTACAGACGAATCTCCACAGCGTGGCCCTGACGAACCTGCTCAATCCCTCACTGCCGTCACTGACTTAAGAAATCGTAATGACACATTGTGGGGATTGTCTGTAAAACTTGCATTTTGGGGCACAGAGGTGCCTGCTAACCTTCCCATGGGGTAGAAATATCCTAGTTGGATGAATCTTATTTTGGCTAGCTGGTCTAGTGGCAACGCACGGGCTGAGTTTTGAGACTCTATGACCCCGGGTTTTAATCCCGGCCGGGGGTATGGTTTAATTGCTGGGTGTTTCATCCGGGGGCTTTTTAGACTACCACAATGACTAGGTTTTGGGTTTTGACCTTTAAATGCTAAAAATTCCCCTACATCATTTTGGGCATTTGCAATTCTGTGCAAACAAGTGACTCTCAATGTACAGGCCAACCCCCCCCTTTTTCCTGTTCCTCTTCAATCTGTATAGGGTTTTTAACCTGGGATCCCTATTTCATTGTCCAAGTGTCCTTTTATGTGGGGCTCAGTGAAAACCGCGAACATTGCCTTTTCCTCTGCAAGCAGTCCGGATGAAAGGTATTTTGTTGTTGTTTCTGGCTTTAACCCTGTATTTTGCAAAGAAAATGTTATCGGATGGTGGTATTGTTGGGACGGGGGGGGTTTTTTTTTTCCGGGATTTATCTGTTCCCGTTGGTTTTGGGGTGGAGGGCCCTCGACTGTGGTTCCACTCCCGGAATGACTGGATTTTGGGGTACGATTTCTGCCCTTTCCTGCCAGTTTTTTTTTCCTTCCGACACTAAAAAACCTCCCTCTTTATGGCTGGGCACCCCCGGTTTTTCCCCCTGGGCCCGGATGTTTTGTACTTTTTGTCCCCTTAGATGGGAGCCTGGGAAATTTAAGTTATAGCACAGTCTTTCCTGTCTGAAGAGGTACACATTT